>JAGWCC010000428.1:0-425531 GCA_022651775.1 Drusus annulatus | reverse complement strand
CGAGCAACCATTGACTAAGGGTTCTCGTGTCAGCCTTGGCAGAGGAGGGTTAAAGGAGGTGAAGGGGTTGCGTCAACTCTGAATCCACTGCACACCAAGCAACCATTAACTAAGGGTTCTTGTGCCAGTCCTGACAGAGGAGGCCGAAGGGCGCGTGAGGCACCGGGTAGGAAGGATAGGGAGGGGAAGGGGTTGCGTCGACTCTGAATCCACTGCGCATTAAGCAACCATTAACTAAGGGTTCTTATGCCAGTCCTGACAGAGGAGGCTGAAGGGCGCGTGAGGCACCGGGTAGGAAGGATAGGAGGGGAAGGGGTTGCGTCGACTCTGAATCCACTGCGCATTAAGCAACCATTAACTAAGGGTTCTTATGCCAGTCTTGACAGAGGAGGCTGAAGGGCGCGTGAGGCACCGGGTAGGAAGACTGCTCTCTAGAGCTGAAACATGACCTTTTATAGGCCGTCACAGCTGTGAATATACCTTCCAGGGGTCACATCTGCGAACTTAGAGCGGCGGGGGTGAATTTAGACCAATAGCATTCATCTCCCTAATTAGTAAGGGATGATGCGATGCTAGAAAGAGAAAGTATTCGAGATCGAAGAACTGATCAATACGCTCGGAATTTGAATATAACTAAGAGGGTTGTTACAGCTCTACTTTGTTGGATATTATTTCACCCATATACAATTCCACAACTTTAGACTAGTTACAACCATCGTCGGCGTTATTTTTAATTAATTAAATGTGAAATAACACATGTACTAATTAAATAAAAAAATATTTACGCACGCCGGGCCTCGAGCCCGCGACCTCTGGATTCGTAGCAGAGGATCCTAACCGGAAAATATTTAAATATTGAGGAAAGCACCTACCCTAATATTGACTACAGTATGTTATTTAACCCACCTCGCCGATGTACTCTTTTTGTAATTGAGTTTCTGAAACTTCCAATGTTTGCAATAAAGTTCAAATGGATCAGTGATTTGGAATCCACAATACAATGTTCACATCGAAAGAATTGAGAAAATTCAAAAAAAGGCTTTGAAACACTTAAATTTTATGTCTAACCGAACATTCGAACAAAAAGTCTCATTAGCATTCCATAAGTTGTCATCACTAGAAGATAGAAGAAATATTGCCGACCAAAAATTCCTATTCAAAATTATCAACAACGTTGTTGACAATCACTACCTGCTAGAAAATATCCATATCCCAATGACGTTACATATATTATAGACACGTTGTAGCGCTCTCAAAGTGGCAAGCAATAATCACGCTAGTTGGTGTGATCGGTGTTTAAGCCGATTTAGTACTAAACGGTCACGCGTCGCTTGAGGTCGTTTCAAGCAAGTATGGAACGCGGTCCAAACTTCGGATCTGTTTCGTTCATACACATATATTCTATGAATGTCTATCTTTGTCATACATGACTGATATTTGAATGATGAATTCATTGGTAACGTGTGTGTTTTGCTTGCCACATTTTGTGTTAATATTCAGGCTTTAACGTGTCTATACATGTTACGTCATTTGCCATATCCACTGTCCAGTACGAAACACAGGCTCGAACCAATTATCCACACCCCACACTCAAAAACTAACTACACACAACATTCATCTTTTTGAAGAACATGCTCAAAATACAACACCACATTTTTAGAAGCTGATATTGTCCATTTATCCACAGGTCAGTTAAATAAATGCATACGGGACATAATCAAATAACATGGTTAATTACTCCCTACCACTGCTGTACGTTACAGATCTAAAATAATTATGTTAATTATTTGTTTCTATTTTCATTTATACACAGTATGTTGTGTTTCTTTTTATTTATTTTTTCTTGTTTATATTAATCATCTTGGGTTACATTCTATAATTTATCATACAGCTTTATTCAACTTCACACATAGATATAATTCTTATTTGTTTATAATTCTGAAATTATTATTATTATTTTGAATATTTAATTCTCCATTTTAGTTTAAAAAAAAACATTATTAGCGGAAACTTCACTGGTTAATGCAACAAAGTAACACTTTATTTATAAATGGTTATGCCCATGGGTTAATCTAATAAGAAGTTCGTCAAACCAATATGGCAGAGTGGTTGATACTCTGACATCGTCCTGGTGAAAGATCACCATTCAGAATCGAAACGTAGCTTAAAATTGCAATAACCGTGTTCAGTGACCAGATCTGAATGGCCACGTACTTCCCAACCTTCATTTTTATTAATAATTTTACCAGGTGTACAATGTTCCCGGTTTCATAATTTCTAGTAAGTGGGTAATAACTAGCTTTGGGAAAAACTTCAATGTTTTGTGAATGCTTCACGAATTGCTAGTTCTTTAAAATGAACCCTTCGCAGTGAACACTTCAATTGAAGTCGAACTCGTAAAAAAGAGATTTGAATTTATTAGGTTATTTGTTCAGTTCTTTTTGGAACCGGTTCCTTCGTATTTTTTCGGAAAGTACTAGCAAATCGACAAAAGTTCCTCGCTAAAACAAAAGTAGTTGTCGGTGGAGATTTAAAAACGAAAAGAACTGAAACTGGTTCCTCGCCGAAAAAAACACGAACTAGTTGGTAGAGCTTTGAAAGTGAAAAGAACTGGAACCGGTTCCTTGCCAAAATAAAAAAAAACTAGTCGGTAGAGATTTTAAAACGAAAAGAACTCCCAAAAAATGATCACGCTCCTTTAGATCGAAGTACTTTGAAGTCGAACTTCAATTGAAGTACTTGAAATTAAGTACTTCTTTATAGGCTTTGAAGTTCAACTTCACAACTGAACTGCTGCAAATTGAAGTAGTTCTTTGTAATCTTCCGTTGAAGTATTTGTTCAATGAAATTAAATGAGTGAGGTTTGAACTACCGCAAAATGAAATAGTTCACACGGAGCAGTAAGAACGCTAAAATGAACTACCAACTTTGCAGTATTTGTTCAATGAACAATGAAAAGTAGGAACTGCTGCCAAAATAAGTACTTCTTTCAGAGCGGTCACAACGCCAGTAATTACGGAGAAGAATTAAGATTACCAGAGATATCACCTAAAAAAGAACCGGACTCGATTCGTCAGGTCCAACGGAAAAACATCGGTTACAAATATGGGAGCCAGTTCCAAAAATAACCGGTTCCTCGGAGATTAGCTGAAATCTGTAGATCTACCGAAATTTCAGTAAGAATTATGAATGGCATCTCTAGACTGGATAAAATAAAAATCATTTGTGATATCGATGGGCAAAACTATGATATTTATATCAAAATGATCGATTGGTTTATTACTATCTAGCAAAAACCTGCGTTACAAGCAGTAAAAAACTTAAAAAGTTCAGTTATGAAATTCGTTTTTGTCTTAATTTTTTAGGTACAAGAAGGTACTCAAAACATCATTTTCATCAAGAGATAAAATTTATGACAAGACATACTTTATTGTTTTTTCCTTATTTTTCATTGGATCAAAAAGTAAAAAGTTAGCGAAAGGGTCTTGAAATTTAAAATAAATTCATTGACAAAGCCGGGTAGTAAAATTAAAGATCAATTTTGGTTTAAACGAATTAGTTGTAACAATAAATATAGCATACTTTCAATCTGCAGTTTCAGTGGTCGTGAAAGGTCGTAATAACTTTTTTAGATTTCAAGAACCGTCCTCCTTGTCAGTTTTTTAGAAGCCAAAAATATATCGACAGGGTTATTTGATTATTTCAAACACAAAAACTAACTCTGTTTTTCTACATCCAAGTGAAGGTCATTTGTAACCGAGCGAATAGTCATTCTAAACCTTAATCGATTTTTTTTCAAATGTCTGAAACGGATGTTCCAATTATTAGCAGGTGCGCTGCAGTGCCCATTCAGAGCAAAATATAATAGATTATGACATAAAAATACGAAATATTTGCAATATTTTATAGGTTTGTCAATACTTGCCAACAGAGCAGAGGCAATAATTTTTAGATCAGATATAATATCAACTAGATTATCATATTTACCCCGGCGAAAGCACAGATACTTCGAAATCGGTTCGCGTGAGCGAATAAACATACATGCAAAAAAACAACGCTTTTTTGTAATAATGAGTGGAAAAAACCCAAACACATTTCAGTTCGAAATTTTTCGAACAGTATTACTGGTAAATACAGGGCCGGTCCTGTGCAGGCGCAGTTGGAACAGTCCGCTCCAGGCGGCGAATCGTAAAGGCGCTGATAGAACTCAAGCATAGCTCTTTATATATAAATATATATATGATATGAAATAACCATACCATTTATGGACGACAATTGAACTCGTAAGTTCTCGGCGACGCGGAACAAAAACCCGCACCTCTCGTCTTATACTTGATACGAGTTGGTACCAATTTTCGATTCGAACAAAAAATTACCTGCGCCAGGGGCCGTTTGACTAAAAAATAGGCCGGGGTGAATATTGCATATTGTTAAAAAATCAAATAGAAAAAAAAGTGAAAGCTAATAGATTTTTTCGTACAAATAACAATTTTCTATGAAACTGATTTTGAGTGAACTGTCTGGAGTCAGTGGAATTATGGCATATTCAGTTGAAGAATGTTATAAGGCTGAAGGAAATTGAGAATTAAAACGACGATGGGAAGAAGAAGGGTTGTGAAGTAATCTTGACGTCAAAAAGTAAAATAACCAACTTTTTATGAATGCCACCATTTTACCAGCTTATATTAATTTTGTTTGTATTATTAGAGAAACAAGCCATAATTTGTTTGTATTATTAGAGAAACAAGCATTTAATGTTTTGAAATGTCTACGACATGGCTAGCAATACAAGTTTACATAGCTTCAACTACAGAATAACTTTTTGCCATTATGTGAAACAATATAAAAATGCTTACGTATAAGAGAGGAACCACGAAATAATGCACAAAACGTAGTGATCAAACAGTTTTTTTGTATTAATTTATTAAAATAATATTTTTTCGAAAAGTTGAGCACACCTGGATTTCACGTGTATCGTTGTGACGTGGCCAGTTTTCTGTAGCGAAATCCACATCACCCGCTGGTTTTTCCCTACTACTGTGATATTGCATGTCAAAAAATATTTATTTATTTGTCTAATATATTTTTTTCCTTAACCTTTACACAAAAATGTAATAGACAAAACATGATTATATTAAACTCACTTTAATTTGAAGGTATGTAAATTGATAATACAGAAAAAAACTTTACAATTATGAAAAATTAAAAAAAAAATACTGCGAAAAGTTTTTATTAGGGAAAGTAATACAAGATCAGGGTTTGAAATAAGTTTAGGAGTTGTCACAAAATGCATTTTTTCTCCGATGGACTCTTACTTTTAATGCGCAATATTCGTTTGTTGCAGGAGTTTAGAATGAATGAAGACGAATTTGATAATGGTCCAATCAGAACGCTCCCCTTAATATTTATAAAGCTGTGTTCGAACTACACATGAAAACAAACCAATTTCAATCTCCTAAAAGTTAATTTTTAAATTTCTGAATGCGTTATAATTTAACGAAATATGTCATGTATGACCCAGCTTGATTAAAAAAAAAACAGGGGATGATTTGGTAGACAACTTTTTTGGAACGTTTCTGGAAAAGCCACTCATATTGGGAGAATTGTTTTTTTCTCCCTCATGTCACTAAAAACAGTTTGATAAAGAAATTTGATGATTTTTTAAAACATTTTATTGTGTTTTCGTATTGTTGAATACATTTCTTACCAAATGAAAATAAAATTACCTCAGCTTTTCCCGTGCAGTACAAAACAGTAATATTATTTTGAAAATCGATATTTTTCAGCGGTACTGACGTAAACAAATTTCAAATATTTATTACTCGACTTGCACCAAACTAAACGTAACGAAAAATATCTCCATGGATTGATTATTTGGTTTAGAAACGATTGCGCTTCATGTTAAAATGCGAACAACAGGTTTTAAAGGATAAAAACTCCTGAAAAGATAATGATGAATGCCCGGTGGCTGTTGGCACCTCCAGCACACTAGAGATTGAATATTAATCTCTTAATTCAACACAGTTTTAATTAAAGGAGAATTAAGTAAAAGTTTTTCCATGTTTAAAAACAAAGTAGTTTCTATTAAACAATCTATAAAATACACGTCATAATATATTTCTCACAGAGCGTATAAACTCCGCTTTAGCACTGTGCCAGCTGTCATTGCTGTCAAATATATATACGAATTCTTTGGCTGATTTGTGATTCCCATTTTGGCCGCTGAGTTTTCAAGTTCATCTATTATATCCGCAAACAAAACGTTTGTCAATAAATAATACCCAGTTTTATTATCCAAATCGTAAGTAATAAACATTATTATTGTAATATTCACGCATTTTACCATCGTTAATGCATATTCAAATGATTTTTTAGTCATGTTTTTATGAAATTGTTTGTCATATTATTACCGAAAAAAATTACTCATAATGTAGGTATTTAGTCTTCAACTTTTAAACCATATTTCTTTCATCTGCCTTTCTCGTGTATTTCTTGGTTATTATTTTAAATTATTGTTTTGTTATTAGTGTAACATAATTTTAAGTTACGTTGTATATGCATATTATTTATTTATTTATTTTTATACGCCCTCATGGGCTTTTACATAACATAGGTATAAAATAAAATAACAGTGACATAAAAAATAACAATGACATAAAAAATAACAATGCGCCCAAAAACATTTGATGTGACGATTTGATTACGCCCAAGAAAATTAACACTAGTATTTTAGAAAGAGGTATGTTATTATAGCCTTCTTGTAACTAGATTCAGTGCAGTTGAATATATCTACTATTATATTATATTATAACCGATAATCTAGTTTAATTGATTAAATGTTAGGAACTGTTTCATGTCATATCCATTTCTATAAAATTGACCCAAGTTAAGACCTAATAATATAATCCTACCAGTTAGTAATTGAGTGGACAAACGCGTCAGATTCCCACCCGGGCATCGTGGGTTCAATTCCTCTGCTGGCTAAGTCCTCCATCACAAGCAACATCTTTCCCTTATTATGATGGCTGTAGGAGTTTATCAAATGTAGTCAGGTTATTCCTAGCCCGGGAATGTTTGTGTTTCTTTAATAAATAAATAAACCTTATTTTTACTATTTTTTAATATAAAGTTGCTAATTAGCATCTGGAGAATCTAACCAACCGTAGGCAGAGAGAATGGACAATAGACCAACACACAAATCTGCCTTGTAACACAATCCTCGCTTCATTCACACTCATACATAGTCTCGTAGAGACTCTTCTGTTATACCGATCCTTTATATAACCGGCTCAAGTATTCGATTCATTTGATCGCTCCATATCTTCCTCAGACGCTCCCGACTTGTTCTATGGCATCTAGATCAACTGATAAAACCATAGAAATGCATTTATTTGTAAAAACATTAAACAATAAGTATGTAGTTAACATTTATTGTTTCAAAAAGATCCTGTACTGCATAATAGTCTCCATAGTATAGGGATTTACGTATTAGGTTCAATTACCATCGCAGAATAAAGTTTTTCTCTGTTTCAACGAAATATTGAAATGTTTTGAATTAAAGTTCACCTAGCCTCAAACCTAATATAATTTTTTTTTAATTTTAACTTTTGTAGTAGACCCCAGTAGCTGAAAACTGTTGTAAATCATAGATAAAGCATGTTTATCATGCTGAATTCTTCCATATTTATCCTCCTTCGCACGTCTTGCATTCTTGCATGATTAGGCTGGGTTGTTTCGTGATTCTTTTTGTGCTGTTCCTAACTTATTAAATTGTTTTTATTTTTTTTCAGAAAATGACGGAACTCACCGCTATATCTTCGGTTCTGACTCCAGACTATTTGAACGAGCATTTGAGCAAATGGTTTGGCAAAGATATCCAGTACACAAAGCATGAGGTAATTAGTTAATTATGTTATATTGTGTAGATTTATCGATGTTCTCTTACCAAAAAATTATTTACCTGAGTCTTGACAATATTCTCATAGTAATTATATGTAATAATTACGTTATCTTAAGAAAATACAGCAAACGAAAATAATTCATGAAGTTCGTGGTATCAGCTACGCAATCTTAGAAAGTAAAAAAAAAAGCTTATGACTCTCCATTATGTACTTTAGAGATAGTCGCAATTTATTGATAACAGCTACATTGTGTCTTTTGACATCATTTCAATTAACTTTGAGCATGAACAAACATATTTCATTTGCCATAATTTAGATGTAATATACCTACATTAATAATAGAGGAATACAAATAGTTTTGAAAAATATGTCTTGATTTTTGGCAGTTGAATGGATATTTTATTGCACTAATAGCTCATGATGGAAATTACTACTGAAAATAATTGGTTTTTTATTTTTTAAAGAGAGGCAAACATTCCTGGGTTACGAATAACCTGTCAATTTTTTAAAAACTCCTACTATCATAATAAGCGGAAAATGTTGCTTGTGCGATGATATAGGACTAAGCTAGCAAAGAAATTGAACCCACGACGCCCAGATGGGAATCTGACGCGTTTGTCCACTCAGTTACTAACTGGTCTAATTTGTATTTTTCAGAAAGATTTAAAAAAAAAACTAATTTTATAACGCCAGTGCTCACCATTTGAGTGTTTTAAGTGATCTTTTACATACATAATCTAAACAGATTAATTTATTGCTTTAAACAGACTGTTGCTTTTAAGTAACACATACAGCGTAAAACTAACAGATCATTTAAAATGACTTGTTTAACTTTTTAATTATTTTTTTAACTTTACCAGTTCAGCGAAGGAACCGGAAAAGGTGACTCCTACCTCAGCGATGTGTTCCGCATCACTTTCTTCGGAACCCCTACTTCTGGGGACAAGACAGAAGTCTCCGTGAGGATAATCCTCAAGGCGTTCCCGGCCAACATCGGCAGGAGGAAGACCTTCCGAAGTGACACCTTCTTCAGCAACGAGATAAACTTCTACGAGATCATCCTTCCAGCGTTACTCAAATTCCAAGCAGAAAAAACTGTCGCAGAACCTTTCGTAAGCTGTCCGAAGGTATTCGCCTCAATCACAAATGGAAACGATGATTTCTTGGCTTTAGAAGATCTCGGAGTTCACGGTTACGGTAACGCAGTTCGGCAAGAAGGTATTGACTACCCCCATTGCCAAAAGATCTTAGAAACATTCGCTAAATTCCACGCTTTATCATTTGCGTTCAAAGATCAACACCCTGAAGAGTACAAGAAACTCGCAGCAACTGTGCCAGAAGTGTACTACAATCCAAAGTACTGGGATTGGTATAAAGGCTTCTGGAATTTGCTTTGTATTTGCTCCATTGATGCCATTGAAAAAGAGTATCCAAATACTATCTACGAAAAGAAAGTCAAAGAGTTCGCTACGAACGCGACGTATTTAAAAATGATCGAGGCGGCAAAGTCAAATGTTAAATCTGCCGTGATTGGACACGGAGATTCGTGGACTCCGAATTTCTTGTTTAAATATCAAGAAGGAACTACTATTCCCACTGACTCGATGATGATCGACTTCCAATTGGCTCGTTCAGGGTCTCCAATTCTCGACGTGGCTTTCTTCATCTATGCGTGCTCGAGTCAAGAGTTGAGGAATGATAAGTATGATGATATGCTGAAGTATTACTACGGCATTCTATCCAAACAGATCAAGGAGATGGGCACTGACCCTGAGAAGGTTTATTCCTGGGAAGATTTTATGGAAGAAGTGAAGAAACTATCATATTTCGGAGTTGCTTTCAGTATGGAGTCAACGCCTGTTATTATACTTCCCCCAGAAGAAGCCTTTGAGATGGATTCTATCACTGTAAGTTACTTTTCTAACATAATTATCTTGGCCTATTCAACGGTATTATATTATAATGATGTAATCTTAACATCATAAAATTGAATTGAAATTTAACTTTACTGTTTTGAGATAAAAGTAAAAACGGCAAAAACTCTTCAACGATAAGCTCTGGTGTCATGAGATTTGCACAGCTTATTCTGTCTGGAATTTTCAAGGCAATGCAACTATTTTAAGCTCGCAATATCATTTCTACCATGAGATGAAACTTATAAAATCCATTCATCTGTAAAAAGTAAGACAAGAAGCCATATTGTTTTTTCCACATTTTTCATTATTTTGTTCAATAATAATGATAATAATGGCCAGGTAGATTTGTATCCAAGCATTAAAAACATTTGTGCATAATCTAATTGTATTGCATCTTATGAAATATAATATCTTGAGGTGATAATCTAACATATTCTTCTTATCTTAAATACTATCATGCCATTCTGAGTCTTATCTAAAATCTGAACAATGATTTGAATTTTCTGAAAACATCAACAACATGATGTGTTGTATTTTATTATCAATGATAATAACTTGAGTAAATCAAGAAATTGAGTAAATAAATAAATAAGAAATTCAGTAAATCCGTTGTGAAAAAGATCAGCGGCCATCTTGGCTGCGGTGTTAGGGCCTTTCATGTAGGCGGTTTTGCCTTAACGAAGGTTGTACTCTATTATTAAATATTAGTGATACGTACTTGAGTAAATCCATCATGAAAAAAATGATGTTTGAATGAGGTCGGTGGCCATCTTTGCTGCAGGGTTTGGACCATTTGCGCTGGCGGTTTTGCTTTATCTGATGTTGTACTGTATTTTTACGTATGTCTAACATTGGTGATTTTATTTCTTTCAGGGAACTGATGCCATCAACATCGAAGAGATTTGGAACATCAAACCCATCAAATCCAAGGCAGGGAGACAGCGTCTCTGCACCATATTCGTTCATGCTGTTGACCACGGCTATCTATAAACAGTAAAATACTAATTCACCATAGACAATTTATGTATGCAATTTGAAATACATAGATAATTTTTGATAATTAACAAATTAAAATAAGTAAATCAATTAATTTGTATCCAAGTAATGAAATTATTTCATATTTTGATTTGTACAACTTTTTTGTGATATCTTACCGTTCATTATTATTATTTGTACGGTAAATAATTTACTAATTAATAAGGCCATAAACAAGATGCCTATTTATTTTTAATATGACTATGTGATTTATTTATATGTTACAATTTACAAATAAAATTTGAAAAATGTAGTAAACTTGAATTTATTTATTTTAAGGAAGATTCTTAACAAAATATCTTATTCCTTAGGTGTAAGCCCATTCTAAGACATTGTTAGAATTAAAAGGTTACATAACAATATGTTTTTTAAAGGAAATTGACACTTCACTCCAACGTAATGTATCAGAAAATGATAGACTAAAGGCAGGGGTTTTTTTCTTCTTTCTTTAATATTATTAATAAGGTTTAATAAATGTAGATATGCTTGCTAGGCATCACCCCAAAGATTTAAATACATAAAAAAATCGCCACCAGTTTAACTGCAGGTTTCCTTTTACTTCAAGCTAAAATAATATGAGGGCCAAGTGGCGCAAAAAGCGTATGCGAAGGTTGAAGGGTAAACGCAGGAAGATGCGTGCAAGGTCCCAATAGACTAAGAATTATATTCCTGCACTATCTCACTGCAGCCATAATGATGTTTTTAAGATGCAGTTAACAATAACATCTACAGTAACTTCTGAGCAGGCTCATCTACAACTGGGTTTCTTCTTGCATTTCAACTTTAAAAAACTCGTTATACAAAATAAGAACAATAATATAAATAAAATTACATTTGAAGCTCGTTCCAGAATTGTCTTGATGAGAGACCATCATTCAGAATCAAAATTATGTTCAATAACCAGGTACTTCTCAACCTTATTCTTCCCTTCCTCACTTCCTTCAGCCTCATTAAATTCCCCAAATCGAGGATATCATAACCTCACTGTTTATCCAGGCAGTCAGGACTGTTGTTGCGTATTTCATCAAAAAAATTACAACGAGCAGGACACATCGCTTGAGGGATTGACAACCAATGAACAAATCTCATTATTTGTGGTGCTCAAGGCCGCTCTAAAAACTGCTTGATCAACAGGATAAGCAAGTTTGATTAGAATTAATTGACAGGACACTGCCACCTCAAGAGATACATGCAGATATTGGGTGTGGAAAGCATTAATAGCTGCATGATATGTGAAAAGGCTGAAGAAACATCCATTCACCTACAGTGCCATGTCTTGGTGGGACAAAGAGATATACCTGGAAAGATATGTTGTGGAACCAGGAAATATAGTTGAATACTCAATGACAACCTTGGTGAGCTTTATTAACCGCTTAATGCTAGGGTTTTTTTTTATTAAAAGTGTTTAAAAAAACATCAGGTTTTTTTAAATGTTTTATTCAAAGTTTATACACTTTTCAATTAAAATATAACAATTTTAGCATATTTAATTTTTTTAAAAGAAAAGTTAATAATTCAATTTAGTGTGATAGATTTTAAAGCATGGTGTTAAACATAGACCCACATTACAATCAGGACAATAGTATCGACTTTCCCGACGTATACGTTTTCCAGTCTCGTTTTTTATCGAGCAACACACGATACATCTTTTTGTGGGTGCTGTTTTTTTTTCAGTTGTTGGTATCGGCTCTAAAAAGTGACGTTCTGTCAGGCGCAATGGATTAGCATTTGGATTTGTGCTTGGTCGTCCACCTTTTGACGCATATTCCGGGTTATGGTAGTTTTCTATGTACTCATCTATGAGTTGTAATCGAAATTCTAAATGTGTCATAGATGAGCCTTTTTTTATATATAAAACAAAAGCATTCCAAAGCGCCTGTTCCATTAGGTGAAAAAACATTTTTTTGTAATATTTTTTCCCCCGTTTTCGTGTCAATGGATAATTAGAAAGATGTTGATCTACTCTATCAACCCCTCCCATAGTAAAATTGTAATCTACTGCCACGTTAGGCTCGCTTATTCTGTTATTCCTTTTGACAGTTTCTACAGAATTCGCACCATGTATGGTGGAAAGAAAGAATACATCTCGTTTATCCTTCCATCTCATGACCATCACTTTTCCTTTCCGATAAGCAGATATAAATCCTCGCTTAGTTTTCTTTGGATTCAATATCTTCTTCGGAATGCCTTTCCTGTTTTGCCTCATAGTTCCATATGTATCAGTCTGATGTAAGATAAGGAGATCTGCCAATTGAACAGACGTATAAAAGTTATCAATGGTTAGACGATGACCTTTATTCAGCAGTGGTTTTATCAGATTCATTACAATTTGTGTCGACGCAGGTAAATGCTTGTACTGAGAGTCACCAATAATTGTTCCCTTTCCTGTATATATAAGAGATGACCATATGTATCCCGACTTTGACTCGCATAAAAAATAACTCTTGATTCCAAATCGGGCACGTTCCATAGGCATATACTGTATCCAGCCCAATTTTCCTTTATAAAGCATCGAGCTTTCGTCAATCGTTATATTCCGCTGAGGTTTATATGCTTGTTGAAATTTATTGTTTAGATGTGAGTATACAGGCCAAATTTTATTCAGTTTAGGTTGGAGATGAGTAGCAGAGTTATATTTTTCATTGTCTGAGAAGTGGAGGTATTTTTTTAGCATAACAAATCTTCTATGAGACATCACTTTAGTAAAAAATGGAGTTATGATGGAGTTTCTCTTCGTCCAATATAATTTTTCTTCTGGTTTATACACTATACTCATTGTCAAGACAATTGCGAAAAAAGTTCGCATCTCTGATATGCTTGTTCGCCATTGACTTTGTACATTTGAAGAGGTTGATGATCTCGCTCTTTGCATTTGCGTAAAATACAAATTCGTCTCGTTTACAATATTTTGTACTAATTCATCGTCGAAAAAGTAATTGAAAAATTCATATGGTTGAGTGAATGATAAAATTTCCTCATTTATACATGATATTTCTGTAAATTCAAATGGGGCTGATGACCCTGGTGTGTCTGCTAGGATGTCGATCTCTGTCCATTCATCTAAATCAAGAGACCGGCTGGGATGTGCTTCTTCTGATGCGGAACTCGAAATTGACGAAGAGGAATCACTTTCGGAATGTTCAATATCAATATTTTCATATTCACTATCAATATCTTCATATTCACTATCACTCTCCATTTGAGATCTTCTTTGAAAAAAATAAATAAAAAATCAGATTGATACGGTATGATAAAATTATTTTTTTAATAAAACGATGCATTCATACACGAAAATATGAACACAATATAGTAAAAACGAAATAAGCAGCTCAAAAACACGACTGATCTCAACTGCAGGCAAATTCAAACTGCGTAAAAGACATCGCTAATATTGACGACCGTCACTCGTGTTAGCTAAAAATAGAACGCTGCGAGTCGAAACAGGCGAGCGTTACTCGGGCTAGCAGAAATTGTAACGCATTTAGCGCGCGAGCGTGACTAGTTCAAAAGCATGAAGCGGGTAAAGCGTCTAGGTTACTGTTAGGAAAATAAGATAAAACATGAGATATAGCCTAATGGGCCTATGACCCAAGTGATTTCTCGAGTTTCCTTTTCAATAATAATAATAAAATAAGAGCAGAAGTAAAAGCAGCTTCGAGGGCTTTATCCTTTATCAATGTTGGATGATAATCTATGGAAAAAGAAAGCCATGATTTGTGGCTTTCTTCATCAATAATAATTGATTGTCTAAATTGAGGTCTTGTCAAGGAGCCAGCTTGATGGATAAGTATGTATCCGAAAGTGGATGAATGTGATTGAAGCAAGTAATGCGTACCTTTACTTATCAAGGCTAAGAAGGGTGGCAGTCCATCATCCCTGTTTAGTGCTTACCCATTAAACAAACAATTAAATAACGAAAAAGTAGAGTTCAAATTTTGTAGGTAATAAATAAATATGTACCAACGTAAAGAAATTAATGTAAAATTGCAAGCATTATTATTTTCGAACAACGTTTTTGCTAATAATTCACAACAATTATTTTAATATTTTTGAGTGTAGCTGTTCCATAGTGTGTAATTAATTGGCAATAGTAAGATAATTATTTCCTTATCAGAATGCACCTCTTTTTTCGATAAAGATATGTTCGCACAGCTAAAAAAAGTGAGCCGTATAATATCTCATTAACGAAATACTAAAAATGTTTTAGATATTGTCAATGACGTATTGGATATTGTCTAAAAATTGCGCTAACCGAAATTGATGGTACTGTAATTTTTATTGAGTAATCAACAATAGCTGTATTTTTGGTGTTCGTAACATTTAAAATTAAATACTACAACTTTATACACAGTATTACAATATTTATATCAACACGTCAACACGTTTCGAATAAGTGTTTATGTAGGGCATATTTTATATTGGAAACTAAATTAAATAACGCAAAATGTATATCCGTATCTCATACATAAATAATAGTTGGCGTGTTGTTATACATTTTGGTGTAAGATGTGAGTACACAAAGTAAATTTTTTTTAAATGTTTTATTGATTACATGATATTTTTCCTGAGATGAATTATTTTTCGACTTTTTCGTCTCAATCACATAATTTCGTGACTTTGCTTCTAAAAAATGAAAAAATGGAGCTAGTATGACCTCCGCCTTATATTGATCACTAGTCTTTGTCAAAAACGTGCGCAAAGCCGCAAAGCATTTATTGGCAGATAAACCAACTGACGTAAGTGTTTGAGCCGGTGAGTTTATTAAAATTGCAAACTAAAAAAGGCTAAATAGCCATCTGCAACCTTAACGTTAGAGCTTAACATGGTTAACTTAACGGTCGGAGGTGTTGCTAGATTTTTCGGACACAAATCGATGAATATAAATAACAATAGTTCTTTCGTTCGTTCGTTCGTCCCTCCTTTGGTCGCCCGCAAAATTAACCGCTTTTCATACTGTAATATTTAAAATACAAAAATTACCATAAATTAATAGTAATAATTTTATTTATACACGAATATTTGGGTAGGTACTTCTGCCGGAAGAAAAAAAACATTTCTTCGATTGAAGTTAAATATTTAATCCAGATTGACTTACTCATCTGTGCAGGTGGCTGAAAAAGGTACTAACAAACAGTGAACAATTTATTTTTAAAACTTTTTATGAATTCACAATGTCTACAGAAGTAACACCCCAACTGCACATACGAGTATATTGAACTTTAAGCATTTGTAATGTGTCAGTAATATTGCATGCAATTCCTGTAGGAACCCGCCTAGTACAAATGTATAGAAATGTATTTTTATAAATTAATATTGATGGGAAATTATTTTTTGATAACTAGTTAGTTGCAAAAATAAAAATATCAATAAACATAAGTAACTTACCTTCCAGAAAATGACAGACCTCACGGCTATATCTTCGGTCCTGACTCCAGACTACTTGAGCCAACATTTGAGCAAATGGTTCGACAAGGATGTGAAATATACAAAACATGTGGTAATTATTAAAAAGAAGAAAAAAAATAACCTAAAATACATTTCCAAGTAAATTTGAACAACCTACAATGCAGTAGAATTTCATTCATCTGGTGCAATTTTTAACTTGATTTTGCTGAATTATTGAAATTGCCGGAATAGCGAAATATATTGCAAAACTGGAAATTAATTGTGTTCATATTTGAGCTTTTGCATATAGAGAAAAAAAAAATGGTTAAAAAAATAATCATAATATTATGCATTAATATCTAGTCTTTTGTGTCCTATGCATTCTTTGTATTATCATATTGGAATGAAGTGTCAATTTCCTTTCATATATGATTCAATTGGCATACATCCAACTTCTAGGTTCTAAAAGTGAGTTTGTAAAATTAATGCCTTAACAAATCTATATAAGTAAAAAGGGTAAAGAACCAAAAATATGTCAACTCATACTTAACTGTGATATTGTTATCTTCAAGTTATCTGATGTTAATTAAATACACACTACTTTTTATAATAATTTTATCTTGCCTTATCTCCGATCAAATTTCTTCCATGTAGCTACTTATCAACTTCTGCTATTCTTTATAGATTAAATAATAATGACAATCATCTTTTCAATAGCATTAATATAGCCCCCGAGCTGCTAAAAACAGCAATGCGACAAAATAAAATCAGTTTTGTTTATTTATTTCTTCATCTTTTATTTTTTTGCGTTACCGTGACACATATTTTAACTTTTCTTACATTTATTAGAACTGTCAAAATATGTGATTAATGTTCATGGTAACACCTATCAAGAGATTGCCATGATGATCAACTATTTTATTATTTCCAGTTTAGTAAAGAGACAGCTAAAGGGGACTCATATCTCAGTGATATGTATCGCATCACCTTCATTGGAGATCTTCTTTCTCCCGCCACCGGTGATAGTCCTGAAGTCTCTGTAAAGATAATCCTCAAATGCTTTCCTGCTAACATTGCCAGAAGAAAGACTTTTCGCTCCGAAACCTTCTTCAGCAATGAGGTCAACTTTTACCAGACCGTTCTACCAACTTTACTTAAATTCCAATCAGAGAAGAAAGTGAAAGATCCTTTCGTAAGCTATCCTAGAATTTTTGCCGTGTTTGGTGACGGTAAGGAAGACTTTATAGCAATGGAAGACTTAAATGTCATCGGATATGGAAGTGCAAAAAGACAGGAAGGTATTGATTATCTACACTGCTTAAAAATCGTGGAAACATTCTCAAAATTCCACGCAATATCGTTTGCATTCAAAGATCAACATCTCGACGAATATAAAAAACTAGCGCTCCTTTTGCCAGAGACTTACTTCGGAGCACAGTACAGATACTGGTATATCGACTATTGGAAACTGATATGTGAATGCGCTTTAGACGCAGTAGAAAAAGAGTATCCCAACACCATCTATGAGCAAAAGATCAAAGATTTCGCCACGCCAGAAACTTATGATAAATTAGTTGCGGCGACTAGTGGCGATTGCAAATCTGCCATTATCGGTCATGGAGATTCCTGGACACCAAATTTCTTATTTAAATATAAGGAAGGTACTAATGTCCCTACAGATTCTATGATGCTTGACTACCAATTAGCGCGATCGGCCTCTCCGATTATTGATCTGGTATTCTTTATATATGCGTGTTCGAATCATGAATTGCGAGAGGAACACTTTGATGATGTGCTGAAGTACTATTATGATATTCTGTCGGCTCAGATAAGGCAGATGGGCACTGACCCTGATAAGGTGTACCCATGGGACGAATTCATGGAGGAAGTCAAGAAGTTGGCATACTTTGCAGTTGGATTTTGTATGGAGTCAGTTCCAGTGATTACTCTTGAACCAGAAGATGCCTTTGACTTGGACTCTATCACTGTAAGTTAAATAAAAATAATACAAATATAACGGATGCATACATTTGTAGTGTTTTTGGTTTTAAAGAAATTTTTATCTAATGCCATTATAGTATGTACTGTTTTATTAGACATATCTCTGATTGAAAAATTTGTGTTAATTGTTGCTAAAGAAAATGAAGTGTAAATTACAAAGAAGCAAACATTGAGTTAAGGCATCAGATGCCACTAGAACCATTTGTTCTGTTGACAGGAAGAACGCTCTCAGACTGCTAAGATTACAAGAGAGGCGCAAGAGCTCATTTAGGAGGTTATTGCACATTGTATTTTCTATGTAATAATCTATGAGAAATTAATTTTTAGCGACAATGTTCTTGAAAATTGTATTGATGAATTTTTAACCTCCAAACCAACCGATTTCATTAGGCCTGGAATCTAAAAACTGCTGGGAGTTAGGAGTATATCATAAATAATGCAGGAGAATAATATAATTGACTAATTTATGTACACAGTACATTTATTAAAAAATATATGCTGGGAATTTACCCATCAACAAATGAAATTTCATTAGTCATGCATGTAGTAGAACTCATGAGAAATCTATCATAAGCCATCGCGTGTGCATTGTATGTCGCAGCTTTAATCCCCTAATAGTGACCATTCATAAATTAAACTTTCTGATTCAATACAGTAAAAGAGTATGATTCAGAAAAGTACACCTTTTTCAATTTATATGGGTATTTGAATGAAACATGCGACATTCTGGTATTTTCTGTCTTCATGCAAGACGTGCGAAGGAAGAAAATAATGGAAGAATTTAGTATGATAAATATTCTTTGTTGATGACTCACAAGGACCCTTTGCTGGGGCCTACATCCTAATATCCTGGCAGTAATTTATGTTGTTTTTTCAGGGCACTGAACCTGTTAAACTTGAGGTGGCGATGCCAATAAAACCTATGAAATCCAAAGCAGCAAGGCAGCGCTTCTGTTCCATACTAATTCACGCCGTGGACCGTGGATATTTATAGTAATGTACTCTGACATACAGTGTAATTTATCGATTGTTTAGTAGCCAATAGAAAACTATATATTCCAGGTTTTACTACATATTTAAATAAGTGTTAGATAATAACTGATATTTAATTTCTTATTATTATTATTAATTGCATGTCTTATAAAAACTAAAATGACAATAAATTTATGATTGTATAATAATTTTTCACATTTATATTTAAAACTTCTCTTTTGATATACAGGTTTTAAAATATAAAATTATCTAAGCAATACAGACTTTGTTGGATCCGAAGCTGCAATAAAATACCAAATGTGTTTTCAGCTTCAGATGAATTTGGAAAATAGTGGACTGTAAAACGATAAACTATACTACTTGATGGAAATGTCTAATTGTAGATGTGAATATATTATTTGGATGAAAGTAAAATGGGAAACCATTCACTCACCGATGTAGTTGAAATGAGAGTTCTTGGTTCTTCTTACACACAACGAATCATAACACTTGATTTAATTTTACTTGAAGAACAAAACGACGACCAAGCGAGACACCAACGAACGAACACGCTTTTTCACATAACTCTTCTTCTGTTTCGATTGTCAATTGTTTTCGAACACAGTGTTGTTGAGTGAGGAAATCGAATAAAGAAATGGCGGGATAGGTAGAAACTGGATGAAAAACAAGAAGGTAAGAACCTATCAAATTAATTATCATTTTGAAATCCAACAGGCTTTCAAGTATAAAAACCCATGAAAAGGTAGTGCTAGATACTGTTTCCACATGGCAACATCGACACACAATGGGTACAAATCTTGCGTACCCGATAGGAAACTCCGGCACACTAAAGGTTAAGAAAAGTTAAAATAAAACAACATTTTTACAATAACACTTATATTTGACTACAGTAAAAATTTAACTTAAATGCACCGACTAATACCAGAATGAAGGAACGGGAGTTCTATCCTCTTTGATTCCCATCTGTTCCATTATTTCCATTTCAAATGTTTTCAAGGCGGGAGTGAAAGTGATCTGCAAAGAAAAGCATGTTTTTAAAGATAGGTTAAACTATAATATAACATGTACGCATAAAAAGGATTTCAAAAGCAGTAAAAAAAAAAATGCAATTCAAAGATTTTGATGTCCTTAGGGTTCTGCGTTTTATCTCCAGATAGTTCCTATTGTACTTTCAGGTTTACAATCTGTGGTTTTAAATTTCCCTCCCTAAGCATGAGAACTTTCTCAGTTAGGGAGGTAATTATCATTAAGTAGAAACTAGACATTGTACATTTATTGAAATTATATTATACCTACTGTTAGTATTAAGTAAAAAAAATGTTCATTTTGTACAAAAAAAAAAAATTTTAAAATTGTAAATTGTGGGAAATATTTATATGAGAATGTATGGAACGGAATGGGACTTTGAAAAACTAAAGTTTTAAATAGTTTTGTAGCGGTCTGTGATTTAAGTTACGCACGGATTCAAATACTTTCTCCCTCGCACTAGCCATCTCACTCGGCCGAATCCCTTTGTTGCACAAAACGGAAAGACACGGTATTGGCTCGAGACAACCCCCACCGCTGCCCGCTGAGGCTGGAGTTACGGAAACAGGGTACATAAGGCACTGCATCCCCTAGGAACGGCAGAGTATCAGCGCCTGAGCTTCTAGCAACAGCACCCTCCGGGACATTGCAAGCGATACGGGCCAGTACTGAGTGGACGGAACCCTTGTGGTCCTCCCTTACCTACACTAGCAACAGCGCCCCGCGGGACATTGCATAGTGGCATTGTTATACCTAGCTGACGGAACCTCCGGTCCTCTGCTTAAGTGTTTTCGAGTGCGCAAACTAAATTAACTAACCATTTTGTAAGATCTTTGTGTAACTTTACCTATAAGCTGTGAACCCTGTGTTAGAGAATAAACAAGAAAAAGTATTTGATATTCATGTATTCTTAATAAATTCCTAATGAACCCTGCTATATTTTTATATATTTACACCTACTCTGAAGATGGTGGTGAAAATTGTGTTCGAAATTCATTAGTCTTAGTTAAATAAAGTGGTTTAATTAAAGATTTATAAAAAGAAGAACTTACCCTAGAAGCTTCAACAGCTACAGTGTCCTTGGTAGGGCTCTCGGTGTATGTGGTATTCAGTTTGTAATCCTTGGTTTCCGAGGCATTCTTAGGTATTGGGATGATACGACTGGTTTCTTTAGATACTCTCACCTAGAAATAAATATAAGTATAAGATAATATTTATCGATAAAATATTAAAACATAGTAAAATTGGTGATAGTTGTTTTTTTTTGACAAGCATGTTCATGGCAGCGATTTGCAAACCTTTACCACACTTTTTAAAATTAATTTAAAATGCACATTTACAGAAGATTCTAATGCAGTCAATAAACATTACTTACGTACTAGGCTTTTAAAATGTACAAGTTACAATTAATGATTTGTGCCTAGCAGTAAAATTATCAGGAACGTAAAAGGCAGTATTTTATTTTTTTATTCCCGGATTAATGATGTGACTTTTCAACAGGTTTTAGCAATAACCATAATTGAAAGTAAATTAGTATTTAATCATCTTTAAAACATTTTCTGATTTTTCTGCCACATGGCCTACCCCCATAATCGCATACCCCACTTTGTAGACCACTGCAGTATAAATCACAGGGTCTATAATAATTTTTAATTAAGTAAAATTAGCGTGCATTATTAACAGTCATGTCACAAAAAGTGAATGGAGTATTTCCTTTCATAAAACAAACCTTCATTCCGTCTTCCGTATATCTCCACTCGACATCTGTGGCCGTCATGGTTTCAGGATCCACCAGCTTGACCTGCCCGGTCACCAGCAGTGGGGCCTCTGACTGGACTACCACCCCAGGGTAGTCCCCATCTCTGCCAATCTGAAAAATACATGTTGAATTAGTAACCAATGTGTAAAGGAATACAGTATGGTAGAAAGCTGTGTTGTTTACAGACTAATGTACAGACAGAATGTAGGCATACTGAGTGAATTTTACAGGTATTACAATGGAGTCTGCTTGAAGGGATTGGTTGCATTGACCCACTGCGCACCAGTAAACACACAGCCATAGGCCTATTCTACTATATATCTCTAATGTTTTACCCATTTTTTTCCAGTGAAGGGTTTAAAATTATTTATTCGTTTTTAGTAGATGAATTAATAAATGGGAACTTACGGTTCGGAGATGAGTGTTCATGCCTTCTACAATGACCCAGTTCCTCTCCTGGATGACTTGGTTGATGATGCCCTGTTTCCCCTTGTCTCGGCCAACCATTATTTCAACCCTGTCTCCTCTGAAATAAATGAAAAAAAAAAAAACAGATTAGTTTAGTTAACTGACAGCCAAAATGGCCACCAACCATGTAAGAACACAATTTCTTAGGTGAAACTATTTTTAAAATCATTGATTTTTCTGTATCCACAAAATCCACACCAGCAACGCCACTAACTGCAAAGTTAAGTATGTCAGGGTGTACAATGATTCGAGTGCATTATATTGTGGAAATTAAAGTTTTTTTTTTTCTCTAAACATCCATATCCTTTACATATGTTTATTACATCTATGTGGCTCTCTGGCACCTTTGTTATCCTGTTTCCATGACAATTTGGCTCTTCTCACTTGACAAACTGCCGACCCCTGTCCTAGGCAATGAAGTAATAAAAAAAAATGATTTGAACCCGCAACCTCTAGATTCGTAGCTGAGGATCCTAACGACTCGACCACGGAGGTTGTGAAAACAGGTTTGATTACATAGTGAGATTTAATGAGCTTCCTCACACAAACAGGGTCCACTCTCCGATAGGTTCGATGAACACCTTCTTGCGATGGACGCCGGGCTGGTTCTGCTGCCGGAACTGCGGAGTCCAGGGTCTGTTGGTGGTGAAGCGGTACTTTTTGCGTTGTACCGTTTTATTCAGGTACTGCGGCGCGCCTTTAGGGGTCCTCCAGTACACCTGGGTAGCACGAAAATAAAATTTGAGATAAGTGTTGCAGAGTAATATGAAAATATGACCCCTTTTTTGATAAGGGCGGCTGAGCACGCCTAATGTCTAACAGTTCCATTATTATGGCTGAAATTGGAAGATACTAGAATTAAATAACAATAATAGTGTACAATAACAAGCTCTCAAGTTGCTCAACATCGTTAGAATCGATTTTGAATTACGAGATCAACTGGTTTTCCGGAGATTGCGTAGTAATAAAAAGGTTTCCCTCGTAGTAATTTAATTCAATCAGGCGACATATTCGCTGAGTTTCATTTGCGCACAATAAATACGAAAGACCACTGAATAATATTCAGATGCAAGTGTCAGATATGTGTTCTTAGCAAACGTTTACACACCTGTTCATAACTTCTCTTTATGTAGGATTCTGGTAAATTTGAATACTTAATAGTTAAATCTCCTACTTTGGAAGCTAAATAATTTAACAATCTCATTTTGTACAAAAATTAACCTCTAAATTCAGCGCACAGAATGAGAAATTATTGTTATGTCAAAAAATTCTTGCCAGCCACGAAATTTGAAATTCTCTTATTCTAGGTGGTTCAGTTTTGGTTTATGGTCTTAAAGTTGTGAGAAAATAAAAAACCAGCTGACTTTTGGAGTGTTGCCATGTAATAGTTTTGAGGCATCGACAGATAATTAAACTTTTTTATAACACATGAAATAATAAAATATTAACGGATGGACTAAAAATATATCATAGGTTGTATTATTAAGAACCTCGAAAATCACATCAATGAACGAATAGTGTGTGTTATTTCATAATTAATAAAAATAAAAATAATAACTCTATTAATAGACGACTAAACGCTGTTAGCGCTAATAAAAAAATGTCTAAGGAAGCGAAGCTAGCCGTCCACAATGGAGTGCTAATACCAAACCTGATGTATGGGAGTGAGGCATGGAACTGGTAGAGAAAGGATGAAAGTAGACTGAATGCTGTAAAAATGAAATCCCTGAGGCGTATCTGCGGTAAAAACATGTACGACAGTGTTAAAAATGTGGATATCCGTTAAGAATGCAAGGTTGATTCGAGCGCAATGAATAGGATTAAGAAAAGTAAGCTTTGATGGCTTGGGCTTGTAGAGCGAATGAACAAAGAAAGGAGTGTGAGAAGAATGTATGACGCGAAAGTGAATGAAAGAAGAAGTTAAGGACGGCCGAGGGAAATATGGCACCAAAAATTAAATCAAATACTTGAGTCGGGCCATGTTAAGAATCAAAATAACAGAAGAGTATGTATGAGGAGATGTATGAATGGGAATAAAGCAAGAAGTGTGTGTCAAGACAGAGTGTGTTGTATGGCGGTCCATCCTCTCTGCCTACCCTTGCAGAGAAACAGCGTGATGGTTAGTTAGTCAGGTAAAATAATATACCTACAGTATATTTTCGTCACGTTCCAGAGTGTAAATATTTTCAGTATCGCCCTGGTGAAAGACCACCATTCAGAATCAAAACAGACGATGTATGAATTTGAATGAAGTAAGGAGGGATTGACTTGATAAAGTTTCATGCAGCGCAGATTGAAAGCCTTTGGTTATGCGTATTATTAGTAGGTAGGCCCATTGAAATCATAGCCAAAACGAACAGCTGATAGTGACAAAATCTGACGGCAGGGCGCAGCAAGCGTCACGTGAATTTTAATGGCGGTGGATTGGGAGTGATCCCGTGTTGTCTTGTGATTTTTTCAGCAATACTCTATCCTTGAGTATTAAGTCCTTTCTTCGATTCACACACAGGATAAATGTAAGTAATTCAAATTGCAATATACTCAACAAAGCACACGTTGTCACCGCTGTCTGGTTTTGTTTTTACGCTCATTTCTGTCAAATCTAGAACGAACCCCCGTTCGTAGATCCGATACGAAGTAGGGGTTGTTGGTGTCAAAAGTGTTTTGACTGCAAATACAGCCGTGAAATGATACTAAATTCACGTAGGAATCTCATAAAAGCCACGAGAGAGTCGTTGCATATGGTTTGATAGGCAAATCTTCAAGCCAAGTCTCCTTGGATGATAATTTCAATCGCGAGCCAAATTACCTGATCGATTTTCACCAAGGGTTGACCGTCCCGACTTTTTATTGCATATTTGCCTCTAGACTATCGCAAATACGTGTCGCGCGTCACCCGAAAAACTCTTGTTCAAACAGTGATACTTATTTAGTGTTTTAGCAAATATGAAACCGAGTATTTGACCCCTCAGTTAATTAAATTGCCACAGTATTGAAAGCCTAATCGTTCGAAAACAACCACTCTATTAAAGTGGAATATTTTTCTAATATTTTTTTTGCAAATAGGTGTTTTACTTCCATTATTTTATTAATTTAATTAATGTAATATATCTTCTTTGGATAAGCATTTAAATTGAAATTATCATTTTTATCATTCAGATTCCAGTCAATGGTTAGTAAAACATTATACAAACGTTGTACTAAAAAATAAATTGTGACTTCTGAACGTCTATATATGGCAGCTTGCAACGGTTACAGATTCTGAAAGTATTTTTATCATCATTATTAGTCACAAATTTTCCTATAACTTCAAAATTAGTGCAAATTATTTATCAAAAAAGTTTACCTTTGATCACTTTTGTTCTGAAAAAATCTAATTTTTCGAAATGTTTGGATTAGCGTTGTGACAGTTTTGAAAGAACTGTTTCAAAGAAGTACTTCTTTTGACAGCAGTCCCAACTTCATTCATTTTTCATTGAACAAATACTTCAATTGAAGTTGGTTAAGTTGGTACTTCCGATTGAACAATCTATGGCATCTACTTCGAACTTCAATTTTTCATTCGTTCGAAAGACTGAAATATTGCATCATCCACAGTTCAATTGTTCATTCCCTTCTTCCTTCGATTTTAGTTCGAAGAATGAATGAAGCAATGAAGTATCTTTTTAGTTATCCGTTCCCTCGCATGTACCCTTGACAGTTTCTTATGATTTCTGTGCTTGTTTTGTCTATAGGACTATATAATCTCTACCTAAAATTATGGATGGCCGTTCAACGAGAAAGTGAAATATGGGCTTATTTTAAGGAAGTTGGGGTTTACCAGGCCAAATGCAACTTTTGTTCTAAAGTTATATCCATAAAGGGAGGCAATGCCTGTAATATGAATCGTCATTTGCGCAATATTCACCCTATTGCTAAGCAAACTGTCAAACTGTGTACAGTAAGAAATATTCAAATTGTACTTCAAGCCCTGAAAAACGTTCACATCGCTCTTACAGAAACTGAAAATTTCGCAATTACTACATTTGCTTTTTGCAAATTCTCTGTAAGGCTATGCATACTTATTGTACATCATTCCTTTTTAAGGCATGATACCGCCAACAACTCAAACATATGGGCAGCTGTCATCGAGAAACAATAGACAAGAAACTAGTAATAGACAATTCATTAATACACACATAGAAGAAAGAAAGAAGTAGTTTTTCTACACGGTATAATTTTTGTTATACAATAATGGAGGAGTGGGTTATGTGGTTGGGAGAGCTGTCCCGAATAAAACTATTAAGAAAAAAACGTGACTATTATTTGGTACATTTATCGCTAGCAACCCCCCCGACGAGAAATGCTGTGATTAATATGTTACTTCAATTGAAGGGTTCATCGTGAAAGGTTCATTTTGAAGAAGTATCAATTCGTGAAGCATTCACAAATCTGTGAAGCTTTTCCCATCGCTAGTTTGGATGTAAGATTTATGTATAATATTTTAGAAAACGTATTATGCACGTTGTTATGAAAAAAATCTGACTATTAATATATTTTTTTATTATCAGAGCCTATTGTGTCGACACGATTGTTGATTTTCTATTTGAAGACTGGAATTCGTTCTAGAAAGTCTTGATATAACCTCCAACGAGAAAGCAATCGCCATAGACAGCTTGCAATAATGATTTATTCCATTCAGCAAAGTCAATAATATTTTAAGGCAAACTCGGTAGCCCAAATATTTATAAAGCTATAACTATGAGCATGCTAACCGATAGGTTGATTCTAGAATATCAGGAAATATTAATATGTTTCATGATGGGAACCATCCCACAAAGTTACTATTATTACTCCAACCTCAGTCCTTCACACCAATTTGATAATAATTTTTGGTGTCTTATCATCTGACTTTCTTTAACATGTTCAGTCCGTCACAGTCTTAGGGACCTACAAAATCTTGCAATGGTCTTATGCTCAATTAGATTTTTATGTTCATAGTTCATTTTGTTGGTTTATTGTATAGGTACATTGATAAAAAAATCTTCTAATAGGTATGGATTGTCATAAATTAACTTTTGAGTTAATATGTCCAAAACACCTTTGACTCGTATTTCTAATAGTTATAATAATATGTTGTTATCTGTGCAGCTATAGAGCAAGATGACGGAATACTGGCTGATCTCTGCCCCCGGCGATAAGACGTGTCAGCAGACTTACGAGACGCTCAACAATGTCACCAGCAAGCAGAACAACCTGTCTGCCAATTACAAGTTCCAGATCCCCGACCTCAAGGTGCGCAACCGATACTCCATTTTATTTTCATAGTCTTCCTGTAAAACAAGATAACAATACTTAATATATACTGGAAAAAACACGTGACATCAAGGTATGCAAGCAAGAGACCACTCTATAACTCCCTTCAGTATATTCGTAAACCAAAATGACTAAGATCAGCTTATCTCGATTCACGGTAACAAGACTTCTCAGCAGATGCAAGAGATGTTTAACAGTGGTATAATCATCACCAACTGTTAATGTATAAGAAAATAATTTGTGCGCAGCAAAATTCTATGTTTCAGAAATGGTCTGCATAGTTCTCGTAAGCAATCAGGCTCTATAGGCTCATTGTGTTATCTTCTATCTTTCACTATATTCCTTTGACAGTAGCCCGGTTCCTTTGATATAGTTCAGGGTTATCATTGGGTTTTTGGCGATGTTACTTGGTTTCATAAGATGGCTTTTTAGGGTGGGGCATTAGCACCACAGATGAATCAGTGTTCATTCATTTCCTACAGTTATCGGCTCTTTCCACTTCTAATAGTTGCATGTTCCTGAGATGGTTCATAGTGTCTTGTTAATACATAGTTCTAGTAGGTTTGCCCAGTGAGTTTCTCTTCATATTGAATAATTTGAACCATCTATGACCACTTTAGATTGTCTCATTCGAGTGCTTTCTCGAATTCCTTCCAGTGCTGGCCGCTAAACATAATTAACACAATTGAAACAACATTCCAATTCTGAATGGTTGCCTATGTGGATTAAAACCACCCCAAAACCGCCAGAATCAACAAAATAACCAAGTTATGTAGATGTAAACATGTTACAGTGCAAATAATGAAACCGAAAAGAGTAGTAGCAGCTTGCATAGGCCTTCATCCTTCATTAGTGGATAAACAATTTAGAACATTTGGGCGATATCACATAAATTATAAAAAGTCTTGGATTTATGATAAAATAATATTTTTTCTCTTGTAATCTTCCAGGTAGGAACTCTGGACCAGCTCGTGGGTCTCTCCGATGACCTGGGAAAGTTGGATGGCTTCGTGGAAGGAGTCACACGCAAGGTGGCCCAGTATTTGGGAGAGGTGAATATCATTTGAAACTTTTTATAAACTTGACTGAAGGTAGTGGTAAGAAATGTTGATTTTGCTGTGAAGTAAGTTTAAAGGAAATATTATAAAAAGGCTGTAAAACTAACTTCTTGTTTTTTGGCTCATTGAAGGGTAAGAATGTAAGAAAAAAACAAATCATAATATGTAATGGGGCATCAACGCAAAATCAAGGGCACATTTTATTTGTGCCCTGCCAGGTTGCCATTCTCTCCAATTGCAAATGTGTCAAATAGCATAAGTAGATGGCAGTAATTTAACTATAAATTATACATTATGCAAAAACTTTGCTGAGAAAATGTTAACTTAGCTAGTATGTGATGTTGTTTTTGAATGGATCATTAATGCGATACAGGGGGCACATGTGAAGATGACAAAAATTTTGGGCACATTATAAATAATTGTATTTTATGTATTAAATTATAGATTCGTCAAACCTTTTTGTAGGGCACATGCCTAAGTGGCTTTGTTGAATAATCGTGTCTTAATCAGCTTTATTGCTGGAACGTGACTTATTGATTTTTTGACCGGTCGATAGAGCCAGATGATTTAGATATTGTATTATAATATTATATTACATAGTTGTTAATGTTGTTATTATTATTGTTGCCAGGTTCTGGAAGACCAGCGGGATAAGCTGCATGAAAACTTGTTGGCCAACAACAGTGAGTGATATATCTTTAGTTTGTAACTGTCCGTCGTTTGATTTTTTAATTTAATATTTTTTTTTTAATTACTTTAATTTCGTCCTGTTTTAACTTCAAATGTCTGAGGCTATATCAGTAATATGGTGAATTTTTTTTACCACTTTTGAAAGAATGATTTTTTTGAGTGAAGCTTGCAACGTTGGTTTATCTTAGATGCAGGTTCATTAATGCATAGAAAATAAGTTTTAAATTCATTTTAAAAGATAACTAACATAGCTTATGGCAAGCTTTATAATCCCACAGGTTAAATTTGTTTGTATTTACCGTATATGAAATGGTCTTAGTTGTGATTTTTATACTTAATGATCGTAATTAAAAAAATATATGAAACTATTATTGTAGTGGAAAAGCTGTTGGGTGATGACTTTTTTCAATTTTTATGTACTAAGGGAAAAGAAAGGTTTTACACCATAAAAATACCGAAAATTCCTTATCGAAAATTGAAAAATTCTTAAGAAGGTCACAGCACTCCTCTAGTATTTACTTAGTTTTATTTAATTTAGCTACAAATACAATTCTATTTGTACAAGGTCCATAATAAAAAATAATAAAAAAATCACCATATTTACTGATTCACCCTCATTAATTAAAAAAAAAATAATTACCCTCATTAGTTTCAGTTTCATCTAACGCAAATTCTAGTTAATAATTTTATTTAATACAATGGTTTTAGTTTAGTCTAGTTTAGACAGTAAATAAACTTATATATTTTATAGTTTTGTAAGAACTTACTTCTTAAAAAAATATTTACTTAGTTAGGCAATTTTAATTAATTAGATATATTTATTTTGACTAGGAAGTTCTTAATAGTATTATTTTCTTGACAAATTTGCCGGAGGTAGGTATTTTTTAAATTTATTTTTCTTTGCCTTGTGTTGTTTCTGTTTTTATTTTTTATTATTGTCTATTGGTTTTCCATCATCGATTATTTATGATTTGCCACATGTTGTTGCTTGCTTCGCTCTAGTGCGCTAAATAATACTTGCGGTAATAGCTATTACCGTCCACTTAAACTCCGTGTGTTTTTAGATTAATTACACCTGCAAACCTGAAGAATGATATATTTCCTGTTACAAAGTGTTAGACGAAAAATACACTTTAAATTTAGTTATAATTTGTAAGCATGATTGTGAGTGATTTTGTACTAGAAAATGGCTAGAACAATTCGTGGGTTCTTTTGGTTCAATGCTGGCAAAGTCCTAAATTGTTATTTTGAATTGTTAACTTCACTTGATCTGTGAGTGCTTGTAAATATCTCACCGCATTTGGCAACAAAATCTGTATTCAGATGGGGATTAAGTGATTTGACGCTTAGATTTTTTGATATAGAAGTGACACAAAGTCGTCATTCACACGAGCGACAGGTGCGCTTCTGAGTTTTTTTTTTGCGTCAAACGCTTACGTTTTTATCATGGATTTTCGAGCCAATTTTGAGTGCCAAGATGATCAAATTCCATTTTTTTTGCACTCCCTGCACTCACTATCTAAACTTCCGTGTGCACCTTCTTCTTAAATTCTCTACAAAATCAAGATGGCAAAAGTTGCATTGCACTAAAATACTGCTCTTCTGAATGAAGCTTCAATTGACGACCCACGATGAAGGATTATTTTTGTCTTAGTTGTGATAAACGCTAATGTTATTAAAAAATATTTTCTACTTATCAAACTTTACAAACCGACCCACGAATTATGAATTGTTATTTTAACAATGTTTTTACGCACATAAATTAGAAACTTTGTCCCGCAATGCACAAAATAAATATTAGCAAATGACTTATATAGTGATTTTGATAATAAACCTTGAGTTTATAATAAATTTTTGTATTTCTGCATAATACTTATGTTATCAATCTTTTCAATTTAGATAACTTTCGAGCAACTCAATAATCAAAAGTTTTTTACATATTACATATTTTAATAATATCTGTCATTATCTTAAAGTAATTATTGACTGTAGTTGAAAGTATTCTTAAAATTTATTGTATCAAATAATATCAATGCTTTTATCAGAAATCCCAGTTATTCATTTATACTCTATGTAAAAAATGTCTAATTTTTAAATATGTATTTTTAAGTTTGATATTGTTAAATTGAAAATATGCACAATTTGTGATTGGATAATTATAATAGGTGAAGTGTATGTAAATTCAATTAAATTTTATTTACATTAAGTGATTTTTAAAGTTTAACTGTACTTAAATATATCTTAGTTTACGAATTTTATTATTCAACATTAAATTCATAATCGTAATGACATGATACGCAGTAAACAGCCACTGGCCTTTCATAATATTTTACAGTTATGCCCAGTTAGAGTTCTAAGTGCTGTTATCAAAGGTTTAAAAAATAATTGAAATTCTCCTACAGTCAATCATTGGGATTAATTAATGAAAAGCAATGGCGTGCCGTGTTTATTTTTTTCTCATTTTTTAATTTATCATTTCTCTGGAATGCTGTACAATTTCCTTTGTACGTTGCTGACTCTAATGTCGTAATAACTCACTTTCGTTTTACAAAATGTTTTTTTAAATTATGCTATCTTCTCAGATAATGTGTTTATGTATTTTTTCAAATTGTATGTTAGTGGTATAAGTGGTTTTTCTAGAATAACTACTTATATTCGAAGAATTGTTTTTTTTCTCCATGTCACAATTATTTTATTTATTAAGAAATGTGAAGATCGTTTTGTCATTTAATTGTATTTTCGTGTGGCTGAATACATTTCCCTCCAAATACAAAGAAAATTGCATGAAGTTTTCTTGTAAAAACAAACAGAAATGTTACTTTAAAAATAGTTTTTTTTTCTGCCGCACTGACGTAAGCAAACTTCATATATTTATTCCTCGACTTGTATTGAACTTAACGCAATGCAAAATATCTCTATGGATTGATTATTTTGTTGATAAGCGATTACAGACCATTTAAATATGCGAACACCAGGTTTTAAAGGATAAAAACTCCTGAAAAGAAATAATGAAAAATAAATAAATAATTAATGATAGAATAGTATTTTGAGAATGGTCATCTTTTTCAAACTAGAAAATATTATCTTTCAACTTTTTTGTTATGCACTCAAACTTTGATGATTTCAATTATTATTTTTTTAAATAATAAATATTAATTATATGTATTGATAAACTACTTTTGAAAAATTCTGCTATTTATAATTCTATTAGTCAAAGTTCCATCATGCGAGTATTTTCGCACTTGACCAAAGATATTGAAAGTATAATATTCCAGCTAAGAAGTCTTCTGTTGCCACAGTGCCCTTGAGGTGATTTTTCACAAAAACGGCGCTGTACAAATTATCCTAATTTTATAATACTTTGGTCAACTCGTCCTAAGTCCTAAAGCGCTCTTTAGGTGATTTTCCCACGAAAACGGCGCTATAAAAGTTATCCATTTATTATTATTAAGTCTACAGTTGTTAATAATATGAATTGGGTGATATCTATAGCTCCATTTTCATGAAAAAAATCACCTCAAGGACACTTAGATTAGGGGTCAACCAAAGGTAATTTTTTTGGTACCAAAGCATCATTTTGTAATAGTGTACCTGTAGCCGTGTCCACATGCGCGTAATACAACATGAAACATGTTATGCAACGTTATCAAGGATGGTGGGACTCTATAGTGTCAGTGTGCCCCGTTGTTTTTGTGGCAACAATTGGCAATCGACGCAACATGAAGATCGACATGTGCAACACACGCAATGCCACGCTCTTGTGCGGGTATAATATGTCAAATGATTCAACAACGGGTGTTGCGACTTTGCAACAAATTTCTCTAAGGAAGCTTAAAAGTTCACCCTATTGGATGTCACAAAAATGATTGACACAAGTCAGACCTGACAGAGAGAGACAGTGTTGGATGACATGGATTGGAGCAATAAATTTATTATTAATGTGTTTGATATCGGCAATGATTTGCATCTGTCATCAGAGGTTCAGGGTCAACAATTCAACAAAATGAATTCCAGAAAAATATGGAGCAACAATTATAATAAAATACCATAGAATAATCGATGGTTACAGAAAGTTCCAGATATTATTTCAACATGTGAAAAAATATCACTTTTATTAACACTGTTGCTGGAGCAAAAGACAGGCCGAGAATCAAGTCGGCGAGCCAAGCTAATCCTTTTGCGTTTTGAAATATTTTTCGTGCGACTTCAGCACTGCCCGAGATTGTTGCGATTCTTCAGAGTGGCCTAGTATCCGTTAGGCATGGGAGAAATCATGCCTAGAGTGGGCCCACCAAAGAATTGTTTATAATCTACATAGCAGCACCAGCTATCTTTCCGGCATCAATCCGCTCACATCGTGTGCTAAATCACTCTTGTACATGTCCTATAGTTTGCTTTTCCCTCAAACCAGTGGCGTGCAATGGTACGGAGAGGATAAAAAGTTTTTGAAATACTTTTTTTTTTTTTAGACTTTTTGTGTGAAATTTTAGTGGGAAGAACTGAAAAGCATCCTTCTGCTAAATCTTCACGCAAATCGTAAAAAAAAGTTTGTGTTTTTGCAAATTTCTCGATACATTAGTTTTTGATGGACAGCCACTGCACGCCACTGTTCTTGTTAATCATTTTCATTCCTTCATTGCTTAATATTATTATATTGTTTTCATATCATTTACAGCTTTTTTTTATTGATTCATTTTATGATTTGTATATATTATATTTTAAACTACCCGATTTTGTATCAAAACTAATTGATATGTAAACAAAAATCTATTCAGAAGAATCTGTATGATAACCCAAGTGGTAAAAGCATCTACTTGTCTGTCGAAACAGATTCGGTTTTTATTGTCTGAATAGCTAACTGGTCAGATTATTGTATGATTTTATCATAGAAAAAATAAAACTTTAAATCTTTTTTTATAAAATATTGAAATTTCATATCTGCTACGATTTCGGTAGACCTGCATGTACATAGTACCTATCGATTTTACTATGAGGTAGCATTGAAGGTCTCTTTTAGATATTGATTTTTTCCTAAGGTCAGAGGTTTTGCGTTTTCCCTTGGGCCATTCAAACACAATTTATGAGTTCATATATCAGTTCAAGGTCTAAAAAAATAATTCCTGTTTTCACACAAAACAATGTTTTATTATTTTAACAAACTTATCATGAAATCAAGACAGTCAAATATTAATTTATCGTACTGATATCTTTTTATTTAACTTAAGTATTAAATATTTAGTTTTGATTCATATTATTTTGGTATTGAAATCTCATTTCTGTTTTCTTTATCCTTTTTCTTATTTGATTTTCCATTCTTGTTTTCGTCACTAATCAACTAAATGGACAAAATTTAAATGAATTCAAAATGTTTTTATTTCCTTTATCTATTCAACCAGGTGATTCCCTGACTTACTAATAAAAAATACTTTTCGGTTAGTACCAACTGATGGTTTTCGGTTACTAACACTATTTTTCAACTCCTTTTAACCAACTAAAAGTGATGGACATAGACTCGCCACCTACCGCCAAAACGAAATGCAAAGATAAGGAAGAAAAACGCTTATCCATGGAGAGCATCCGGCGATTCTCCATGATGGATTCGGACGTTCACCATGTCGTATCGCCGCCGCCGATTGCGTTCGCCGGAAAGGTGAAAGAGTGCCCCAACACCAGAAAGAAGAAGACATGACATAAATTCTGCTGTACTGCTCCCAACGAGAGTACAGACAGCAACGCGGCAGATGACGAAACGCATTCCGGGTCCGTCACGCCTCTGAGTGACTCGGCTTTTGGTAGCCAGGGAGGGGAGAGAGAGAGAGAGCGCTGGCGGGAGGAGCGGGAGCGAGACAGCACCAGCAGTGGACGGGGCTCCCCGTTCCACTGGACCCATGAGGAGGTGGCGAACCTCCCCTCCCCTCCGGGCGTCTCTCACCCACTAGAGCCAGGTTATACGGTTGAATGATGCACTGCTTTCGGGAATTGTACTCTTTAATTACCTTTTTGTTTAGTCAATCGTTGAGCTTCTCAATCAATCAATGAGTTCGGTGAATCAATCAATAAATTAATTCGATTAAATAATGAATTCGTTCCATCAATGAATTCGTTGAATCAGCGAATTTGTTCAATCAATCAATTTTTTCAATCAATCAATGAATTTGTTCAATCAATCAATGAATTCGTTCGATCAATTAATGAATTTGTTCAATCAATCAATGAATTCATTCAATAAATCAATGAATTCGTTCAATCAATCAAATAATTCGTTCAATCAATCAATGAATTCATTCAATTAATCAGTTCATTCAATCAATGAGGTTGGTCACTTTGTTCAATAAAGCATCGACGTATTCTAAACAATATTTAGTGTTTTAAAACCTTTACTTAACCCTTCTGACATATCTGCCGCCAAATCAGGTCAAAAAGGGCATAGAGAATTCACAATCAATTAAGTAGATGTACACATTTTATTAGCATCTTCCGGAGTTCATTAAAAAACAAGCTGATTGAATAACATCAAATTATCGTACCACTGCTGACAGCTCCGTTATAACCACTCTTTCTGCTACATGCATCATTTGTAAGAAAGGGGGAGAGTTACAACGGAGCTATTAACGGTGTGCCTTTATTCGTGTTTCATGTAGTATTCAATGTTTTACAATCGAAAATCAACACTTTGGATTCGGAAATCCAATGAGATGTTACCATTTCAGATAACTAGGAATTATTTGCATTCATTGGTTTCACTCAATGATATTTTAATGAGATCGTATTACATTAAGTTTAATTCACGGCACAGAAGACAAATTATAGAAAGATGTTTTGTTTATGATAACCCATTGATCATTGACATCCAAATAGTCCAAAATGAACATTCTAACAAAACCTCTTTTCGATGGCATTTCAAAAATATACAATATAAAAAATATTTTTGCTAGTTGCTGTTGTAATAATTAAAAGTATGAACCCGAAAGTACTGTCTCGTTTTGCCCGTTGGCTAAGAAATATGCTTCAAAGTTGACTGTTGTTGTGCGCACCACATAGCTTTCTCCCCAATATGTTATTATGTTTTCACTGAACACTACTATTATTGTATGTCTATTGTATAATTATTATAGCACAGCCATTGTATCTATCATTGCTGTTAAAATCAATGTCACACCCCTTTTATGTATTTATTTTACAATTGATTGTGGCTTTAGTTGTTTTGAGAGACGTCGGAATATTATTGATTGATAGTAAACAATTATGGAGTGGCCCCCAACTTAATGATTTGAATACTAAAGCATCTTTCGGACGGGAGTAAAAAAATTGCCCAGAAACTTTTTCTAGCCAACAAATGAATGACATAATAAATAAGATATGATTTTTTGTGTGACGAACACTACTTTATTTCACTTTTTGTCGATTGATTTAAAGCTTCAGTCAGGCAGTATATCTAATGTTGAAAGGTGTTAGGTATAATATACCACACTGAATAATCTCATGACCATATATGTATGTACAAACGTTTGTATGTTATTGGATAAATGTGTAATAATATACCATTGTATTTGCTGGATGAGTTACGAGGGTTTAGGATCATAGGGGCCTATCTATACCTATTTTTACTATGAATATACCCCTGTGATCCTAAGCATAATTTTTAACACAATAACAGGACACTTTGCAGCACACTTCATGGTTATTTTAAAACTATGTTCAACATTATGTTCTTATATATAATTTTATAAATGGAATCGCTTTAGTGTTATCTAGTAAAAAAATTTTTTTAAATTTAATTCAGTGATGAGCAGTAGATGATGCAGGGATTCACCACGTGTTGGTTTTCAGAAGGTTGCATGTTCAAATCACGTCGGGGCCACCGCTGTAGGTGTTTTACGGTGTGTTGTGACTCGGTACTAAATGATTTACTGACTGTAGGAATACTTTGAGTATTCCGTATGTTGCCATGTGGAATGTGCGGTTACCGCCTCAGTGTTTCGAGGAGTACAAAAATAACAGCATCTGGTGGAGAGCATGTTTATTGACTACATATTATGATGAGGTCCGGGGTAACGTCTTTTATACCGTGCAATCTATTTTTCCCACCACCGCGGCTGGGGAAGTCGTCGTCCTCTGTTGAACTTTGTAAAATTGAAAAGGCGCGTTAGAACTGCAAATATTTCGTTGCATCAGCATTCTGGGCCATTGCGCCTGAATTTGGTGGCATTAGCAGTCTAGGCCATTGCAACTGAATTCGGTGGCGTGTGCAGTGAGTGTAGTTCTTTGATACCCATACCTCTAAATAACTGGGGGGTCGCTTATTGCTCGTCACTGATTTAAGCCGTTCAAAAATCATAATTTGTGTGTTGCCATCAGACCAGTCTAATCCAAGTGCATAAAAAAGGTTACATAGTATTTTTAATCATAATCTTTCAATGGAATTATACTGCAATATAACATTAAAAAAATAATTTCCTAATGTATAGGGATTGTTGTCAACTTTCTTTTGCAACTTTTTTCACCAAAGTGATTTTTTGTTTCCATTTTGAAATTCAAGAGACCGCGACATAACCCACATTATTTTATAAGCACATTTCTACAACAAACAGAACTGCTTCGAAAGTTTATTGGTGTTTTTCAGTTAGCAACTTTAGCATTATTTTTTAAAGCAGTTTTAAATCTGTCTTGATTGTAGTGAAAAAAATAGATGTTTTGCCCATCTAGATATTGCTGCTTTTGCACTTATAGCCACAGTCTCTTCCTACAAACACTGAGGCCCATTTCTCTGTTCAAATTAAATATTTATAAACCGAATTTAACCTCAATTAACCGGTGTTAAAATGTGTTTTTTGTTGTATGTACAATTTGCTTTTAATCCTGAAAATTTGCTTTTGATCCAATTGTTATTGACAATATTCACTGCGCAAGAAGTACCAACATTAGAAGTACGCACAAGCACCCAAAAATAGACACTTTTTGGCTTTCTAGTAGAATCAATACTACAAATGATTCATCTCTTAATTCTGTACGGGTAGTTAGAAAAGTGGCTGAGGTTTCCATTGAATACAATTATTAAACAGTAATCTTTTAAATTCTTTGTGAAAAGCATTCTAGAATTTTAGGTAAAACGTTCAAAAATGCCTTTTCTGGTTTCAAAACCGCACCTTTTACTGACTTTTTAGTATGTTGTAAAATTGTATTCACTGGAAACCTCAGACATTTTTCTAACCACCCATAGAAAATTATCAGATACATACATGATATGTAGGATTGCTTGTATTAGAATGCTAGAAAGTAACATTTAGTGTAATTTTTGAGTGCCGACCCTTTACAGATACATAAACATAGACAATAGTTAAAAAGGGGGTATTTTTGGTTACTGGATATTTAAACACAGAGAAAAAGTGTTTGTAAGACATGACTTTTTATATATTTAGTTGAATCCATGTTTTTGCTAATACGTAAGCTTTCACTTTAAACTTATGGTATGTCTAATTTTGCTTTTTCATTTCTGTTTTATTTTACCTCTTCTGTCTGTCACAATATCGTTATCCTTTATATGTGGATATATTGTTATCACTTTGTATGTTGATTTGTTTGGCTGTGGTGTTGCTGAACTAACGAGTGATGTGTTTGTAGGTGATCTACCATCTTACATCACTCGGTTCCAGTGGGACATGGCTAAGTATCCCATCAAGCAGAGTCTGAGGAACATCGCAGACATCATCAGCAAACAGGTAAATAATTATTAATTGAAAAACTCTTGACTTTGTGTACATTACTAGTGATCATCGACAAAAATTGTTTATCACGCAAACATTTTCCGCAACTATCACGAAAAATATAGATAATATCAGAATGTCTCCAATCAAATACTCATAGAAATTGAAGAACTTGCGTTCATTCTGAATCACACTCTTTTATTGTGTTGAATAATATTAGGCATAATTATTAAGGGTCAGCACCCAAAAATACACACTTTTTGGCTTTCTAATACAAACAATACTACGCATGATTTATCTGTTTATTCTAAACGGATAATTAGGAAAATGTCTAAGGTTTTTAATGAATATAATTCATAAGCGGTAATCTTTCAAATTCTTTATGAAATGAATACTGGAACTTGAGGTAAAACATTAAAAAATGCCTTTGTTGGTTTTCAAACTACATCTTTTCCAGATATTTTAGTATGTTTACTAGAAACATTGTACATTTTCCTAACTATCCGTGTAGAATTTACCGATAAATCATTTGCAGTATTGCTTGTATTAGAAAGCTACAAAGTGACGTTTAGTGCCAATTTTGAGTGTCGAGGCTTAAGTATATACAATATGCATTTGACAGCTCTATCGTGAGTTCTGCTATACATGAACAACGCAACTGATTTCCATACCGTGCCTTCATCAGGCCACATTCTAAATGCAACAAAGTAGGATCTCTCTAATCTGGCACTCTTGAGGTGGGGTCAGAGTTTTGGAGAAAAGGTTTACTAGTTATTTATTAATAGATTATTTTTGAAATTGAATTTGAAACTGTAATTTGACTGATTTAAAAAAATATATAAATAGGAAATACACATAAGCTTAATTAGAAGAACAAATAATTTTCTTTTACTTTTTCATGTTTTTTATTTTACAGTTTTCTAATCATTCCATGTGTCACGGTAGAGTTGTAATTCATATGAATTTTCTTCTAGGTGGGCCAGATTGATGCTGATTTGAAGAGCAAGTCCCAGGCGTACAATAACCTGAAGGGAAACTTGCAAAATTTGGAGAAGAAGCAAACGTAAGTCCCATACCCCTTTACTCCATAATAACCCATTTACTTTCATCAGTTCTACAACCCTTCTGGAGAGTTCTGGCCGCCACTAGGAAATACCTCGACTCCCGCCGGTCTCTAGCTATTCCCCTATTTATTTGAATTCTTAACACTTGTTTATGTGATTATTAAACTATTCCAGAGGAAGTCTGCTCACCCGTAATCTGGCAGATCTGGTGAAGAAGGAGCACTTTGTCCACGATAGTGAATATCTCACCACTCTTCTGGTCATCATTCCCAAGTAAGTTTCAATTTCAAACCGACTATTTTATCATGTCTATCGTCCATTATGGTCCATTGATGGGTAGTACTATGATAAAATGTTACAGGAGTGAAAGGAAGTAGCCAAAGACGAAGGTAAACTTTGGGAATTGACACAAATAAATCAGAAACAACTCGGAAATCATTGAGTCATCTGAATAAATAGGATGGATGAGGAAAAAAGGAGGAAAGAGAAGAAAGATGGATGAATGGAAAAAAAGAGAAAGGAAAGGAGAAGGGAAGAAGCTCATAGCTGCTGTCCAAAATACAGTGCTCTCTGTACCTGTCACACCGGGACAGGTGTCATGGCTAGGGTAGTATAACCATAAAGTATTTATTTTCCATTACTTATTATTATTATTACTTCTATTCTATATGAAGAGATGGAATCCCGTTGGCAGGGTGACTTAGGGTCTGGAAGTTTTATGTCCTTATTATCATCTTTACTATTTATCCTTGGTTTTGTATTTTGTAGAGCCATGGTGAACGACTGGAACATCAACTACGAGAAGATCACAGACATGATCGTGCCGCGCTCCACCCAGCTGGTGCACCAAGACGGAGACTATGCCCTGTACACCGTCAGCCTCTTCAAGAAGGTGAGATACACTTGATTACATCCCGACACCCCTTTCAGACATTTTTCTGGAGACCAGCAAATTATAACTTCCTAAAAGGGTTTTGCTCTTTTCTCATTGTATAGTATAAAATATAACTGGGAAGCCATCATTATTTCATATTTGATTCTATGTCTGCATTTTGTTGTCCCTTGCCGATGGGAAAAGCCTTACTGCGGGGATGGAAGCTTTTGTATTGGAAGTGTCATTTTGTAAATAATATTGTATGTACATGCATTAAATATTCACCCTTATTGATGGTGTTAATTACTGTTTTGACGCACGGATTCTGGTGCCATGCACATCTATGTATGCACAAAACTTTAAAGTATCAAAGGCTTATCAGGGATTGGGTCGGTCTTAAAGATCTACTTTCAATTTGCAACAATTAAAAAAAAAAAATTAGATGATATAAAAATAATTGAGTTTTCTAATTTTGTTTCGACATTGTATTTGTTTTTATTTTTCTAGGTTGTTGAAGAGTTCAAGCTGCACGCCCGCGAGCGCAAGTTCGTTGTGCGCGACTTTGTGTACAATGAGGAAGAGATGGCGGCTGGCAAGAACGAGATCACCAAACTGGTCACCGACAAGAAGAAGCAGTTCGTAAGTAGTATTTGATTTAAATGTTTATTTACTGATCATTTTTAACAACAAATTTTAGCTTTTATATATTTATCATGCGAACTGTGGTAAAGGTTAAAAGAGGCTTAATGTGGTCTATAGCCCAGTGGGAAGGACGCTTGTCTAGCAGTCAAAGGAATGGAGTTTAGTTTTTAGTGATCTCCTCGGCCTGTATTAAAAATCTTTTTAGTAAAAAATATAGGCTGGTATTTAATCCAGCACCGTAGTAATAGTGATCTCTAATACAATAATTATTTTTTGTCCCTAGGGCCCCCTGGTCAGGTGGTTGAAGGTCAACTTCTCCGAGTGCTTCTGCGCCTGGATCCACGTCAAAGCCCTCCGTGTCTTCGTGGAGTCCGTCCTCAGGTGCGTTACATCTACACTCATCATCACTTTCCTCAGCCTCACATCATTCCCCGATCTGGGGATGCCATAGTCCCACTGTTCCCGGGCAGTCGGGACTCTTGTGTATTAATCAATCTCTGAAGTGGAGGTTTAGTGAGATTCTATTGTACATATTTGTTAACCCTTTACGTTCAGCTTCTAGGTACGGTCTCCCAGTGAACTTCCAGGCCATCCTGGTCCTGCCCAACAAGAAGGCCTCCAAGCGCCTGCGAGACGTGCTACAGCAGCACTATCAGCACCTGGACGCCTCGGCGCACCACGGAGGTCACAATTCCGCACAGGAGGTAAGCTATATCGCATCTTCACCTAACACAATTTTTCTGTACCAAACTTTTTATTCTCAATTTTAGAAAGATACAGTTAAACCCACTTAAGAAGTTTACACGCTTAAGAAAACTAGTAAAATATAATCCGATAAGATGGTACAATTTACAAAAACATTGTTGTGCAAAACAGTGAAATTAGCCAAGTATTATTATTAATCAGGCCACCCTGAACAATAATGTTTCTTTTTAATTCCAGAATTTGGACATCGCAGGTCTCGGTTTTGGACAAGCAGACTACTACCCGTACGTGTATTACAAGCTAAACGTGGATATGATTGAAAATCGCGTCTAACCTCCCCGACGCTGCGTCCAGTTACCGTTTTCATCATCCGCATTTGTGTCTTCAAATCCGAAGGGTCATCAAAATCGTTGAAATCCTCCTTAATTTATTATAGCATGCCGTCGCTTCGTATACCAAAACCTTTTTTCAAAACATTCAAGTTATCTGTTGTAACGCTGCTTGATTTTTAAAACCTTTAAACATTATTTCTCGTCTTAATCAATGTCAGAAAATTAACCTATTTAAAATTATTTTCAAAACACTCATTTGTTTTAACGCAGCTTTTTTTGTGTTTTTATTATTGTCATCTTTTGAAAAAAAAAAACACACCCAACAGTAAATATCACTAATTAGATGGTTAAAATGAGTTATTTTATAGTTAATGATATCAATTATTTGATGGGAACTTTTAATTATTAAGTGTTGCTTAATTTTTCCTTTTTTTCTGGTTAATTTTAACAACTTGATGGTGAGTTTGATTTTTTTTGATGGTTTATATGAATTATTTGATGGACGTTAAGGATTGTCGCACAAAACTATCATTTTGTCGATTTGTGGACGTTGTTGACACACCTTGTTAATAGAACATTGTTAAATATTGCATAATTTATATAGAAAATGTAACAATTATTATTGCTTATAATTGTTAAACTATGAATTACCGGAAACCGTTGGTTTATTTAAACCAACTGTAAAACGGCAGTTATATACCATGTTATATAAAACCTTATTTTGAATGTTTTTTTTTTCATTTTTAATTATCTATGTAATTATTTTTGCTTTATTTATGCTATTTGTGACTCGTTTATGAAATATAACTGTATATATTTTTTTCAAGTCAAATTTCTTTTTAAACAAAAACATTTATATGCTTTACTCATGATCCCATATAGCAATTAATTTAAATGAAAAGTATTTTAACTTTAAGTTTACTATTTTTTTCAGCGTTTCATCATAATATGCTCATATTTTTATTATAAACATAATATATTTACTCTTTTATTTCAGTCGAGATTCGATTCTTCAACATTTGACTAATAATCTGCAACATCCAATATAATCAATTTTTTTAATTATCCCTTTTACCTTATAAATATTACCTACTCTAAAAAACTCTTTGAATGTTTCATTAATTTAAATTACCGTGGTTATTAACCTTTTCACTGTCATACCCGGCACGGATTATTTGCGCACCATATGGTGTAGTTGGCGGTGAATGGGTTAAGAAATTAAAATAATCTCGCCAATATATCCTTGATAATCAGAAATGTTCTTATAAGTAAATTCAGTATTTAATTTGCGTTATATGTTTTAGTTATTCATGTTTGCACAATTATGTATATTAAATATTTCATCTGAAATTATTAAAAAAGATGTATTTTGTCTTAATGTTTTGCAATATATTTAATTTTAGTCTTTGTGTGCAATATATTGGCTCGAAGGGAAATTAGAATCATCAAAAGAATCTATAAACATCTCACATTGGAAAGATTTTCGGATTTTTACAAATAGACGATTATTATTATTACATTTAAATACCAACATATTATTTATTTATATTTTTGTTAAATATTCACAATTAAAGAAAGATACTTCTTATTCAGTCTTTAAAACGAAAATCTTTAATCCACGTATTTATTTATATTGATAATATTCTTTTCTTTGTCCACATGCTTAAATGTGTATATAAAATGATCACTTGACAATAATGTAACGCGAGGTCTCATTTAAAAATAATTTATGCCTTTGAAAATTGATATTAATTATTGTTTTGGTGCAATATTGAAAAAAAAAAAAAAAATATATATATATATATATATATTAACTATCGGTATACAGTTGGAAACATTGCAAGTGGGAAATTATTTGTCATCGAAACCATTCCCTTGTATACATAATATTTAATATTCACCATGTTGCACACTTTCTATGTATAATAATATAAAATACATTATGAATTCATACATTTATTAAATGTAATATCATAACTTAGCCACTGAAGAGAGATACAAAATATGTCTACTTTGTTTAAAGTGCTCTTTATCACTAATAAAAAGAAATTAAATATTGGTATTCGTAATATAAAATTATATATTTGGACAGTTTTTGCATCAGAGTCGTTACTAGTAAAGTTTAACTTTGTTTATTGTTATAATGGCCATGTTTTTCAAAAGCTGTTGTCAATTGATGTATAATTGTATAAAAGGATTTGTTTGTCACTTTATATCGAAGGTATAGCTAAAGTTCTGCTGTTGGCCATGGCTGTTTGGCAGCTTGGCTAGCTAAGATGTATGAGAGAACATTGAAAAGGTGTACATTGTAGAGATCATGAAATCTATGTAAATAAAAACATTCCTCGTTAAAAGTTTGTGTAGTGTTTAAAATAAAGATGATCAAACTGAATTATATTTCATCCAAATTACCTTATAACCCATTTCTATAACGTTTGAAGCAATTATCACATATTCCATTCTTTAACAAATTCATATTGATTAATGTTATTTTTGCCCCGTGTATAACATATAGACATGGTCAAAACTGACTGAATGAATCAAAATAATAAATTCCTTTGCTTGATGCACTGAATCCGAATCCCAATTTGGTATGAAATTCATTCCTTAACCTTTACGCCGCAATCCTTACGTAAACAAAATTACATTCATACGCTGCACTCTTTTTGACATTCCTAACTAATGACTTTAAACTGCAATACCTCTATTATTTCGTGACAGATTTATGATTGGCTTATCTTAATGTGTGCTCTGTTTCATCTTGAGTACCATGAAATATACAATAGATCTCAGGATGCACCTCTAATATCGTCAACAGTAAGACATAAAAAAAAATCAAGCGGCATCTCACTGCTGCACATACTAACACAGTGTTTATATGATTACGAGTGTATTCATTGGCGCATAAACTGAAGTCATGGGATGACCTCACGCACACAAAGCTAAGGACAACGGTACTGCAGCGCGAAATTCAAATGACTGTACCGGCATTTGGAATCATCTTCGGTTTCGATCCGCTTTATGTAAACAAATCAGAAGCTTTGAGTAGGTACCAGAAGATGACAGTAAGAGGAAGGATTGAACTATTTTTTGGTTTACTTATCAGCTAAATTCGTGACGTATTTACGATGCATACAACAGATTTGTCGGAATGCATAAATGAATGCGCGTATTTCGCATTCATGTATTTAAAGTACTATCGAATGACGTGTGACATTTGGAATTCGGCAAATTCTCCAGACTCACCAGAAAAAGTGAATAAGATTGTCTGTACGGATAACTGAAAAATATGTTCAGTCAATGCGACGGGTCAGTCAGTCAACGAAACTTGAATGTATACGCGCGAGTAGGACGTTTGAAGTGCGCATTCGCTCAAGTATCGTTGATTAACCGACCTGCCGCGTTGACTTGACATTCAGTTATTCCACACTGACAATATTAATGGTTTTTTCCGGTGAGTGTTGAATCTCTGGGATCTTGTAGAGTTTTGAGTCCCTTTGAGTTTAGGGTCTTTATATCATCAAATGAATTCTGCCATATGTTAACGTACAGATAATTTTTTACGAACGTATGATTATTTTCGACATTTATTAATAAATTTTCTTTTCAACAATTCGTTTCAAAATCGGTGCAGGGAAGGCTTGGGGAGTCCTGATTTTGAGGCTACAGTCAGAATTGAGTTGTCCATTTTGAATTTCTCTTGAATCAAAATCTCTTGTTCGGTATCACAAAAAATAAAAATGAATGTATTTTCACTTAAAGATCTTTATTAGAAATAATTTTTAAAATATAAAATCATGGAGTTATTGAAAATCAGAGTATAAAATAGATAAATAAAACTAACATTAAATATTTCAAAAAGGAGACAAGTGAATATATATTTTTTGAGACCTGCTTCTAAAAAACATACAGTATCATTTTGACCAATGTAAAAAGCGGTTCTTGTATAAAATATTTTTTAACCATATTAATAATATTTAAAATCTTTCAATCATAACACGCTTTATATAGTACAAGCAGTGGCGTTAGATGTCACAAATATATCCATATATTTTTATTTCCGCAACGCTTCCGGACCCGATAAGGGACGGGGTTGGAATGCAAAGGGTTAACAGGTTGGATGAAATAGTGAATTATTTACCATGTAAAAAAACCTTGATAAAAAGAAACAGAATTACATCTGATGCATTCGGTTACAGTTAACCAAGAAAGTTTGCAAAGCATTCAGACGGTTCAGAACAAACTCGGTTGTCAGTCTTTCCCTCGGGTTTTCCGACCAGCATGCAGAATAGATATTATGGTAAAAGTATACAAAGTTATTTGAGAAGCTCGGTAGCGTGTGTGGTCTGAGACCGTCCTTGACGACTCTGTAGATGAGAGATTCCTCGCGTATTTCGGTGCCGCACGGAACGGTCCGATGCAAGAACTGCCACATTGTTATGCCGAGGGAGTAGATGTCTGATGCCGGAGTGGGAACCAGTCCTTGGAGAATTTCCGGAGAGCAGTATTGGGCGGTGCCTCGGAACTGGAAGGTGAAATATTAAAATCAAAAGGAACTGCACTGAATATAGTTACAAGACGGCTATAATGGCGTACCTCTGCCAAAATACTCATGTTAATTTATTACACTGTAGTATCTCTACTAACTTATTTATGTTTTTGTGGACTTATCATTTACTCCATGTTATTTCTGTCACTATTATTTTATGTGATCTATTGCACTGTTATGTAAAAGCCCATAAATGCGTTTATAATATAATAAATAAATATTTTTCAAAGCTTTAGTAAAGCGTCATTTGCATTTAAAAAATATAAGTCAACTGAATTAAATTTAATATTATTATTATTTGATTGTGTTAGTTTTAAGTGACAGCTGTTTCGGCGTTTAAGGGCATTATCAAACTGTCGGTTAAACGCCGAAACAGCTGTCACTAAAAATAATAACTTAAACTTGCAATTAAATGATAATAATTAATTCAATTGAATTATAAAAAAAAAAATTAAAATCGAGTTCTACAAATTGAACACAAAAGGTATGAATACCTATTATTGCAGTTGTGAAGGTAATCAGGTTGAGATGAACCTTATCGGAAAACGTCAAAGTAATAATTAGGTTAGGTTGGGTTAATTGGTTAGACTTAGTTAGGTAAGGTTAGGTTGACTAAGCCAAACGGCACCTGGCGCAGGTAACACTTTTTCTAGACGCCTATAGGTGTTTCATTTTGCACTGCTATTTTCTGCATAATTTCACTCTGTGGAAAATTTTCGTTCGAACAAAGGATAGGTACCAACCCAAATCAAGCATAAAACGAGAGGCGCGAATTTCTATGCCGCGCCGTCGCGTCGGGTCGGCAAGTTACGGGTTCGATTTTTGCCCGATTTTTTCATTCAATACAATAAAGGCGCTAGCGCTATCGGCGCCATGGTAATTAGTCGCCTGGAGTGGATTGCTCCAATTGTGCCTGCCCAAGATGCTTAAGCCATTTTGCCTTTACAGCGACGATATGAAGGAGGATCTTACCAAATCAAAGTTACCCTCGCTTAAGCGGGGGCAATTGTATTTGAGAGATGAACCAAAGTCACACAGTTTGCAGATGTCGTTTGGGCAAACCAATATGTTCTTGGGTTTCACGTCCAAATGTAGAATGCCCCTCGAGTGGAGAAAGTGGAGAGCTCTGCAAATATCCAAGGAATACCTGAAAAATGTCACAAAAAGAAAAGCTTTTAACAACGATTTAGATCATTTAGAAGAAAATACCACGATGAACTGCTTATAATGTATATACCAAAACAAAATAAGACCAGTAACAACATTGAAAAAAAAAAACATAAACTCAAGGTTTTAAAAGAAAAAATATTCGTAATATTTTTTGACCTACGCTGAAAAATAGATTTTAAGAATTAAATAGAGTTTATGTAAATATTCCGTAGCTCGCCTTTCAGCCTCACAACATACCCCCATTTGGGATGCCATACTTGCACGTTGGGACTCTTATGCGGTATTCACATAAAACAAAAATATATATTAAAAAAAAAACCATTTCGACCGATCACACTTCAGAAAAATGGAGTGCCATAGACCTGCTTGCTCCTTCTGCAACTCTTGTCTACGTACACCACTGAATAGATAATTCCTAAAAGTGGGATTTATTCCGATTTTAAATAAAGATGATGTTCTCAACTCATGTTTTGCTAAGAATTGGAGGGGGACACTGTTTCTGATAGGGTGCCTGTACTCCCGTTATTAATGATCTAGGGATACTTTGGTTTGGGTTCGAGTCCTGGGCCAAAACATGGTATCCTCTGTGAGAGTTCACATATGGCGTTCTATGTACCATCGGCGACAAACGAAACAAACAACAATAATATAATTGTCACCGCTTCACGAGTTTTTTCAGTGTCAAACATTCGTTCGCTCCGCGAGGATTATCACCGCTCCACCATAAGACCGCTTCATATTATAATCGCTTCATCATCGTCAAAGATAGAGAATCAGAACCACAAGAATCGTCAATATTCGACTGCAGATGAAGGGTCCTGAAGTCAACCCTACCAGTAAGTACTCTTTGGTTACCTTTATTGGAAGTATTTGGCCATCTGGCGGAATAATTTGTGTCTTCCGGAATTTCTTTGCACTTTCTCTTTGTCAATTTATATTATATCGACGCTGGAAAGGCAAAAGGCTGACGCCCCATTTTGGGATGTGTACCCTAGAGCCTTGAAGTAACAATACGAGTTGTTATGAAGCAAGATAAATTCGATCCAGTGCGATTTTGAATTTTCGCGCTAGTTAAAAATATATTTATTATGGTGTAATGTTTTGTCTATTTGCCCCCCTGAAAAGCCAAAAAGTGGGGGCAAAACGACCAACGAGCCCGGGCTGAAACGGCCAGGGGTATTATTCAACGTTCGACCGCGAAACAGAGTGGATATTAGAGTTTTTACAGTAGACGCCGAATAGAGCAGTTAACGTTTTTAGATTCGATACAGTATTTACCGCCTATGGTGAAATAGCAAATTGAATTAAATATTGCGATGGATAATCCGAGTCACTACGATCTCCCCGGCAGCCGCTATCAAGGAGCGAATCAGCGGGATTTCTCGGCTATCAGACTGGACGGGAGAATTCCGAGCGCGCAGGATCCACGCATTTTCCAGTATCGGTGATAATTGAATAATTTAGTATTGATAGTTTGTCTCTACGAGTACCCAATTATAACGTTATTCACCAAGTTAATCAAGCTTTTCCTGGGCGTAGAATCAATATTCTCGAATATAATACGAGAGACCATTTAGAGTGTATTATTGTTAAAATTCCTTGAACCCTGCAAGTATGGGTCCCTTTTGTAACCCCCATTTTTAACAAAGAAGAAGAAGGTCCTCTCTAAACCAAAATAAACGAATTTCAAACACGGACAAAAATCCGTTCTACCGACTGAAGCTAATCGGGAGGGCATTTAAAAGGGTAAGTGAATCCATGGGACTCACGAGCACGTCATTTTATATTTTGTGCCTGTTTAAAAGTAGGCGGACATTTACAGCATTTAACACTGGCGCTTTCCAACGTGAGGGCTTGGTTTTGAGAGAGTCTTCTTTTTCTTTGATGTAAACATATGCCTGTAAACTGTTTATTGAATATAAGCTGTAATTTTGTATTTCTTTCCAAAAATAAGTGTTTAAGTAGTGAAAAATAACGTGGTTGATTCTCATCGTCGATTGCGCAATATTAAGAAATAAATAGACACGTGGTATATTCGTATTGTTTGTTGCGCAATGGTATAAAATTAAAGAGACACGTGTTAGATTCGTATTGTAAGTTGCGCCATAATTTCAAAAGTAAATACGTTACTGAGACAATGCGCCTGGTTGCACTAAACCAAGTGAACGAGACATACCTTCGAAACAAATTTCATATAGCTATCTCTTCCGCACACACATATTCTTTGAATTACTATCCTTTTCATACGCGGGTGAAACATTTAGTGGTGCTACATTTTCGTAAGATTTATATGAATATGACGCGTCTTGTATTTTATGTCCATACGTAGGTTACGCCATAATTTAAAAAAAAGACACGAGGTTGATAGGCGTCGTGATTGCGCAATCATTCGAATAGACATTTGAAACCTGTAGCGGAAGTTGACGGGAATTGGTCAGTTTATACGAGGCACTTGCAGTGAATTTCTTTTTTCCCATTTCGTGTTGTTTTTTTTGTAACTGAACAATAGTCCGTTAGTTTATAAATAAATTTCATCAGAGTAGAGGAGTATTTCAACAAAGTATTCATTACGAAATTGTTGTCAGGGTGTTTGTTTTTTGTTCTTAAACTTCAAGAAACCCTTTCGTGCCAAATAATTATACTCGTGTTTTGAAACAATATTCACCTATACCGGTTTCTTTAATTTACCGTTTTAAATTCCCCACTACTGTATTTAAACTAAATTTATCTATAGCTAAATTAAATTTATTACGATTATGGAAGCCTGAATACGATTTCAGAAGAGCATAATTGTCAGCATAGACTCCTTGGCTCTACTACAAATTAGGAAAAATAAGAATAGATTTACAAATACCATCGGATTTATTTAGTTAATACTTGAATAATTAGATAATCGAGTCGGGGTATGCCAGGATCCTGAATAGTAAAAGGATATTTAGGGACCATTTTTCGATTTGATACGCCGTGGCTAAAATACGCATTTGGTCAAAGATAACGGGTCGTCTTTTTTGCATACCCTCGTGGTGAAACCACCGATGGTTAGTTAATTTATTCGATTATTTTCGCATAAAACAAACGTTGACTATAAAAGTAGTATGTTTAATTAGACAGTTGGTATAGATTATCTTCAACTGTCGAAAATAATATTTCATAAATTTATATAGCGCAGTTTTGTGAAGGATTATCTTAACAGCGCTTAACAGCAATAGCAATTTATGTATAAAATGTTGTGTTTGTAAAAATTGTCATTAGACTATTGCTAATGGATGAAAGTACTTTATTTCAAGTTTGGTTCGAAATTAAATGTTTAATTTGATATTTTTGGAATGTAAGCTTATCATTAAGAATGACGCTTTTCTTTAAAAAAATAAAAATATTCCCTAACGTATAAATATCAGTTCGTGGGATGGAAATTTGTAATGGAACTAATACGAACAATTACCTAAACTAGTGGTCAAAGCAAAGTTTATGGTTTAGTTCCGATACCCAATGAACTAATAGTCAGACACTCGAATACATCTCATTTGAGACAAGGTGACAAAGGAAGTAAGTTTTTCATAAACCAGTTATTAATTTGAGTTATCTCATATAAATAAGTTATTGGATTGAGTTGTTTTCTATAAATAAGTTGAATTAAGTTTTTCGTAAACTGTCTATTAAATTTAAGTTATCCCCTGTAAATGGGTAATTGAATTGAGTTTTTCATAAACTAGTTGATTTAAGTTGTCTCCTATAAATAAGTTTTTGAATTGAGTTGTTTTCTATAAATAAGTTGACGAATAAAGTTTTTCATAAGCTGGCTATTAAATTTAAGTTATCCCCTGTGAATGGGTAATTTAATTGAGTTTTCCATAACCAGTTGTTAATTTTGGCTGTTTCCTACAAATAAGTTATTGAATCAAGTTTTTCATAAACTAGTTGGTAATTTGAGTTGTCTGCTATAAAATATGTTATTGGATTAATTTTTCCATAAGCAAATCGATAATTGAAGCTGTCTTCTGTAAGTAGGTGAGTGGATCGAGTTTTCCCCGAACTGCCTGTTAATTTGGATTGTCTCCTATAAATAGATCGTTGGATTGAGTTGCCCACAAACCAGTTGTTTGGATTGAGTTTTTTCAAATCAATAAGCTAACAATTTAAGTTTCCCCTAGTTTAATCGTTGGCTTAAACTTCTTATGGCTGTGTGACCTGTGTCGAGGCAGTAATTGTTGGCAACTTGTAATTGTCAATTGAGTTTGTGAAATATTATTGTACCTCTAGAATATAAGTTGATAATATTACTATTGAACCGAATTTTCACACTATGTTTGGAATTTTTTAATGATTTCTTTTGTTATGTGTTTTCTAAGAGTTTCTAAGTTCTGTGTTTTCTACAAGATTTTTTAAACAAATCTTTGTTAATATTTCAAAATAACGGAAGCATGTATGCAGCTTTTAACAGTATTTATGTTTATTTGAAAAGAAGAGTGATCAATTCACTCAAGCATAACGTAAACAATACATTTCTTGCTAAAATTAAATACTAGTTTAGTTTAAGGGATAGAATTTGAAGAGTAAATACTCTTAGTATCGCCTTGGTGAAATACCACCCTTCAAATGGATCATGGTCGCGATCATGTTAATAGGATCGTCGATGATTTTAAAAGATTTTATACTAAATCATATTATACCAATATTTATACCGATTTGCATGGTTTACCCGGAAAAAGTGAAATAGTCTTCTGAATGAATTCGTTAACTTGTTACGGTGGAAATACCGTTTGTTATATTGGGGTGGTTCATATTGAAAGTGTGAAGAATATGTATATAATTTGAATTAAATTAATTTTACGAGATATTATTTCCATGTTCTATCAGGATCGCTGTGTGAGTACTGACCTGGATCCATAGTGTACAGTTGCCGTAGTGGACGGTTGAACGGTTGTTCTTTTTTGTATGGATTGTTACGATATTATTATTTTTGTCTATTTTCTATCTGGATCACTGTGTCACTACAGAGCAGGATAAATTATGTGCTATTATTTCTTAACAACATGTAACTATGCGAGTGTACTATTACTAACACCATGTAACTATGCGAGTGTACTATTACTAACACCATGTAACTATGCGAGTGTACTATTACTAACACCATGTAACTATGCGAGTGTACTATTACTAACACCATGTAACTATGCGAGTGTAATATTACTAACATCATGTAACTATGCGAGTGTACTATTACTAATGCCATGTAACTATGCGAGTGTACTATTACTAATGCCATGTAACTATGCGAGTGTACTATTACTAACGCCATGTGACTATGCGAGTGTACTATTACTAACACCATGTAACTATGCGAGTGTAATATTACTAACGCCATGTAACTATGCGAGTGTACTATTACTAACACCATGTAACTATGCGAGTGTACTATTACTAATGCCATGTAACTATGCGAGTGTACTATTACTAACACCATGTAACTATGCGAGTGTACTATTACTAACGCCATGTGACTATGCGAGTGTACTATTACTAACACCATGTAACTATGCGAGTGTATTATTACTAACACCATGTAACTATGCGAGTGTATTATTATTAACATGTCTGTGTCGGTAAAACGACCAAAATATGGGATGGATATAACAAGAAGTCTGCGTCAGTAATGATGACAGTAAGTTATGAATATAACAAGAGGTCTGCGTCGGCAACGATGACAGTAAGTTATAGATTATTGATTGTTGATTGTTGATTGTTGATTGTTATTGTTGATTGTTGATTGTTGATTGTTGATTGTTGATTGTTGATTGTTGATTGTTGATTGTTGATTGTTGATTGTTGATTGTTGATTGTTGATTGTTGATTGTTGATTGTTGATTGTTGATTGTTGATTGTTGATTGTTGATTATTATTGTTATTATTTATTATTACAGTCGAAAAAGACACAGATACTTCAATGTAGAAGGTTTCCTTATTCAGCCTTGAAAAACAAAGGTGGCGCCTTTGGCACTTGCTCTACTAAAGAGTTGAAAAATGACTATTTAACTGCGTTTTTATTGACCTGATCTTTCAAAAATGGAAAACATTTATTGTTTCTTGTGATCATAGGAACATTGTTTGTTTTCTTATTATATGTATTCGTACTGAATGTGTTACTAAAAAACGTATTTTTACAGTAAATCGTATTACTGGATGCAACAATACCATATACCATTTCAGTTTTAGTTAAAGTTACTATTACGTTCTCTTAGTACCATTTCCTTTCATAATAATGCGTCTTCGGCCATACTCTTGAAAATGAATTTAATATAACTATTTTTTCTTTCGCTTGGTAGATCCTTTCTTTATTTGTAAATTTTGTACACTTCTGTTATGCCATGTTTTTAATATGTAAACTGTAAACATGTAACCTTTTGTTGAAACTTGTATTTTGTGCTATACTTCTGTTATGCCCTGTTCCTTATATGTAATATGTAAGCCTGTACCCTTTTATTTAAACTTGTAATTGTAATATGTACTATGTAACCTTTTGCCCAGGTTCTTAATGCTGAACCTCTGAGTGGATTAAGTTTAATTTTTGTGGTTTTGTCATGGGTTTTCTACAAAGGGTGTAGGAAGAAATAGCCTCCGTTTCACGGCGTTTTTTCATTAAAGGGAAGGGGATGTGTTATGAAGCAAGATAAATTCGATCCAGTGCGATTTCGAATTTTTGCGCTAGTTAAAAATATATTTACTATGGTGTAGTGTTTTGTCTATTTGCCCCCCTGAAAAGCCAAAAAGTGGGAGCAAAACGATCAACGAGCACAGGCTGAAACGGCCAGGGGCATTATTCAACGTACGACTGCGAAACAGTAAATCGATCCCCGGCAGCCGCCATTGAGGAGCAAATTAGCAGGATTTCTCGGCTATCAGACTGGACGGAAGGATTCCGAGCGCGCAGGATCCACGCATTTTCCAGTATCGGTGATAATTGAATAATTAAGTATTAATAGTTTGTCTCTACCAGTACCCAATTCTAACGTTATCCATAAAGTTGATCAAGCTTTTCCTGGACGTAGAATCAATTTTCTCAAATATACGAGAGAGCATTTAGAGTGTATTATTGTTAAAATTCCTTAAACCCTGCAAGTATAGGTCCCTTTTGTAACCCCCATTTTTAACAAAGAAGAAGAAGGTCCTCTCTAAATCAAAATAAACGAATTTCAAACACAGAAAAAAATCAGTTCTACCGACTGAAGCTAATCGGGAGGGAATTTGCATTTAAAAGGGTAAGTGAATCCATGGGATTCACGAGCACGTCATATTATATATTGTGCCGGTATAAAAGTAAGCGGACTTTTAGCAACATTTAACAAAGTATATGGAGAGAGAGCTAATTCTTTTTACCCGATCTATACAGATTTGGGATAAATCACTTTCTCCGGGTTTTTACGTCGTACACCACGAGAAAGAAAGAGAAAACAAAAGAGAAAACAAATTTTCCCGAATTATCACACCGCTTTAAAGTATTGTTAGAATGTTCTTCGTGTCCCGCGTCTCCGTTGACTCCGCCCATACGTTATGATACGTGAAATAAATTGACATAACTCATATATTTTTTTATAACAATACTGTCAAAAAGTGGTTATACGAATAAACAATAACATTATGTCGACATGTGCTATGAATGGATGTATAAATATTCTAGTCCTAGTCCTAGCCACGCCCAGGTCTAGCTGAGTCTGGCCAACCTTGTGAAAACTGACTACAGCTCTCTATACAGCGCTCTCTCTTGTATATTATTGCTCTGAGATTAAGGATGTGAAAATTCTAAAATTGGGTCAAAAATATTTAAAACTGTTAAAAAACTTCTGAAAAGTGATGTTTCATAATTCTTGTTTGGTCTTATTTGAACATTCACATAAAGCACATATCACCATCATGTTTGATTTATATTAATCAACACAAATATAGGAAATAACCTCAAAATCCGTTGACTCGATGATGTGAAGTAAGCGCGGACGGAGAACGTGCTGACATATTATGTGAAGACTTTTTGTCTCTTTCTCTCTCATAATATACGACGTAAAAACCCGGAGAAAGTGATTTATCGCAAATTTGTATTGGTTGGGAAAACATATCTCTCCATGTATATTCTTACTCCAAGCTTCTATCGGTTTGTCTCTTCAGTGGTATACGCAATGACGTCACATATATAGACACGTTGTAGCGCTCTCAAAGTGGTAAGCAATAATCACGCTAGTTGGTGTGATCGGTGTTTAAGCGCATTTAGTACTAAACGGTCACGTGTCGCTTGAGGTCGTTTCAAGCAAGTATGGAACGCGGTCCGAACTTCGGATACACATATATTCTATGAATGTCTATCTTTGTCATACATGATTGATATTTGAATGATGAATTTATTGGTAACGTATGTGTTTTGCTTGCCACATTTTGTGTTAATATTCTAAGGCTATAACGTGTCTATATATGTAACGTCATTGGGTATACGCATAAAAACGAAAGTTACTCGGGTACCTGATAATCCTTTCTGGAGTTATAAACATCCCGTCATCATTATCCAAGACTCGTTCTAGATTATCAGCCTTGCTGCACCACTCCATCATGACGATGCAGTACCGGCCGTTGATCCTGTCTTTGGGCCAGGTGATGGAGTCGATGCGGACTATGTTGGGGTGCATCAGCCCTATGGCATTCTGCTCTCCTAGTATGGACGCTTTAAGCTTCTTCTTGGACATGTCAATCACTTTGATTGCCACCTTTATATCTAGAATAAAAAAAACATCTTTTTTACTAAACGAACGGGAAAGGAAAATCAGGCAATGTCTTACAGAGTTTTTTTTATATTCAGGGTAGGCAGTAAGAAAAACAGCATGTGAGTGTTCAAAATAAAAATAAAATAGTAGCACAAGTTTCAAATGATGAAATTTAAGATTATATAGCCAAATAACCCAAATCTAACCCAACCTAACCTAACTAAAATAATATTTATTATTACTTCGTGAATAGCCGTACTAATTGATATAAGTACCAATCAATGGAGGCGTTGATTGACACCCATATTGAATTATCATTCTTTAAGTTTTGAAAATATTTTTTAATAGTTAATACCGCACTAGAGTCCCAACTGCTCCCAACCGTCTGAAGCCAGTGAGACTCTGTTATCCCCGATTTGGGTATGTTGTGAGGCAGAAGATAGTGAGGAGGAAAGGAGATGGAAAAGAGAAAGGTTATGAAGTACCTGGCTATTCAGATCTATTAATTAAACACGACTTAAGCCATTCCACGCAACGTTTCGATTCTGAATGGTTGTTTTTAGAGTATCTGCTCCTTTGAAATTCTGATCGCACAAATCTACAAAAGAAAGCCAATATTTATCATTATTATTTCGTAAATAGCCATACTAATTTATATAAATACCAACAGATGGCAGCACTGTCACCTATATTACCAATTTTTAAGTAGCTGTACTAAGTAATAGATATATCAACAGATGGCAATAGTTACTATACTGGCAGCGGCATCACTGCCTTTTTGACACTAATACAAAAGAGTTGTTCCTTGAAAAGAATGCCTTCGCATACACATATTTTCGTGTAAAATAAAATCAACATTTATATATGTGTAGGTTATACTAGGCAGGCTTAGTTCCTGCCTTTGACGTTATTGTAGTGCGACGCTGCGATTCGGAGTTCAACGTTCCTGCGTGTTTTTGCAAGTGCAGATTGATTCTTTGCAGTCATTTGGTACATTTATTCAATTGTTAATATCAATGTAAATATCATCGATCTTTTTATGCTAGTAAGGCGGGGCAGGGTAAGGCAGTGCAGTCTGAAAAGTGCATAATACATGGTCAAGCGAATCATATACTCGTAGCGTTAATTCTTGAGTTCAAACCAGTACAGCTGTCGTAAATACTTTGCTAAAGAAAAACATGAAGAAATCTGCGGGAACAGAACAATCAGAGTGGATGGATCGAGAAATGAGTGTAAGGAAAACAATATGGTCGAAGAAGACATCGCACAATCAAATTAATCAAATACTTGGGTGGGGTCACGTCAATAGTTGGTATAACAGAATAATATGTAAGAATTTTAATAGGCGAAGGAGTCCGTCTCAAGATGGAGTTTTATGACGGACCATCCTCTTTACCTACTCCCACGGGCAAATCGTATGATGATTATTTAATTAATTGTAAGGTGAAAAGAAATACGAAAGGAAAAAATGAATATTTCAAAAATACTTACTTTTATAATAGCTTTCAATGACGCAACCAAACCTTCCTCTCCCCAATACTTTTTGATTACCCAGAGGCGATAAATTTTGAAAAATGAACATTGTGTTTGGTGTGGCCATCTTGCATTTACTAGAGGAATACTCTTCTCTAGTTTTCAAAATCTGTTCATTTCTCTTCGGTAGATTCTGATGTGGTGTTTTCCTGAACATTTTTGGCTCGTGTGGACAGTAACTTGCATTTGGACTTGTGAGCACAATGGTTGGAATGAACGGTACGTTTTGGAGTTTGCTTTCTATTTTTTGCTCAGTTATGATTGCCTTTCGTATAATTGATGCTTCAGAGTCGTCATCAATGTCATCATCGGAGAAGACCAGCTTCTTTTTGATGAGTTGACATCTCTTGTACAGAGGGGTGGACGGAGATCTCTGGTAGAAACGGTAGCGTTTTTTGATTTCTTCCCTTTTCCTGAAACTGAAAGAAAAAAAACATTTTTGATTTTATCATCCTTTCCCCATCTCTTCCTGATCTCTTCTCCCCTTTCCTTATCCATCCCCTCACATCATGATCCCTTCCTAATCTTTCTCCTAATATTTTCTTCATCCTTTACCTATTTATCTATCCATCTCATCTTTGTCACTTTCCCCCTCTTTCCCAAACCTACCCCCATCTCCTCCTGATCTGTTTCCCCCTTTTCCTCATCCTAACCCCATCTCCTCCCGATCGCTTTCCCCCCTTTCCTAAACCTCCCCCCATCTCTTCCTGATCTCTTCCCCATCCATTTATCATCCTATCCTCATCGTCTCCCGATCGCTTCCCCCCATCCATATCCCCAACCGTTTCCCATCCTATCTCCATTTCCTACTGATCTCTTTTCCCCCCTTTATTTATTCTTTCTCCATCTCCTGCTAATCTCTTCCCCAGCCGTTTCCAATCCTATCCCCATTTCCTACTGATCTCTTTCCCCTCCCTTTCCTTATCCTATCCCCATCTCTTCCTGATCTCTTCTCCATCCGTTCCCCATCCCTTATCTATCCCCTCACATCGTGGTCCCTTCCCAATCTCTTCCGCATCCTTTCTTCATCCCTTTCCTGTCCCTTCCCATCCCTGGTCATCCCCTTCCAACCCTCTTCCCCATCCCACTTCTATCAACCTCACATCATTTTCCTAATTGGTAATGCTATAGTTCCAATGGCTCCGGATAAATGAAACTCTTGTGTGGTAAAAAACAAATATTTTTTGTTTGTTTAAATGCTGGAATATTTTAAGAAGTACTTACTATTCAGCCGAGAGCCTCCCACAAGATATATTTACATCGGGTTTCTTCAAGGAACAGCCACTATTGGCCAGGTTTACCCTTTTTTTGGGAGTGAAGTATACCAGGGCCGGAGAGCTCTTGTTGGCCGCCGGAGTGTGGCCCAGCTGTCGGTACCACTTCATGCTGGACATTGTTCAGGAATGATTTCCCCTTTTGTTATGATTTTATAAGACGTTGATTCTGAAAATGAAGGAATTAATATTTTGAAAAAATGTTAAAAAAAATAACTCAGAATCTTCTGCTTGCCCGGCGTGTGCTTTACCAATAACGCCACCGAACTAAGTTTCAATTCTGTCGTTTCTATCAACCACATATTTCCCGAAAATCACTAATATTGTTTCAATATATTTTTACAAGGGAAAAAAAAACAATTTCTTGTACCCTTGGAGTAACAATATATGGAGAGAGAGCTAATTCATTTTACCCAACCTATACAAATTTGGGATAAATCACTTTCTCCAGGTTTTTACATCGTACACTATGAGAAAGAAAGAGATAACCAATTTTCCCAAATTATCACACCGCTTTAAAGTATTGTTAGAATGTTCTTCGTGTCCCGCGTCTCCTTTGACTCCGCCCACACGTTATGATTTGCGACATAAATTGACACAACTCCACGGTTTCTTAGATTATATGCCATATTATTATTTATAACAATACTTTGAAAAAGTGGTTATACGAATAAACAAAAACATAATGTCGACATGTGCTATGAATGGATGTATAAATACCCTAGCCCTAGTCCTAGCCACGCCCAGGTCTAGCCGAGCAAAACTCATCAAAATTGACTACAGTAGCGCTCTCTCTTGTATATTATTTCTCTAAGCTTGTATCCAATTTCCATTAGGGTTGCATTAGGGTGTCGTAGTCAGAGTTGACACAAACGCAGTAGTCACACAGATGCATTGCTAGCATATATCTTGTGAAATATACTGCTTGTTTCACACTTGATTTTCAATAGAAAAGTCTACTAGAATTGATTTAAAAATAAATAAATATTCAAATATATATATATACAGGGAGTATATATATATATATATATACTCCCTGCGTGTTGTTTGGGTCAACTCTAATTGTAATTTTTTTTTACTTTTTGATGGGAACATTTTTATTATTGTAAAAACAAATTCTTCTGAACTCAAACCCAAAAATAACTTGATAAAACAAACTATTTGGTTTTCGCAGGAGAAGTGTACATTTAAAAAATTCATCACGTTTGTATTTATTTTTATTATTTTTTAAAATAATAATATCATATACTCGTATATGTTATTATTATTTGAAAAAAAAAATATGTTTAGGGGGTGTTTTAAGAAGGTTAACGTCGATAATTCGAGTGGATAAAACACTAAAAAATAACTAAAATAGGTAAGGTTAGGATAGTGTGAATAATATATATTTTTTTAAAGGGTTCTAATGTAATTTTTGGTAGTAATATTTAATCTAATTCAGCGTATTAACACAGGAATAAAAACACAGTAAAGATTATCACGAAAATAACTCAGCAAAAAGGTTTAACCTTTTAACTTGACACTAAATTTATTTACCTCACTTAAATTTATTGTATCACCTGTAATGGATTCTCTCAAAATGTTGATTGCAATGTTTTAAAATCTCAAATAATTTGAACAACGTAACGCACAGCACAATTCTTTACAAATCATTAAAATACATAAAGTTTTAAAACACTATAAATTAACTTCTCTTAGCACCGACAACAGGAAATAATTTTGTACGTAAACATTTTTTTTGCACTAATGACCAAATTGTTTGGATAAATTCACGTGATAAATTTGTCACGCGTTCAAAGTGGGTATTTATTTTAGTAACAATATTTATTATAACTTGTTTGTATAGGTTTAAACGTTAATTAGCATATTTATCACCTTGAATTAATTTTAATAAAATTTAGACGGTTTCTTGGCCATTGTTGTACTACAATATGTATTTTCAAGATTATTATAATTTCGGTTATAATTTATTTTGGGTCCTCAGTAATTCTTAACGAAATTGTTTTCTTTTAATTTAAAAAAGAATAGCCATAAGTGAATTTTCTGAAATGCTCACTTGGTTTACAGATCGACACACTTAACTTTGTGTTCGGGGACGACGCAACAATATTAAAAAATTGTACTTTCGTTTGGTAGTTGCACTAGGCAACACATCCGCCTGCAAAGTTAAATATGTCAAGCTGCAGGTTGGGTTCGATTAGGGTTAGTGGGGTTAGGTTAGGTTAGGGAATGTTTGGATTGAGATTTATATGTAATCTGAATCAAGTTATGAAAAAAATCTAACGAAAATAATGAAAATGAATGGAAAATTTTAATTTTCATGAATAATCACCTCCGGAAATTTCACGGAATGCGTGTAAAACACGATGTATTAAATTTTTAACAAAACTGTGAAAAAGTTGTTATACGAATAAAAAAAAACATAATGTCGACATGTGCTATGAATGGATGTATAAATACCCTAGCCCTTGTCCTGGCCACGCCCAGGTCTAGCCGAGTCCGGCAAACCTCGTAAAAACTGACTACATTTCTCTCTACAGCGCTCTCTCTTGTATATTATTGCTCTAAGTGCAAAATGTTATTATTAGTTACTACTTTACTTTAAATTAATTTTGCCCATGGTAAACTACCAAGAGAGATTTTTTGTTTCGTGCAAAAAGTGTTTTCACATCGTCGCTAGACGGCAAAAGGGCTTAAGCGACACTTTGGTAAAAAATTATTTGAATCTGCAATTTTGATCAGTTTTTTTTTTTGCATCGAATGCTCTGACTCTCGTTTGATTCTGAAGACTTTTGTGGCCTTTCAGCCATCTAAAATATATTTACCATTTGGGAGAAAGCTTGACTCGAGCGACACAAGTTTGGGACTTTTTTAGCTTTTTGTCACTTTGGGTAACTCAGTAAAAGAACTTCGAAATCCAACCAGGTACTGAACGAATTTTATTTTAAAACAAAAAAAACTTTTTAAGTGCTTTTGTGTAAAATTCCCAAAATGGCGCTTCAGCCCTTTTGCCTTTCCGGCGATGGCATAACGTCAGCACAGCGATTTAAAACAAATATATAAGACCTCTGGTGCATTATTAATTATAATATTTTCTTTACGACCAGTAAAACTTCGCTGCAGAAACTCGTTCGAGGGTCGTTTGTTTTCCATTTAATAAAATAAAGCCCACAGCAGAAATGTGTAGACCGACAACCTGACAGGGGCGTTGAACTGTGCCAGATTTGGCGCTGGCGGGTGGAGGGGTTAAGGGGATGGGAAGGAGTTTGAGAAAAATAATTTCACAATACATACACATAAAATTAGTTATCCTTTGCAGTGAGCCAAATGAACAGTCGGGGAAATAAGAAAGCATGTCGATTTTGTTAGTGGATTATTTTATGGTGTGAATGTTTCTTTACGTAAGATGTTAAACTATTAATATCATATTTGAAGGCCTCCGTGGTCGAGTGGAAAGACGCTAGACTACACGGGTTCAAAACCAGCGTGCGTCAATAAAACATATTTATTTAATAAGTGTCATAACCTCAGAGCAATAATATACAAGAGAGAGCGCTGCTGTAATCAGTTTGATGAGTTTTGCCGGAATCGGCTAGACCGGGGCGTGGCTAAGACTAGGGCTAGGGTATTTATACATCTATTCTTGGCACATGTCGACATAATAATTTTATTTATTCGTATAACCACTTTTTCACAGTATTGTTATAAACAAAAATATATAAAAAAAACCGTTGAGTTATGTCAATTTATGTCGAATATCAAAACGTGTGGGCGGAGTCAACGGAGACGCGGGACACGATGAACACTCTTGCAATACTTTAAAGCGGTGTGATAATTTGGAAGATTTTGTTGTCTCTTTCTTTCTCATGGTGTACGACGTAAAAACCCGGAGAAAGTGATTTATCCCAAATCTGTATAGGTTGGGTAAAAAGAATTAGCTCTCTCTCCATATATTGTTACTCCAAGGTCATAACACATTTAATTTATATAAAAAAAAAAATTGTATATTTGCGGCCTGTTCCACTTTGGAAGATACTCTAAGTATTACCCTAGTGAAATACCACCACTCAGAATCGAAACGTTGCTTGAAATGGCTTTAGCCGTGTTTGGTGACCAGATCTGAATAGCCAGGTACTTATCAACCTTTTCCTTCCCCATTTCCTTCATCTCCGCACTACCTTCAGCTTCACAACATAACCTGGTTGGAGATGCCATAGTCTCACTGGCTCTAGACGGTTGGGAGCAATTAAGACTCTATTAACTATGAGAAAAAAATATTACTTATGTCTTTTGAATTTCATCTATGATATTTTGAAGTTTCATTTGTTAATATTCTACTCCCATTGGAAGTTGGACATCAACACGATTGTTATTATAAACTAAATTTACAAGTAATTTTATTTATATCATCGCTTCTTACGCGAAATTGAACGGAGATTAGGGCTAGAAAGAAGAAATTATTCATTTGATGAAATTGAACGATTATTGAAAATTTGTTCATTAGAAAAGCGCAGGAAAGACTTTGATTTAATTTGCATTTTCAAAATTATTAATTGTTTTATAGACTCACCTTCTCTGTTGCTATTTATTTAGTTCAACATTCTTTGCCGTAAACTCAGAAACAATGAACTGCTGTTCCTCAATCATCATAAAACTAATTATGGGTATCATTCTCTAATGTCCAGAATGTCAAGACTTGTTAACTCAAGCCATGGTCTTGAAATTTTTGGTAGCAGTCTAAATGATTTTTGTCATTCTTTACGACCCTACCAAAACTTTGACTAGACCTTGGCTTGAATGTTCTTTCTTATGTTTATTTTGTCCTATTTTTGTCATCGCTTCATTTAACATTTTGTATTTGCTGTTCTTTTAATGTTGCTCTTTTTTCCCATTTTAAATTTCGCGTTTTGTATATAATTTTTGTGATTGGACTTTAGTCCGTTAATTTATAAATAAATCATTATTTTACATGCCTTTATAAACATTTTACTTATGTTTCTATTGTTCACTATATTCTTCGATTTTATTTTTACAAACCAACAATTATTGATTACTAACTGTGATCACTATTGATTACTGTAAAATTTATTAATAATATTGTTCAAATAATTAATTTTTAAAAAATATTGTTTCAATAATTAATTAATAATTTATTTTTTTTTGAATCCATTATTTTCCCCGCCACTGTACATCTAAGTCTGTTCGCTTCAGACAGACGGCTACAGTCGCAGCACGCCACTTCCTTTTCCAATAATTTTTCTTTATGGCCTCCCCCTTGGCCAACCCTGGCTCCGGCCTGCAGGGGTGCTCAGGGTAGGCTTGTGGACTTCAACGAGGTCTCCTACACACAACACACATCAGTGGTGGGCAATGTATGAAGCTCGAGAGGATATGGGACAATTAACCGCTGGGACGGACGAAGGCAAACTATTTTTAAATTATTAATTTTTTTAAATATTTCAAAGTTTTTGTGTTATATTTATTTTTTATTTTTATAGTTAATACCGCATAAAAGTTCCAACTGCTCTCGACCTTCTAGAGCAAGTGAGACTATGACATCCCCAAATGGGGGTTGTTGTGATGCTGAAGATTGTGAGGAGAGAAAGGAGATGGGAAAGAGGAATGTTGGGAACTACTTGATTATCCAGATCTGATCACCAAACTCGGATCAAGTTATTTCAAGTATCGTTTCGATTCTGAATGGTGTTCTTTCGCCAGGGCGATACTTAGAGTATCTACCACTCTGTAACGTGCCACAAATATACTATATATTATTTAATATGAATTAAATATGCTATGAACATAGACATAAAATACAAGACACGTTATTTTCATTCAAATCTCACGAAAAATGTAGCGCCACTAGTACCGTCTTGTTTTACGTTTCACCCCCGTATGAAAAGAATAGCCATTCAAAGAATATGTGTGTGCAGATGAGAAAGCTATATGAACGTCCCACGCTACTGTAATAATCGGGTATCGCGCCACTAGCCGTGGCTGTCTTCCACACACTTATGTATTTTTACATTCGCTATCTCACATCGTGCGAGTACCTTAAAACCTTGTCAAAAATTGTATTTATTAAATTGAAATAATAAGTTATTTTTGGGTAATTATGAATGGAAATAAACTCAATGACATATGTTTTTGGTTCCGAACGACTTTTACACTTCTCAAGTCATTTTTTCTCAGAAACCCTACAGCGACGCGTTTTTGACAGATGGTGACAGCTTGTCTGTCGAACGAATGTTTGTGTGATACTAAACGCAGTAAACTCAGGTATGTCTCTCGGACTCGGTTTAGTACATTCACGCGCGTTGTCTCAGTAACGTATCTACATTATTTAATTCATCTAAGGCTATGACACATTTATATTAAATAACATTTATATGTTCACGTCGGGTGTGTACCTATATATTATGTGTCTATTAGTAATGTCAATGTTGGTTTCCAGGCACTAATGACACCCATATTGGCATCAACTACTGTAATATTAAATTTGACTGCCTTAAAACGAGAAATCTTCCTATTTGGACGGTCGATACCTTCCTTTGAAAAAATATTTATGTTTTTCTTTATTAAATAAAAAAATTAAAATTCTTTTGTGAGTACGCACATACGTACGAGTGTGAACTTTTCAAATTTTGAACTGACGTTAGTTGAAATTATCTATTCGAAATTAAAAAAAATTCTACCCACCTAGTAAAGTACCTACCTATAATATTATTGATACAGAATGTTGAACACGACTCTGATGTACGAATAGATAGATTGAGTGTTACCTTAGATGAATTGAATAATGTAGATACGTTGCTGAAACAACGCGCGTGGTGGATGCACTAAACCGAGTCCGCGAGACATACCTGAGATTTACTACGTTTAGTATCAAACAAACATTCGTTCGACAGACAAGTTGTCACCAGCTGCCACAAACGCATCGCTGTAGGCTCCTTTCTGAGAAAAAATGCCTCGAGAGGTGTAAAAATCATTCGGGAGTAAAAAGTAAATCTCATGGAGTTTTTTTCCATTCATAATTGCCCACAAATCACTTTTTATTTTAATTCAATAAATACAATTCTTCATAAGGTTTAAAGGTTCATGAAAACGGTGTGAGATAGCGAATGCAGAAATACATAAGTGTGTGAAAGACAACCAGAGCTAGTAGCGCAATACCCGATTATAACAGTAGCGTGGGATGTTCATATAGCTTTCTCATCCGTACACACATATTCTTTGAATGGCTATCCTTTTTATACGCGGGTGAAACGGAATACAAGACGTTACTAGTGCTGCTACATTTTTTGTAAGATTTGTATGAATATGACGTGTCTTGTATTTTATGTCTATGAGTATTATAGAAATATTCATATTATTTTCTGAACGCAGTCAACGTGTCAACTTTTTTCAAATTTAGCGGAATATTACACACAAGAAAAGGTCTAATAAAAATATAATACAATAACGAAATAAAAAAAGCAAAACAGAAAATACCATAATAGCTTCCCACTTACCTATTTGTCGGATACACGCAACAGTTGCTAATCACTTCAAATTGCGATATCCGATCTCAGAATTATGACAATAGCCTCAGGTTACACTGAAGTTAGCAGATCAAATACTACTAATCAATTAGTTGAACTATCTCGATCAAATAAACCCGCCCACTATGATCGCGCTTTTGTTATATCCGGCCTAGTCTTCTGGAATAAGCTTCCCCAAAACTTGCCAACCTATAGAATTTTGCAAAGTTCAAACGGGTATAAAAACCAAATTGTTTAAAAATCCCACATACAAAACATAACTTATTTTCATTCTTTACGACTCTACCAAAACTTTGAATTAACCTTGGCTTTGATTTGAATGTTCTTTCTTATGTATATTTTGTCCTAGTTTTGTCATTACTTCATAAAGATATTGTGTATGTGCTGTTCTTTCTCTGTGGTTTTTATTTCCTATTTCGTATTGTGTTTTTTTCTAATTGGACAATAGTCCGTTAGTTTATAGATAATTAATTTCATTTACGTATAAATAAAATTTGAGGTCTTATTTTTATTTTAAACGTCCTTAATTTGCTTAGTTTCGGTTTTCTCCTTCCTTGTAACCTTGTCACTCAATGTCCTTACAATCTACTAAAAACCATTTATTTTATTGTCATCAAATATTTTCTTGTTATTTTGTTACTTGTTATATTCACCATGTTTGGATTTTTAAAATCGGCAACTTAAATTAATTTCATTGTGATGTTTTTAAGTACCAACACGTTAACTGTCTTTAATATTATTTTCTCTTCTTTGTTTTGTTCTTTATATTTTATTTTTTTATTTTTAAAAGAAAGACAAACATTCCGGGTTACGAATAACCTGACAATATTTTAAAAACTCCTACTGCCATCATAATGAGTGGAAAATTTTGCTTGTGCAATGATAGAGGACTCAGCTAGCAGAATAATTGAACCCACGACCTCGTAATCCGATGCGTTTGTCCACTCAGCTACTAACTAGTCAAATATTTATACATACTTTACATCTGAATTTTTACACCCAATTGTTTTTTAATCTGTTGATGTACACATGCACTGTTATACCCATATCTAAACATTTTTTTTCATGATTTATGATCACGATCACGATTTTAGACAGATTTTAATTTGAATACATTTTAAATAATATTTTATCATTGTTATATTAGCTTAAGTTATTTAGTGCGAAGCGCACTTGAGGTTAACTATCACAAAACTGCGCTATATAAATTCACTGTTATTATAATTATAGCTTTATGCGTTAATTACAGTTGTCAACAACCTGTTTCCGAAATATTTAGTGTGGTATTTACGTCCCGTACCGGGTTTACTTAATATGGGATCCTTCAAGTCCTGCAATTTTTTACTGACCCCCTTTTTCCTCCCATTTACAGATAAATGGGTGATGTTGGGTGGGTTGAAAGCTCAAGGTCAATTAAAAAATATCAGGCTAAACGCAAAGTGCTCTGAAAAACTTTGAAATGTCTGGCAATTGAGAAATTGTTTTCTATGGCCAATGATAACAGCTGAAAGTAAAATGGAAACTATTTCATCGTAGTTTATTGCAGGTAATTGAAAAAAGTCATTTTCGTATTATTTATTAAAAAAAAAAAAAAACTAAAACTTTGGTAGGAGTGGTGTTGAAAATACTTAACAAATAATAAGTTCTGAAGTCAGCTCTGATGTAATCAAAATTAATTACATGCATAGATGTGTAGCATTAAAATAAACCACACGAGTGCCTTCGTTTTCATCTGAATTAAGTACATGAATTATAGTTTTAATATGAATAATGGCAAAATATATTTACTTCATTCTCTAAAGAGTTCTTTGAGGAGTTAATGTTTTAGAGAAAGTTAACTCGTTAAATTCTATCTCATTAGAGAACTCTAACAAGTTGTGAACAGCGCCCTTGTGGTGATTTTTCACAAAAATGTCGTTATCAAAATTATACATATATTACTGTTATTAAAGTCTAGTAGAGTAAGAATATATGGAAAGGTACCTTTGCGAAACACTGTAGTCAGGTTAGTTAACTTTATGCTGACTCAATAGGAAGACTAAATAAATGTTAAATGATGTTGTATAGCCTATTAGTTACCGCCCACATGGAATTCGGACATTTTTAATAAACATATTTGAACACCTTAAACAAAACGATATAAATACACGATTAAAATGATTGATAAAGTCAAAATATCACACAAACACTTATAACAGAAGGTCTGCCTAAATAATGGTGGAAGCTTTTTGTTGATTTATGTCTATATATCATTAAAAAAATGAGAAAATTCTAATCTTCGGTCAAAAATATTTAAAACTGTTGAAATACCTCTGAAAAGCGATGTTTTATAATCATCGTTTGGGCTTATTTGAACATTCACGCATAGCACCATTATGTTTGATTTATTTGTATAACCACTGCAAGTTTTTTAATCAACACAAATTTGGGAAATAACCTCAAAATCCGTTGACGTAAGTTATACGACTCGATGATGTAAAGTTATTGCGGACGGAGAACATTCTTACATATTTAGAAGTGCTGCAATATTATATGAAGACTTTTCTTGTCTCTTTCTCTCTCATGGTATACGGCGCAAAAACCCGGAGAAAGTCTCCGTATATTCTTACTCCGTGATTAAAGTATTTCATCAGACTATTCTGTATTTGAAATGAGTGGATTAAAGCGACTAATATTTTTTCTTGGAAAGTCAAGTTACATCCCGTGATTTTTCATGGGTAATAAATAATAACTAGTTATTTGTAATTGTTAATAAGTTCGGTCCTGTTATAAAGTGGTATAATTGCATTACGTCTAATGCCGTCTGAAGTGATGTCACACGAGGCCATTATTTGCGAGAGATGCAATGATCTTCTGTACTTATTGTCTGCGAGAGGCTGTAAAATGCAAATTCGCCCGGAGCCAGCAGGCGTGTTGAAACATGCACGATTATTGTTAACTTTATAATTTCATTTAGTACAATTATTTGGTACATATTATCGGTGTATATTTTAGATGCATTTATCAATGAGCCTTGGGAAGCTTCGGTGACATTGCATCTGAAAGGCTACGGGTTCAAAACCCAACCTGGACAATCAAAAGAGAGTTAAAATAATTTTTCAATGTAGTTGATACTCTCAGTGCCCTGGTGAAAGACCACCATTCAGAATCGAAACGTTACTTGAAGTTGCTTGTTGTTTGGTGGCCAGATCTGAATAGCTAGGAACTTCCCAATCTTCCTCTTCTCCACCTCCTCCCCCTCCTCTCTACCTTTAACCTTACGCCATAGTCCCAATGGCTCGAGACTTTTGGGATACTTGTGCAGTATTCACCATTAAAAAAATAAGAAATACAAAAGCCGATAACGTCATTATACAGACGAGCTATTTCACTTAAGAACGAAACGTTAAAACGACCCGTTCTTATGTAGTAAGTTCGAATGTTGGGCCTCCGTGATCGAGTGGTAAGACGCTCGACTACGAATCCAGAGGTCGCGGGTTCAAACCCGGGGTGCGCAAATACATTTTATTTGACAAATATTCAGAGTGGTAGATATTTAAGTATCGCCCTGGTGAAAGACCACCATTCAGAATCGAAACGTTGCTTGAAATGGCTTTAGCCGTGTTTGGTGAGATTTGAATAGCCAGGTACTTCCCAACCTTCCTCTTTCCTATCTCCTTCCCCTCCCTACTACCTTCAACCTCACAACATACCACAATTAAGGATGCCATGGTCCCACTGGTTCCAGATATTTAGGAGCGGTTGGGACTCTTGTGCAAAGTATTCACTATAAACAAAAAGAAGAAATGCAAAACCGATACCATCATTATAGAGCCGAGCACATAAGAACGAGACGTTGAAACGAACCGTTCTTATGTAGCAAATGCTTTGGCATTTGCCACGTAAGAACGGGTACGAATGTTGGGCATGTCTTCCGACAGTGATTCTGATTGGACGTATGACACTTGTTCTACGGAGCATTATCCATCGAAATACTAGTAGAACAAACACATCATTCACAGTCTACGATCCTAATATTGCAATCCGTTCGTTAAGATAGATGAACATATAAAAAAATCTCGTTTTGCACATATTCAAGTCTAACTAACTAACTAACTTACTAACCATCACACTGTTACCCTGCAGAGTTAGGCAGATGATGGACCGCCGTACAACTCTGTCTTGGCACACACTCTTTGCTTCATTCACATTCATACGTCGTCTCATACATACTCTTCTGTTGTTCTGACTTTTCACATGGCCCGATTTAAGTATTTGATTCACTTGATCGTGCCATGTCTTCCTCGGGCGTCCCCGACTTCCTCTTCCATTCACTTTTGCATCATATATTCTTTTCAAGTCTTCACTTCCTTCTTCGTTCATTTGCTCTACATGTCTATAAAAGCCTCAGAGCAATAATATACACGAGAGAGCGTTCTAGAGAGAGCTATACTAGCCAGACTCGGCTAGACATGGGCGTGGCTAGGACTAGGGCTAGGGTATTTTTACATCCATTCATAGCACATGTCGACATAATGTTTTTATTTATTCGTGTAACCATTTTTTCCCAGTATTGTTAAAAAATATAAATAAAATGTAACCTAATAAACCGATGAGTTGTGTCAATTTATTTCGCGTATCATAACGTGTGAGCGGAGTCAACGGAGACGCGGGACACGAAAAACATTCTAACAATACTTTAAAGCGGTGTGATATTTCGGGAAAATTTATTGTCTCTTTCTTTCTCATGGTGTCCAACGTAAAAACCCGGAGAAAGTGATTGATCTCAAATCTGCATAGGTTGGGTAAAATAATTAGCTCTCTCTCCATATATTGTAACTTCAAGATAAAAGTAAATTAGTTTAGAAACCATGCTCCATAGCCAACTCTGTCAAAATCGTGTAGCATTTAAATAAAAAATCTACCCCTCGACATTAACATACCATGTATTTGCATATCATTTAAAATAATGACTACCTCACCTAACTAAGATGTTTAAGTCTTTTTATCGTCTAATACATTTAAGCCACGGGTAAATTCCGAAGTTGCTCAACCCAAAAATCAGATACCGTGAAAAACGAAGAATAGGTTTAAAATAGAGCCTCCGTTGAGCATTAGAGCCTTGGTCCCGAAGTCTCGCAGCATCTTATAAGATCAGGTCCTGTCAATACGGGCCTAAACACTTAATGGGGTCCAGGGAGATTTAGATGCGGTCCGGTGATTAGAATACCCTTCGTCAATTAAAATATCATGGAGTTTCGACGTAATTCACTAGTATCCAGTATTATAAATTTCGGAGAACTTGGAGTATGAATATACATGGAGAGAGAGCGAAATATTTTTACCCAACCTATACAAATTTACGATAAATCACTTTCTACTGGTTTTTACGTAGTAAACAGTGAGAGAGAAAGAGACGTAACTAGTTGTCACATAATATCGCACCACTTTTAGGTATGTAAGCGTGTTTTTAGTCTCCCGCGTCTCCGGCGATTCCACATACTACGTTAAATTATGAAAAAAAAATGAGGGATACGTGTGGAAAATATTAAAAGAAAAAAATTACTATTTTTTAAACATCTTTTTAAAATTTTTTATAGTGGATACCGCACAAAAGTCCCAACTGCTCCCAACCGTCTAGAGCCAGCGATACTATGGCATCCCCAAATTGAATATGTTGTGAGGCCGAAGATAGTAGGGAGGAGAAAGAGATGAGAAAGAGTCCCAACTGCTCCTAACCGTCTAGAGCCAGTGAGACTATGGCATCCCCCAATCGGGGTATGTTGTCAGGTTGAAGGTGGTGGGGAGGGGAGGGAGATGGGGAACAGGAAGGTCAGAAAGTACCTGGCTATTCAGATCTGGTCACCAAACACGGCTAAAGTAATTTCAAGCAACGTTTCGATTCTGAATGGTGGTCTTTTGCCAGGGCGATACCACTATCTACCACTCTGGAACGTGCCCCAAATATACTGTATATTTTTTATGAATGAAATGTGTTATGACCCATATTGATTACATAAAAGTTATTTGCTCACGTCGGGTTTGAATCCGCGACCTTTGGATTCGTAATCGAGCGTCTTACCACTCGACCATGGAGGCCGTCTGATCTTCTGATTGTCTCATTAAATAATTATTGATTTCAAAAGGGACGCATGTGAATCTTTTTCGATGTTAACGCGAGTGAAATTAAGCAAAATGGAAAAAAAATAAATGGTCATAACCGTCTTTAGACTGGTTCGACTTTCGTCCAAATCATTTCCAAGTCTTATGTGATCATAATTCAAACTCGCACTTCCCACAATCTAGCAGGGCAGCAGGAAATGGCTTCGGTGCCTTCGCTGGAACGAAGTGGGCGCAGGGGTGGACCAAGAGCATTTAAAATGCGCCCCGTTAATACTATTGGTTATAAATTGCATTGATAAACATAACAAACTAATCTTCAAGCCGTTTCCCCGCAAGGGTAGGCAGAGAGGACGGACCGCCATACAACTCTTTCTTGGCATACGCTTCATTCACAATAATACAATGTCTCATACATACTCTTTTGTTTTTATGACTCTTCACATGGTCCGATTCAAGTTTGTCTTAAGCCATGTCTTCCTCGGGCGTCCCCGACTTCTTCTTCCGTTTGATTTCGCATCATATATTCTTTTCATACTCTTTTCTCCGTTCATTCGCTTTAAAAGCCCAAACCATGTAAGCGTCCCTTCCTTGATTCTATTCATTACGCTCACATCAGCTTTGCATTTTTTCCGTATTTTCACATTTTTTACACAGTCATACATGGTTTTATCGCACATAGGCCTTAGGGATCCCATTTCCACAGAATTTAGTCTATTTTCATCCTTCCTCTGCCAGTTACATGCCTCACTAAATATAATATATATCATGTTGTATACATTTTGAACAGTACCAGGGAATATGTGTCCCTCTTCCTGTGTCAACTGTGATTAGAGGTGCATAAATGAGGAGATAATCTTTTCTACCCGGTGAGCGGAGAGTGGACTGCCTTTTGCTACTGTAGAGCCTTAAACATAACGAACATTTTTCACGTTTTTTGTTATTTTTCTTCGTATGGTTGCAGAGTTGACGGTGGACATGGCTGTAGAGGGATGCTGAGATTTTTTCACCATTCAAAGCATCCGGCATCATGTCGTATCTACAGCGTGGATGTGACTCTGAGGTATTGGAGGAATGGACATTCTTCGCGTGCACTTGTCTAGATTTACACAATAGGTACAGAATAATCACAAGTCTCCATTTTGGCACCATTATAAAACGTCTATTTAATATTGTCTACCTTTACGGTAAAGAAAAAATCCAGGATATTTACTAAATAAATCAAAAAATCAATAAATAGTTTGCATAAGTACTTTTTACCTGGATAGTTAAAAAAAAATAATAATAATAATATTTGGACGATTTGTATAGCGCCGTTTTTGTGAAAAATCACCTTAAGTTTACCACTAGGATCCTTCAAATACAAATACAAAGAACAGAAAGTACTCATTACATATATTTTGTTACTTTTTATATATCCCATTAATATTAATTTTTTCACATTTTTAACCCTAGAAAGATAATCTACGTCCGCGAGACGTACAGCGCGACAAAATAGTGTTGTCTCTTTTTCACTATACGCCGCAGCGAGTTGTCTGTTTCAAGTTTCAACCAACTCAGTTGACGACCAGAGCTCACACGGGACCGCTGTGCCGCAAAGGTAAGTACCCATAATAACTACAAATGACTATATTGTACGTCCGAGAGACGTATGATTATCTTTTATGAAACTTTTGTGACATATTTGTTGACATCGTTTATATGTATTAAAAGTAACTCTGTCTATCTATTTGATGTATTAAAATGAACTTAGTATTATTTTCAGTTACTTACTATCAATATGACAAACGAAAGCAAGAAGAAGCGGAACTAGCGAGAGATTCCAGAACAAATGAAAAATACTCGATCGCGAGCTGTGGGCACATCAATGTTTTGTTATGACGGTCCTTTGACTCTCGTATCATATAAACCATAACCATTGAAAATGGTTTATTTGTTGTCATCTTGTGATGAGGACGGGACAATAAATCAAACAACTGGAAAAGCTCAGATGATCATGTATTAAAACCAGAAAAAGGGAGGTGTCGACACATTCGACCAAATGTGTTCGTTAATGTCTTGCTCTAGAAAGACAAACAGATGGCCAATGGCTGTACTTTACGGCATACTTAACATAGGTTTTGTGAACTCATATGTCATTTATTGTCACAACATTCTATTGAAGAATGAAAAGCCACTTAGCCGTAAGCATTATATGAAGAAATTGAGTACAGAGCTTACTTCACCATGGATGGAAAAAAGGTTAGAGGCACCAACTTTGAAGAGAACTGTTCGGAAAAACATATCGGAATTAATGCCACAGGTTATTGCAAATAGTGATCAGACAGATCAAGAAGTGCCTGCTGTAAAAAAGAAGAGGTATTGTTCATATTGTCCTTCTAAAATTCGCAAAATGTCAAAGTTATCTTGCATAAAGTGCGAAAAATCTGTGTATGGTAGCCATAAACGCGACGTGTGTTTTGATTGCATTTAATATGATTATTTTGTGATTTAAAGTAATAAATAATAATTATTATTTTTAATATAAGAAAAAACGTGCCAAATAAGCAACCATTTAGACTGGAGGTTAATTAAAAGTTCCTTTAGAAAAGAAGTTTTTTTTTGTTGCTGATTTGTAAGGGAGTTTACATTTTTGTTTGTAATTTTAAAAATGTATTTTATTTTTAGTAAAACATTGTTTTATTTCACTAATTAACACATAAACAACTATTTATAGTAATAATTTAAAAAAATAAGTACACTGATTTTTTTAAATACGCTAATTACATGCGATACGTCTCTGAGACGTATGATTATCTTTTACGTTATTTATAGTAAGATTATCTTTCTAGGGTTAAAAAACTTTTTTTTATAAATCCCATTAAAAAATAAATATAAAGGTAATGTAAAACCAATACATGCTTAAAACAAAAAGACGAATTCATGCTATGTGGAAAGTCGTGTGGAAAATCTCCGCATTTTAAATTAACCTAGCAAGTTTTCCCAGGAGCACATTGGTAAGTTGGATCTGCACCTAAGAAACATAAAAAGCACGTGTTATTTATTTATAAATTAACGAACTATAGTCCAATTACAAACAAAAATACAACACGAAATGGGAAAAAAGAGCAACAGAGAAAGAACAGCACATACATCATATTATAATGAAACAATGACAAAAATAGAACAACATTTACACAATAAAGAACATTCAAATCAAAGCCAAAGTCAAGTCAAAGTTTTGGTAGAGTCGTAAAGGATGACAAAAATCATTTAGACTGGTACCAAAAATTTCAAGACCATGGCTTGAGTTAACAAGTCTTGACATTCTGGACAGTGGAGAATGATACCCATAAATAGTAGATTATAATTTGTTGATCGTCTGGCGTCAAATTATAAAAAATGCCTGTTTTAACTCGGATATCAGGTTTAGATAGGTTGTCATTTAGAAGTTTAAACGCCATAAGCGGTGATGCTATATCTATCCCAGAAATAAGGCTGCAAATATCTGATATAATAAAAAAAATGCCACTTACATCAAAAAAATGTAAGGCAATTCCTAGCGCCCTTTAAAATTTTTCGCCCTGGTTCCCATTCCATCTGCGTCTATGGCTGATTCGACTCTGGAACGGAGTGTACAGTATCACATGGAATACAGGAGCCAGCGGTAGAGAGTAGAGATGTGATTTACTGGCAATGATCATAACCAAACCTCGGGCATTTGAGAATAGGACTACCGACCTAAAAGGCGGATTCTAAAAACTAAATGGGACGAATTTAAAGAAACGTTTTACAACAACTTTGCGAGTATTTTTTAAGGTAAAAAAATGGTCTGCTATGAGCATATAAAACCAATAAAAAAACAGCAGTAATTAATAAACTAATACATTCCATCGGGGTATAGTTTCAATTCCCTGAATTGTTTGATAGCGAATACCGCACAAGAGTCCCAACTGCTTCTAACCGTCTAGAACTAGTGAAACTGGCATCCCCAAGTGGATTATGTTGTGAGGTAGAAGGTAGTGAGAAGGACAAGGAGGTGGGTAAAAGGAAGGTTGGAAAGTATCTGGATATTCAGATCTGGTCACCAAACACGGTTAAAGCCATTTCAAGCAACGTTTCAATTCTGAATTATGGTCTTTCACCGAGGCGATACTTACCACTCTGGAACGTGCCGCAAATATACTGTATTTAAATTAATATGAATTAAATGTGTTGAGATATATTAATTAAATAAAATGTAATTGCGCACGCCGGGTGAACCCACGACCTCTGAATTCGTACTAGAGCGTCTTACCACTCGACCACGTAGGCCGTACGAATAACTTCCCTTCAACATCCTTATTTTAATATTCAGCCGCCACGATACGAATAATATATTTCTACATTTATGGTTGTTTTGAAATTTTGTCGCTAGATGTCACTAACGGCTTTACTTTTTAGTGACTTTTGGTGGGGTGAAAAATATTGTGTAATTATTTTGTTTTGACATGTTTTTGAAAATGTCGCGGTAATACATTATGTCGCGAATATTCAAGTACGGGTTGTGTTTTTAATATTTTATTTCGATTAAAGATGATGAATTGAATGTGTTAAAAACAAAAGTGAATTGTTTTTTACTCTTTTGTGATAAAATACAATGAAGTCGCGTTTTATTGTGGCGAAATAACATAATGTTTTGTTTTTGAAAAATGTCGTCGCTGTGTTTGTCTTAACGTTTGTTACAATAGCTACCCAATAAAGTTCACCAGTGCGTAAAATTCAATCAATTTAACTGATATTCTGAGTCTTTATTGATTGATATTGTTATTGTAATTGATATTGTGAGTGTGCCGGAAAGATCACAAGTGAAATCTTTACAAATAACTGCTTAATTATTATTTAACCGTTTCAGTGCCATAAACGCGTTTGTGCGTTCTCCGTTGCGGTACGCGAGAGGCCGGCCATATAAAATTAGTGCGTTTACACGCTCATCTTTATGTCTTTGTTGCTAGCCAGTAGTATTATTATTTTACATGCATTTAGAATAATTTAAAGCATGGAACACGTAAAGACGTATATTGGGATGTAAAGGACACACTCTAATATTACAGTTAACAGATAATTTCAATTAAATTAACAAAAATAATAATTTCGTGACAGCCAATATGTCTCATGGGTATCTCTTTTCGCAAAGTTTTGCGTCCTAATGTCGTAATAATGTCGATTTTTTTATTATTTCGCATTTAAAATAGTATAATGCATAGTCGTTTATTTACTTTTCGTGATTTATTGGTTATAACTTGTGCAAAAATGTGATATTTTGTGAAAAACTCAAGTTGTGTTTTCTGAGTGGATGGCGATGCCACCGAGGCACAGTTTACATTTTTGGTAAGTTTTTATAATATTCTTTAATATCCCTACAAAAAATTGTGAATATTTTATTTGCCAGAAAATTCACGGCCATTTCTTCCGGCATTTAAAAGCTTGAAACCTTAGAGCAATAATATACAAGGGGGAGCGCTGATGTAGTCAGTTTTGATGAGTTTTGCCGGACTCGGCTAGAGCTGGGCGTAGCTAGGACTAGGGCTAGGGTATTTATACATTCATTCATAGCACATGTCGATACAATATTTTTGTTTATTCCACTTTCTCACAGTATTGTTTATAAAAATATAGCATTTAACTTAAAAAACCGTTGAGTTATGTCCATTTATGTCGCATATAAAAACGTGTGGGCGGAGTCAACGGAGACGCGGGACACGAAGAATATTCTTACAATAATTTAAAGCGGTGTGATAATTTGTGATTTTTTTTGTCTTTTTATATCTCATGATGTACGACTTAAAAACCCGGAGAAAGTGATTTATCCCAAATCTGTATAGGTTGGGTAAAAATAATTAGCTCTTTCTCCATATATTGTTACTCCAAGGTTGAAGCAGTGTTAAATTTTCAAAACATCACGAACTTTATTGTCAAAGAGGTCTTTTTTACGGTGTTCGCATAACAATAATAATAAGAAAAGTAAATAAATTGTAAAATACTTGATACAAAATTTCATAACTAAATAAATAAAGTGCGGAGACTTATAAAATATACCTGAATATATTTACAGCTCGTGAACTTTAAAGACTCCGTGACACTGTGATACTTGTAAGGTTAAGTTTGGCAAAATATTAAATAACAATCATTGCAAAGGTCAACAAATGTGAACTGAATGAATTACTAATCTCTAATAATTTTGCATTCTCAATTACATTATTATTAAAATATGTTTTTTTGAATACTACCTTTATCAGTGCAGTGAAGACTTTATTAAGATAGCATTGTTATTGCTTGTCACACTCTCAAGGTGAATTATTATATAAAGGTCTAATACAACACACCACACCACACAACTCGTTAGAAAGATTGAGCTTAGTGGTTAAATCAGTCGTGCCTTATTTGAGGTTTGAGTCCCTGGGCAACCAATGACATTTTTTATTTTTGATTTCTTTTATTTATATTTACACTAAAAAAATTGTAGACGAAACATGGCGAGCACTTGAAACAAACACTCTTACCTTGAACATGAAAATAAATAACATATGGACAAAATCATACAGTTACAATAAAATATTATTTAATTTAATTTTAATACATATTACAGGCATGATGCCCAAAATATATATGCATGAGTGGTTATTTAATCAGAATATTTAATAACAGTAGGTAATTGAGTAAAAGTTTATGAAAAATGCAAAAGTAAATGAATAACAAAGAGAAGCAAATGAATTATACAAGGTAGAACATAAATACATGGATTATTGGCACCTGTACTGAAGAGATGCCTACTAGCCGTTTAGTACTTGTAACTTAAATTAATTAATCAATGAAAAATGAAATAATTACTAAATAAATAAATAAAACGGGCAAAGTTTTAAGCTTTTTGTTTAGTAGTAGATTAAGGATTTGTTCATCATTGCATAAAAATAAACTATTATTCTATTGTTGAGTTTAGATGCTAACGCGCTAGCCTAGCTTTGTAAATGAGGGCAATTCTGTTATTTATGGATATGGTTTTCTGAAAAGATGAGTTTTTAGTTTACCTCTGAAGTCTGTCAAGTCTTTTATTATTCCCAGATCATGTGGTAGTCTATTCCAGGCTTTAGAACCTGACACTCCAAAGGCGCGCTCTCCGAACTTAGTGTCTGGTGTGCGCTTTGGTTCCTTCAACCTTCCGATAGCCGATGACATTGCCGATCTTAGGGTTGACTGTCGCGAATCGGAATCTTCAGGAATAGGGAGCCATTCCGTTAATTGATTTAAAACATGGTTTTGTATGTGTGGTAAAATCACGTAGGACAATATTACGAGCAAAGCTATTAGAAAAGAATGTAAGGCTAATTTAAGCGTAATAAAAAGGAACCCTTGAGGTGGTTTCGACGTGTAGAGCGGGTAGTTAGAGAAATAAGTGTCTATAGAATGAACGAAGCGTAAGTGGATGGAAAAAAAAGTTGGGTAGGCTTCGGGAAGACGTAGCATGTTCGATTGAGTAAAATCAAGAGTACCTACTGTTTAAAGCCGATGGAACTATGGCATCCCTATTTGGAGGATGTGGTGAGGCTGAAAAGAGTGGGGAAGGGAAGGGGATGATTTAAACCCACGACCTCTAGATTCGTTTTGGAGGATCTTAACCGTTAAACCACGGAGGTTGTCAAGAAGGAGTTTTTGTGCGGTAAGTCAAATTTACAAGAAAAAATGTTTTTGAATATATTTCCGTTGGAAACTAATTTTTTTCGGAAATCGGATGGTAATTTTACATGTGTCATATTTGTAAACATTATAAAGCATTAAAAAAAGTATTTAATATTTATTTAACGATAGGGTTACACATCGGAAAAAGGTTGATTGAACAATACAACAATAGAAACACAAACTTAAGATGGTTTGATAAAGGTTTTGAATGCCGAAAGAGCTGTCACAACAAAACAATTTGAAAACTTAATAACTATTTTGATTTATTTTAAATTGTAATGAAATTGATATGGAATTCTACCAATTTAATACAAAATTTATTAATAAACAAAAAGTAAAAAGTTTTAATTGTTACTTGATTATATACCCACCTACATGCTATAGTTGTAAACACATTATATCGCATTTAACACGGAACACATCATTATTCTCGTTTTTTTCCGACAAATTCAAAAAAAAAGCATGGGAAGTTTTTTTATTGGATGTGCTTTACAGGTAAACATGTTTTTACGTAATACCAGCAAAGTGAAATATCCAACAAAAAAATCTTAGCAACAAAACGTGAGGCTCGATTAAAAAAAACGCCCGAAAAATATTTTTGTAACTTAAAGTACGCGTATAAAAAACACAAAAATTGGAATAAGGGAGGAAAAAACGTAGAAAACGTATATTAAGGTAAAAAGGCTTTCACGCGGCGCAAGCTCCGTGTACGTGATATATTTTAATACGTTTTGCGAAAGTTTTTATCTGCCTGTATCGTTAAATTATATTCATATTACACTTGTTAGGGCGCTAGACTTTCAGTGAAACCTTTTCATGGGGTGTTTAACAAGACCCCGAGACTTGTTTATGCTGGACACATTGGTGGTGCAAACACTAGAGAGGCTTACACAACAAGATGATAAATTACATTCATTTTACACTAAATTGTTAGGGCTCTTGATTTTTAATGGGGTGTCGAGACATGTTTGTAAACACATTGGTGGTGCAAACACTAGAGAGGCTTACACAACAAGATGATAAATTACATTCATTTTACACTAAATTGTTAGGGCGCTTGATTTTTAATGGGGTGTCAAGACTTGTTTGTAAACACATTGGTGGTGCAAACACTAGAGAGACTTACACAACAAGATGATAAATTATATTCATTTTACACTAAACTGTTAGGGCGCTTGATTTTTACTGGGGTGCCAAGACTTGTTTGTAAACACATTAGTGGTGCAAACACTAGATAAACTTACACAATAAAATTGAAAATTATATGCATTTTACACTAAATTTATTACAGGGTGTTTAACAAGACTCGTTTATCAACATATTGGTGGTGCAAACACTAGAGAAGCTTTCACAGTAAAATGATAAATTATATGCATTTTACACTAACTTGTTAGGGTGCTTGATTAATCATGGGGTGTTTAACAAGATTAGAACACTACAGACACTAGAGAGTCATAACAACATGTGAAATTATATTCATTTTACACTAACTTGTTAGGGCGCTTGACTTTTAATGAATTGTTTAATAACACACCGAGACGTTTTATATATGCTGAACATATTGGTGGCTAAATTACTAGAAAAGCTTTAAAATTTAGCTTTCAATATATCAATTTTTTCTCGCATGATTTATAATGACGATCATGATTTTAGATAGTTTTAATTTGTGCACATATTATGTACTATTTTCTCCTTGTTTAGTTAGTCTTATTAGCTTAATTAATTTAGTATAAAGCGCACTTGCGGTGCAATATCACAGAACTGCGCTATATAAGTTCACTGTTATTATTTGTATTATTATTATTCAAGGTACTATATTTACTACCCGGTTTAAATCGGCTTTTCGAAGTAGATTCGAATGCCCTTCTATTTCTAACATTTTCAAATTTGTAATCGTTATGTTTTTAAATGTTCATAGCGAATACCGCCCAAGAGTCCCAACTGCTTCCAACCGTCTGAAGCTAGCAAGAATATGGCATCCCCAAGTGGGGCATGTTGTGAGGGTGGAGGTAATGAAAAAAGAAAGAGATAGAGAAGAGAAAGGTTGGGAAGTATCTGGATATTCAGATTTGGTCGCATGTAGTTAAAACGAGTAGTGGCGTGCACTGTTCTATGACAGTAAATTTGTTTAATTCGTTCTCATCCATTTTTATCAGAATAAAATTATCGTTTTCTTAAGGTAGATATAAGGTAGATGACTGCGTGTCACTGAAAACGAGTCTCTATCGATAATATTTTATTATCTCTTTCTGGGGGTATCAACAACCCTCTTTATAATTTATTTTTGCTGCAAGTCCAATTGAAAAATCTGAAAAAAAAAACTTTCATCTCTTTTTTGACAATTAAATAGATATCTAAAATAAATAAAACAGATAAACTTTGTTTATAATCACTTTTATTATTCAATATTATGTCAACCGGTTTGGAAGCACCCTTCCATCATTAGGACAATATTAAAATTAAGATAGATATTTCAAAGCTAAAAAAAATTCCGTTGACTCTGAAATTTGGAACAGAAAAAAGCTATGCAAACATAATGATAGCGTCCAAGAAGAAATAATGCTGTTCTAAAAAAAAACAGTTTAATTTTTACGTATTTTGTATGGTTTGATTGATCTTAATTTTATTAACATAGCTAAATGCTGTGTTGTTTACCAGTGCAACTTTTAGTAAAACGATTTCCAAGTCTAGTCATCTTAGTAGATTCCCATTAATTTTTGGTATAGTGTAAATTAAGCTAGTGTCCTGTACGCCACTGGTCGGGACTAATAAATGTTCGGAGGCCGAGATGTTTGAAACTGTTTTTGAGGTTTTTTCCTGGAGAAATCAAGTTGGAAGACTTTGAAATTAAGTTGTTAGGAGAGAGTCGTTTTGTAAAGCGGAAGAAGTTTTACATAGCGTAACTATGGTGGCTTGGATCTTTATGGAAGGCGGAGCAAAAGTTACCACAGTGCAGAGTGATTAGTACTTCGTGTGAAATACTTTAGGACGTAAAAGAAAACATATTGAAAAACCGTTTTGTCAATTTTATTTATTTTTGGGAAAATTATCAACAATTAATACATATATAATAATAAGAATAAAAAATCATGCCAATTACAAATTTTCTTTAAAATTTATCTCTATAATGAAAACAATATGTTCACATGAACTTTTTGATTTGTACTTGTCTCCTTTATTACCTCTTTCAATATTTCGTATCAAGCGCCAGTCACATTGTAAAAACAGGTAGCCATTCCTGTTTTCCGACATTTATGCGCCGCAGGCACGTTTTTTTGTATAATTTTAGTTTTTAGTGGACAAAAGTATCTAGCAGGAGAAGTTTTCTACAAAACTTACATTTTAAAAGGTTTCGCCTCTAATACAAAGTGGTTTGCACTCTAATTTTAAATCACACAAACAAATAGACAGAATTATTTTGTGCTTTAAGAAGAAAGTCAAATTTAGTTAAATAATATCACACAAAAATAAATTTGAAGTTTGGAGATTGAAAAAAACATAAACACACACGCAAAATAATTTTCTGATAGTGAGATATAAGGTAATCAAAAATTCATATAACCTCATAATCTGACTCTTTCATTATCTAAGTCCGAGATCCATTGTTGTAACAAGATACCTCCAGGCTTTCCTATCCTGGGTAGCCAGAGATCTCCGTCCATTGTAGGTCCAGTCTCTCCTCGCAAAGCCTCTAAAGTTGCTTCCCCCAGCTTTCCCCAAGGCAGCTAACTGGAAGCTTCCCTTACGGAACTGCGGCCAGAATTTGATGCGGAAGTCGGCCTTCTAGCATTATAAGAACACGTTCAAAAATTTATCTGCATCTTGTCTTTAAACAGTAGCAGAGGTTTGATGCGAAGTGCATCTTCATTAATCTTGATTGGCGAAGGTTTTAACAGTAAATACTCTCATCGTCAGTGGCGTGCACATAGTTTTTGATCAGGGTAAGCTGTAGGAAAAATAGCGAATCAATTAATAACAGAGATAAGTACCAAAAATGTTACTAATTGCTGTTGGATTTGTTCTGTAAAAGCAATGCCTTAGATACTGACAAAGATACTAATACAAACGAACAACTTGAACAGGCAACAGCTCATAGCATACATATTTTGTGTAGTCTAGTGAACATAGAATAATCTACTCTGACGTTGGCGGCATTTGAGCATATCGTTGCTGGAAAGGCAAAAGTTCTGAAGCTCCATTTTGCGAAGTTTACACCAGAGCACTCTAAAGTTTTTTTTGTTTGTTTTACAATAAAATTCATAAGACTTCAGTAACTGGTAGGATTTTGAAAAAAAAAAATTACTCATGTAACTCAATGTTTTTACTGAGTTATCTGAAGCGACAAAAAGTTTAATAAGTTCCAAACTTCTCCCAAATGGTAAATATATTGTAGATGGCTGAAGTGCCACAAAAGTCTTCAGAATCAAACGAGAGTCAGAGAATTCGAGGCAGAAAAAAACCTGAATAAAACTGCAACTCATTTTTGACTAAAGGGTCGCTTAAGCCATTTTACCTCTCCACGACAGGGTAGGCAGTGTTTATGTGCTTCTATGGAGTGCACGCCTTGCTCATCGTTATGCAAACGCATGGTGTTCTTTGATTTTGAAATTTATGATATATCGAATGAAGCTACATTGAGTCTAATACTCCCTTGCAGTGATGGTATTTTTTTAAGTATATTTATTAGGGGTGGTGATGATTTGTATTGTGGCTTGATATTAGTAGAGTTGGTTCGTAATAGTTAGATTGTTTTGGAGGCCTTACTTAGGTTTTTTATGTCATGTCATTTTGTTTTCGTCGAATCGGGAGAGGGTATTGTTGATGGAGTTTTTTTAAATATATCTTAGTATGTCTGTGTAGAAGTTGGTAGCTAGTTTCTACATACTCGTATTATATTACTTGGTTGTCAGTATTTTGTTGTATTTTTAGAAAAGAGTAGTTCTTATCCAGTTTGGAGCGTCGAGGCACATCTTTATGGTTTTATTTGAATTATCTGGAGTTTTTTGAGAAGGGAAGGCGCTGCATTTTTCCAGATGGATGCGGTGTATGTCATCATAGAGTGGATTATAGCTTTGTAGATACAATGGTGTTAGGTATATGTAGGGCTCATTGGGAAGAAATAAGTGGTATTTTATAAATGATTTATTTCAAGATTCATGAAGTCTGTAGAATGTAAGAAAGTAGCAAATTCACCAGTTTTGAAATCCATAAACCTGTTTATATATAATTTGTTTTATAATAACGTGTTCTGTTCTTAATAACACGTAGAACATTTAATGGCTCTCCTTACTAGCGGCCATCTTAAAAATATTGCACAACAAACGATTTTATTTACCACACCCTGACATATATTTATTTATAAATGGCTATTATAATATAATATTTAAAACTGCCTCCATGGTCGAGTGGTAAGATGCTCGACTACCAATCCAAAGGTCAAGAATTTACACCCGGCATTCGCAAATAACTTTTATTCAATCAATATATGTCATAACACATTTAATTCATTTAAAATAATATAAAGTATATTTGCGGCACGTTCCAGAGTGATAGATACTTTGAGTATCGCCCTGGCGAAAGACCACCATTCAGAATCGTCGTTTAAAAATGGCTTAAGCCGTGTTTGGTGACTAGATCTGAATAGTCACTTCTCAACCTTCCTCTTCCTCATCTCCTTCTCCTCCTTACAACATACTCCAATTGGAGATGCCATAGTCTCACTGGCTCTAGACGATTAGGAGCAGTTGGGGCAGTTGGGTGCGGTATTCAATATAAAAAAAAAAACACTGGGTTTCAACAGATGTTCTTACTTACGTGAGAATAATTCGGTTAGAAAATCTCAGTGATACATAAATTATTTGAAGAATTATAAATGCTCACTAAATGATAAATAATACAGTTAGAAGCAAAAGACAAAAGTGATACACAATATAATTAGCCCAATCATTGCTACATATTTTTAAGCAATTGCTGGACATTATTTCTGAAACTGTACAAATTATCTATGTCTACATTGGTACACTCTTATATTTATTTATTAGGTAATGAAAAACATAAATATTACAGTAAAAAAGGTTTTGACTGTTCAACTAGGAAATATGGTCAACTCCTTTGAGACCGAGGGATAAAGTAGACAATAATCTTTCTGAACGTACTCAGGTGAATTGTGCTATGGTGTCTTAAACAATGGGAATTAGGAATAAATATTTAAGTACTGCTAAGACATAATGTATTCTCGAAATAAGAGTAAACTATTTTATACAAACATATTAGAGCAGTCATTTGATAAAAATATCGTCGCCAGAAAGGCAAAAGGTCTGAAGCGCCATTTTGCAAAGTTTACACCAGAGCACTCTAAAGTTTTGGTTTTACAATAAAATTCATAAGTCTTCAGTACCTGGTTGGACTTTAAAAAAAGTTGACTCAGGTAACTCGATGCTCTCACTTAGTTACCCGAAGTGACAAAAAGCTAAAAGAAACTCCCAAACTTGTGTCGCTTGAGTCAAGCCTTCTCCCAAATGGAAAATATATTTTAGATGGCCGAAGGGCCACAAAAGTATTTTGAATCAAACAAGAGTCAGTGCATTCGACGGAGAAAAACGAACTGATCGAAACTCGCTTAAGCCCTTTTGAATTCCAACGACGATATTATGTTCTAATTTACATATAACCTTATAAAAGACATCTTAACTACAAAATTTGATAAATATTGAGATGTTTATTACGAGAAAATTAAAAAAAAAAAAATGGTTAAACATTCTTCTTGCATATAATTTCGTACATAATTTGAATCGTCCCGATTAATCCACAGTCCGGTTAAAGTCAGTCCGGACAATCGATAACCTAGTGTAATAATAAAACAAATTATTTTTAATTAAACCTATTCGGGTCTAATTAAAAAGTTTTATAATTTCTTCTGAAGCCAAAACTGATATCATGCGTCAAAATAATCAACTTAGTGGAACTTCATGGGTAATCGATTTTTACTCCCCATTTACTATTCTACTATTGCTCTTTGACACACGATCGCCAGTTCGGGTTAGGTTAGGTTAGTTAACATTATTTTCGACAACTTTACTAATACTCAATTCTTTTTAATTTTTATTTTGTATTTATTTTATTTTATGCAATTCTTACAAACCAAAAACGATTTTGAATATAAATAATGAAATTCGTAACGATAAAATCCTGTCTCATTTTTCTACGGAAAAATATGAAATTTTAAAGTTTCATGACTTCGGACCAAAAAACGTTACGAAGTATGGTCGTTAAGATCTAGAATTTTCAGACAGAAAAATATGCGCACATTTCATGACACCCGAGTACGCCGTTGGCGAGTTGTTGCTGCTTCAGACAAACAGATTTTTGTGGTTCAAAGTTAAGATTGTTGAGTAGATTAATTTGTTTTTATTTGTGCCTTCCGAGAAAGATGAAAAAAAATATTTCCTGAATATAAAATTTGTCTTCGTATTTCGTCCTTATCGGAAGTTGAATAGCATCAGTGACACTATTTGACGTTTTGCTGTTATCAAACTACTTTCAATGATCCCTCAGGTACGAGGTTCGCTTCATGTTGCAATATCAAGTATCATGTACATTTTCCTGCAGTATTAGACAAGTATTTCGTATTTTCAACTATTTTAAACTCAAGTTTTCAATACGTTCCATTCCTCCAAGTGACAGTTCTCAGATCAATCAAACGCGTTGACATATTTTTTTAATCTCCAGAGAATAGGGTAATATTTTAGTTGTACACCTTAACTTAAAATTAAAAAACAAAGTATGTTTCAGATTAGTGCATACACGTGTGTAAAACTACGCATGACCGTATTACGAACTAGTCTCACGTAAGCGTAATGGGTATGTTTAATAAAGGGACGCCTAGATGTTTTGCACACGTCAAATAGATGAACGGAGAAAGAAGCGTCAGAAAAGTATATGATGCGTAAGTTAACGCAAGAAAAAGTCGGGGACTCCCGGGGAAGACATACAGACATGAATGATAAATTTTCCTCTAAATTGTTAGCGATTTTTTCCATACATAATTCAAAACACGAACATTATGCAAATATTTGACCTACATTTGAAAATACTACATAAAGTAACACCTCCACAATGAAAAGTCATGATACGACATAATCTAGTTAGTTATTTTCATTTTGACTGTACACTTACATTCTAAACTCTTCATTTTTGATTTCGATTTTAGAAAAGTATATTTTTTTTCTATTTATTATTTTATTTTTATAAATACTAGTATATATGTTGTACTTTACTTTTAAATTGAGTTTCGGTCTTTTACTCTTTCACTTTTGGGCACTTTACGTAATTTTTTAACAAAAACTCTTTCTTTATGCTGTAATACCAATATACTATTATTGTCTTTATATGAATTAAACATGTAAATACGACTTTCTTAAACGGAAAAATAATCTAAGTCAAAAAATGTTTTTGTAAAATGCTTTTGATTCTAAATAAATCAATATATAAATATAATAGATCCATAAAACTGTACAGGCCTAATGTCTTCTTTCCGTCCTCTGGCCTCACAAATATCTACAAGTCGGGCTGTCATAATCCTGCTAGCTCCTGACAGTAGGACTCTTGCGTAATATCAGATAAGAAAAAAGTCTTGTTTGGTTATGTTGTTGAAATTAGAAACTTTTTAAAATGACAAAAGGTATCTAAGCTCAGCATTCGTGTTGATATAATCATTGTTCTGTTAGCTTAAAGCATGTTTAAAGCAAATCTGCCGTAAAAACTTTTTTAATCAGTCCTACCAACAAGAAAATCTCCATCCCCGAATTTTTACCGCAAAATCTCTCCTTTAGGCCGCATTGCGCAAAAACAGCCTAAAACTCGTTTTCACAACTATCCATAACAAAAATAACTAATAAACAAAAAATCGATTTAAAAAAAATTATCTATAAACCACTAAAAACGCTGAAAAAAATGTTTAAAAAAACGCACAAGAATTTTCAAATTCAACCCTAAGAGATTTTTACAAGTACCCTTTAGACGTACGTTGTTATTTCTGTCGCTTTCAGATGTGGGGGTAGTTGCATAATGCCTGAAAGAGATGGAGGTTGTTGGGTTCGTTCGGTTTAGAATACAGCCTCACTTCATTTCATTCCTACTCATAGAGCCGTGTCGACGACACGTATCTTTGTACGGAACGTTCTCTCTTGAAAGCTTACGAATGCTTTGCGCGTAAAAAGTTTGCTACGGTATGGTGATGAAAGCTTTTTCATGCTTTAAACTGCAAACTAATAAACTGTTTAATTAAAAAAAAATTAGCATCATTAAAATTAATTACCCCTTGAAGTTTTTTTTCAATACATTTTTTTCTGTTGTGCAAAATGTGTGTTTTTATCAATTTGTAATTAATAATTATAAAATGTTTTCTTAAATTTAGGTTTAAAATTTGAAAACTGCTGTGTTTTTGTTAATTGCGTGAATTCTTAAGAGTAAAATATCATAGTGACATATATTAATTCAAGTGTTTAGTGGACTATTTTAGTTGTTTGGTATTATTGTTGTATTTGGATGTTAAACTGGACTTCAATACTTAGCTGTTGAAAAAATTGCTGTTTTTGGTAAGTGAATTTTTAACACAAAGTAAACAATTATAATTTTGTGAAATTTTGATTTTGAAATACTTTTCTGGGAAAAAAATCTTTTGTACATTTGCTTAAACAATGAACGTTTAATTATGCAACGTATGTAATGCATACTTATTTTAATTATCAACTTTTGTTTCTTTTTTCACTTTTTATTTCTATTTTCTGATTATCAACTAGTTTCGTCACTTCAGTGACATATTCGGGGCAAAAAAAACCTTTACTTTTTTTTTACTATGACGTAATATTAAATTATTTTAAATAATAATAAAAAACAACTCTAGTGGCAATTAATAAGGTCGTTAAAATAATTTGTCCATCTAAAAATTACGGATTTCTTTATAATTAATATAGCATCGTTTAAAAAATTTACGTAACAATTTTTTTCAATAAAATGTTCGTATCGTAAAGAAGTACGTTTAATTTTAACATAATATCACATTAATCACTGATTTAATTTCACCACAGTCATACCGGTGAAGATGAGCAGAGAACGAAGGATATTAATTATAAAGGTATTAAATGACTAGTCGACTTGTTTGTGGTTTCACGTGTACATTGTGCGTGTCAGAGGCATTATTATGTGTTTGATTTCATTCTAATTAAACCAGTAAAACAACAGAAATAGATATGGTTGTCCAAAGGCAATTAAATATTTGTAAAAATCTAGACAAGTTGTAGAATGTCTCACACTTGGTATTCACGTGTCCTAAGCATAAGTTACTTGGCTCAAAAGAGTTATGAATTTATAATTTTCTTCTACTAAAAAAAAACATTTAAATCGATTTTATTGATTATTCCAAATGTTCAGCTGCTAGATAACATTTTTCGACAAATTCTTTTATTTAAGAAACCTGTATTTTTATGTTTCACGTATTTTAATTACTATTAAAATCATAGACATCATAGTTTGAGATATTTTAAGATAAACCACAACAAATTAATAAAAAAATCAGTGGAAATTAAAAATTTTAAACCGAAAAAATAGGGCAATGAACCTTTTACCATTTTTTAGTATAAATCTTTTTTTGAAGAATTCCAAAGAATTAACTATATATTTTAGAATATTAACACATGAAAATTAACATTTTAATTTATTTTATTTGAGAGTATCGGTACATGTTAATTAATATTGTTAATTATTTCTTGTAAAAAAACCGTCAAAGAAATGAAAGATTAATAAACTGGTAAAGATGGGATACACTGAAACGGGACGATAAATGTAAAATGGTGAAAATTATATACAAAGGAGAAATCAGTTCCGCAAAAAAATACCCATAAATACAATTATACAATATGGCTATAAAACTTTATGAATTAACTAAAAATTACCTTCATAATTTAAAAAAGGGTAAAGTATGTTTTTGACCAAAAAAAATTAGTTTACTATGAGAACACAAATAGTGACATGATGAACATAACTTCAATTATGACCTAGAATTACATAAACTTTATAGGTACGGAATATTTTTTGCTGTGTCACTGAAATTTTAATTAATTAATTTTACCTCTCCTGTAAAACACGGCAAACATTCCAAACATGACGCATTTATACACGCAGGATTATAGAAATGGAATATAAATTTAACAGCCTTGCTAAACTTCTAATTAATAAACTCCAATCAGTATTTCACTTCACATCATTCTACAATCACTTATCGAAATACTCACTGCATCAAGTGTTCTGATGAGAAGGAACCACTTCAAACTCTCCTAGATTATAGTTAAGGCTATATGTGGAACAGGCCTTTACTCATCTGATCTGTATTTCCAACTTAAAACGATGCATACGTATATCAGAAGCACTAAAATAAAATAGAACCTTGTAAAAATCAAAAGCAGTCCAGAAACTATATTTAGAGATCGCGCTTTTAAAGTATCAAACATTTAAAGCATCTTTACCGGATCAAATATCCTGAAACAATCCAGTTTCATTTTCAGTTTCAAAAGATAGTGTTTAAAGTGACTAGAAGAATTGATTCGCCTTGCTTATCTGAACTGTGCATTCCTGAAAATACCAATCCACGGTAATCAGCTCCTGGATCAGCAGCGTCACCAGCGATTGGAAGCTTCGATAACTGATTATGGAGATGCTTTTAGAATATCACGCCCCAAAGCCTGAAATAATATTCTACGTGAACTAAGACAGAAGCAAAGCTTAGAGTAAAACTCTCAAATCCAAAAATCGTATCCATAAATGAATTAAACAGTTAATATTATAATAATACCATTGTATTTATACACAGCAGTTGCTAAGATCAACTTAGAAACAAAGATTTTGTGACCCATTTTGAGGGTCATATTTTTTAAATTACTCCCGCAGTGTTCCTTATATAGTTGATAAAATAAATTTACCATCATTTTTGTGAAAAATCACAATTTGAGGGGCTGTGTAAAACTAGGAAATAATATAAATAAATTAATAAATAATATACATCTAATCACAAAATGAAATAATAACTTTAAATGAGACCACAGATTTAATTTTAATTTTTAGGACCAACCGGTCTCGCGTAGCCTAAGCATCATTAAGGTACAAAATTAAACTATGCAAAAAATACAAACTGTGCGGTTATATATACAAACAGAGGGCAAACAAAATATAAAATAAAATAAGAAGCAGTGAGAAAACAATAAAAATACATTTAAATTATAACATAGAAACAGAGAGAAAGAGACAGAAAATATCAAATGAAAGAGGCAAAACGTCAAACGAGAAGTATACCTAATAATGGACAAATATAACTGATTATTAAGAAAATTATTGTTTATTTTAACGATTGATTTTAATCGTCTTGTTGAAAAAGATCATACCTTCAATAAAAGCACCGGTGCTCATATTCTCCATAAAAATGGTCATGGCAACCGAAATAATAATTAAGAAGCACTAAAAATAAAGAAAGACAAAATTAATTTTCTATCCTGATGATGCTTAGGCCATGCGAAACCGGTCGGTCATATTTTTTAAAAATAAAATCTGTGTCTTATAAAAAAATATTATTTCATTATCATTATAATTACTTTCATTGGCCTGTCTGTGGTCTGGGAGGCATAAAGTCTTATGTACAGTCTTTGAATCGGTGTACATCATTATTCTAAAGAATATCTCTTCAGTGGCGATGAATAGTTGATGATTTGAAACAGAAGCCGCTTTAACCCATCCGATGCTTTATTAGCACAATTACGTTTTACCGTTTCAGTTTCAGGGCTCACGTTTCAACGAAACCGTTCGGAAAGAGAAACCAAACTAACACGTCGTCATACATTATCAGTTCAGCCCATCGGATCGAGTTTTATGGGATCGCTTCGGTCCGTTTGATCCGCCCAAACTGAGCCAATCAAATCCTCACTAGCTGTTTGAAATAATAATTTTAAAGGCCAGCACCCGAAAATGATGCTTTGTAGAATTCTAATACAAGCAATGCTACAAATGTTTATCTGTACATTTTCTATGGGTAGTTAGAAAAATGTCTGAGGTTTCTAGTGCATTTATTCCTTTAACTGTAATCCTTTAAATTCTATGAAAGACATATTGAAATACGAGTAGAAAATGCAGTTTTAAAACCAGCAAAGGTATTTTTGAACGTTTTACCTAAAATTTCAGTATGCATTTCATGAAAATTTAAAAGAACTTTTGGGGGCTGTTTCTAAATAGTCAATAAAAAGACGTATGTTGAACGCAATTGATGTAAAAAATTACAAATACATATCGTGTTTCAAAGTAGTACTGCAGAACCCCTGAGGGTGATTATTAAAAATAATTTTGCATTTGAGTACGCGTAGCCGATCCTTTATAGTAAACATTATACCGTCCACTGCGGTAATTTACCGCCATTGTCTCGCTAACTGGCCGTGACCTATTGACTGATTGGCTATACACATTCCTACCTATGCAAATGCGAGCGGATATCTGGTCCTACCAGGCGATGATGTGATGAAGGATTGATCTGTTGTAAGGCTAGTTTTTGGTTTTCAAAATACTGTTGTTCTGATTATTTATTTATTTACGTTAGAACGTCATTTTAATTACATGGTATCGTTCTACTCTTTTTAAAATGCTTGAATGTGTAAAATTAATACATCGTCGCTGGAAAGGCAAAAAGGCTTAAGAGACACTTTGGTCAAAAATGAGTTATATATGTAGTTTTATTCATTTTTTCTACATCATATGCTCTGACTCTCGTTTGATTCTGAAGACTTATGTGGTTCCTCAGCCATCTAAAATATATTTACCGTTTGGGAGAAGGCTTGACTTAATCCACACAAGTTCGGGACTTTTTTAGCTTTTTGTCCTTTCAAGTAACTCAGTGAGAGAATTGAGATAACTTTTTTTTTTCAAAATCCGACCGGGTACTGAAGACTTAATGAAGTGTAAGCTTTCAAAAATGGTACTTCAGCCCCTTTGCCTTTATGGCGACGATATCTTTTATTACAAGTTTTATTTTCGACCGGGAAAAATCATGAGATAACTTGAGTTGCCATGAAAAAACATTAGTTTCCATTTCAAATATAGAACAATGTCTGATGAAATACATTATAGTTAGGTACTTTATTGGGTAGGTAGGGATTTGAAAAGATTCTTTTTTAAATTTGATAATTTCAATTAGCATCAATTACAAAGTAGAAAAGTTCACACTCACACGAACGTACGTGCTCACAAAGGAAATTATTTATAGTTAATGATTTGAGATATTGGGGCTGCTAGCTAAAACTGTTCGTGCCATTTGCTGGGCGAACACCACCGGACTGTACACGTTAATAAACGGGTTATTCAAGAACTTGACTGGGAAGGTTCCCTCTGTTCTTTCTCAATCAGATTTTCATATTTTATACTCTTTATCCAACAATCTACGAAAAACGCCCGTCAAAAAGACGCTGCTCTCCAAAACAGCCGTGAAATTTTTCCATGAATACCGGAAGAATTTCTTTGAAAATCGAAAAACTGGCAAAACTTTTTAATTATTTTTTTATGGTGAATACCGCACAAGAGTTCCAACTGCCTCAACCGTTTAGAGTCAGTGAGATTATGGCATCCCCAATCGAGGTATGTTGTGAGGCTGAAGGTAGTGGGAAGGGAAAGGTGATGGGGAAGAGTAAGGTTGGGTAGTACCTGGCTATTCAGATCTGGTCACCAAACACGGTTTAAGCCATTTAAAGTAACTTTTAGATTTTGAATGGTGGTCTTTCACCAGAGTGATACTTAGAGTATCTACCGCTCTACCATTCTAGAACCCTGGGAGTCAATCGAGAACAATGCAAACGAATATTTTATTAACTTTGAATTAACTATAAGGCTCTATGGTTGTTCCAAGACACCATCTAGGTATACAATATGTGCTCGAGTAGAGCTTTGTATACCATTACAAATATAGCAGCTTATATCGGAAGAAATTGAAAAATAATGTGAATAATTTTCAATGAGAGTATGAGATCGTTTATAATGCCGGTTTCTTATAAGGTCTCGGTAGTTCAATTGGCAGAGGCGTTACTCCCGGAGAGAGTAGAGGTTCTGAGTTCGAGTCTCAGTCACGGCCGTTATTCTTTTTAGTTTCTGGTTTTTTTCTGTTTCATATTTATATTGAACATTTTATTGGTTGGTTTTCGGAAATTTTATTTAAACAATATAAAATTATTGATAAAATTAATATTTATAATTACGCGGAGGCTTTTGTAATTACCAAACATCCACAGAAAATTCTGTCGCACTAAGTTTTTTTTTAATCACGTTAAAACCATTAAAACAATGTAATTAATTTAAAGCCTGAAGCGTTTTTCAGTCAGTTACTAACACTGCTACCTCTAATTATAACGTTAAGGTGGAAATAATTTATGCATGTATATTTCCAAGGTCTTAATTAATATGCCGAAAAGTTGAAGTTTTAATTTTATGCACAGGGGGAAGGGAAATATTATTTTAAAGCAAGGTAGGCTTTAGAGTGTGATTTTTCGCGGTTGGAAATTTTCCTCCAAACTTTCCCGTCAATTCAAGCCGTGATATAAACAAGTATTTATATGTATATCACTAATTAAACCACTTTGTTTCTTTCTTAATTCTCACAATAATCAAGAACCAATATTCATTTCGTGATACATTTACATAAATGTATATTATTTTTATTTTGATATTTTTTTTATTATTATTATATTTTTCGTAGAAAGCTATCACTTTTTGGTTTGACATATTTAGTGAAAATAAAATAATAACTTTGCATAAGACCATAGATTATATTTTTCTATATTGACTCCCTCATTTGTCATGTTTGGGGGTGCTGTGTAGTGGGTCTTTTTGAGGAAAGTTAGTAGTGAACTTGGGTTCATACATGAAGATAGCCATGTTGAAGGAGGTAGGAAACACAGAGACAAAAGCAAAAGCGGTTGAACACAAGAAAAAGTCGTTAAAACCACCCGTTCTCATGTGACAAATGTAATTCGTGTATATACTCGTATGTTGCGTGCGCGTTGATGACATGTGTAATGGCGTGTAAAAGACTACTATTAAATAATTAATTCAAAGCATAATTAGCCAATTGTCGAAATTATGAAGCGATGTGAAAATATGAGCGTCAGCTAAGAAATAGTGGACGAAAAAACTGTATGTTTTTCATGACGCCAGAGCTCACAAATAGAGAGATCTTGTTACTTCCGAAAACAGATTAATTGTTCTATAGCTAAACAGTGTTAACAGATTATTAGGTATTGGATTTAATTTCAAATTTTAAAGTTTTATTTATTTTATTTACATTGTTAATTATTTATATATTTAATTGAATCTGAATGGTTTGGAAGCGTAGCGTCTGCTAATTTCATTGATTTTATATCAATTATGATTTATCTACGAAAATTTACTTCCTACGTCAACAAAATCCTTAAATAAAATCAACATTCCAAGATTGAACACATCTTTTGGACAGAAAAACCACAATTTTCATGCTGTCAAATTATATAATGCTCTCCCAAAACATATAAAAGATGCCACCGAGATGCAAATGTTCAAGAGCAGCATAAAAATGTGGATCAATTACCATGAAGACGAGGAAATTATGAAGATTTTGCAGTAATCGTAGAACCAGCGACACCAACGCAGCAACCTACAGTCCCCCTTGGAACAGGAATCCCTAGTGAGGAGGACTGTGAATAAAATATTATTCGTTTTTCAACATATCTGCTTTTCATCATATATTTTTTCAAAATGTTGTATTGCAATTAATAAAAAAAAATTCAAAAAATATATATATATAAACATTTTTTTTTAATGCTTTCAAGTACGTACTTAATTTAATTGATAATTACTATCTTAACCTATTAAAAAAAAAAAAAAAACGATAAATTAAAAAAAGTATATTGAAAACATTGTTTTTAATATTGAGATGTTATCTTTTTAGGTTGAAGGCTTTTAAAATTTGGAGTATATAAATGGAAACACTTAAATTTGTAAGCATATTTGTGTTTATGATGGCATTAAGCCTCTGAAAAATATTCATATAAACCATATATACGAAATACCAAACGTTTTCAGGAAATGGTCTAAAAATACCATTTTATTTTTATAATGGCTTAAATATTTATTGAAGGGTTGGTTAGGAAAATGGAGGATGGAAGGAGCTTCGACATGAAACATTTTTCCAGGAATAAGGGTGGAAAATACGAATAGTTGTGATTTAAATATATGTGATGTGTCATAATCTATCGAATTAAAGAATAAACAACGAAAGAAAACTACAATTTAGCAAAATTAATTTCTTTTGAAAAAATGGGCGTTGGTACATAGACTTTTACTTAATTTTTAATATATTTTTAGGTATAGTTGGTTGTGAGTCACGCCAGTGGAATTGTTAGACATGCTGGTATGAATAATAAGTAGAAATAAACTATGTTTAAATACATATTAAATCATTTCAATGGAAGTATGAGATCGTTTAAAAATACCACTTTCTAATAAGGTCTTGATGGCTCAAATGAAAAATGGAGTTACTCCCGGATAGAGTAGAGGTTCCGAGTTCGAATCGCGGTCGTGAGAATTATTCTTTTTAATTTCTGGATTTTTTCCGTTTCATATTTGCATTTTAGATTATTGAAATTATTTACATATTTAATAGAAAATAAGCAGTAAAGTTTTAAAGTTAATTGCTATTTCAAGAAACTATGTTTATCCACAAAGTATAAAATGACAAGTCTTTACCTTACAACTGAATTTCATACTAAATACGGATCGAGATTAGATGATTTAAAACCTTTTTTGTTTATTAATTACATTTATTTTTATATTATTTTTTTCCACCAAGAAATAACTATAGCTCTTGCTATCAAAATATGTGAATACCCTTTTTTCTGTTTCGCTTACTGTAACCTTTTATTCACTACTGTTTTATGTTAGTACTTCATAGGAACACGTCTAAATCAATCTTTTGGAATACATATAATTTCTTTCATTGTTATTAATTCTACAATATTATATAAGATGTCAGTGGTAGTTTATCACCATATTTTTCTTCTGTATCGTATTTTGTATTCTCCTTTTACATTTTATTCTTTTGTGTACATACTTCTCACTAACTATTTTTGTTGTACTTCTTTATGACATACTTGTATGTCCATATCATATGAAGTACCCTATATAATAAAATAAATATTGCAATATTTAGATAGATAACTTTAAATGAATTGGGTCACATTTTCGAAATAAACTGTTACGTAATCTTTGGTCTGTAACTTTCAACTGGTACCAAAGACTTGGTAAAAAGCAATTTATTCACAATTAGATGCAACATTGTTTCCACATTATTATAATGAATATAGTATTACTGCTTTTTACTCATAAACTCATGAACGGTGTATTATTTATACCTGACATCCTGGCGGAAATTGGATTTTATGTGCCTGATAATTTCACGCGAGGCCGCCAACACAGGCTTATGTTTATTCCCAGGTGCAGAACTAACTTACCAATGGTGATGCCTCTGGGAAGACTAACTAGGTTAATTAACTGCCTTGCTGGAAATTTGGATATTTTTCACACGAGCTACAAGTTTAAGCAAGAACTAGCTATTAAGTTCTAACTATATTTTGTACTTCTTGAAAACTATTTTTGTTTGTTTTTAAACTTCCTCTTACTTTAAACTTTATGTAATTATGATATGAATATTAATAACAACCATGTCAAGCAGCCTGAAGTGATTTAATTACTAGAAAAAAGTCATGCAAAAACGTTTAGTAAATTTAACTTTGTGCAACATTTTTTGTATTGTATCTTCGTCATTACTAAAAAGGTTCAAATTAAAGACGGAAAAATGTTGTATTCTTAGTAATGTGAAACTATAATAAATGTAATTACACTTTAAAGAAGAGAGAAATAATTAAAATAGCTTTTGATAAAATTATTTTTAGACCGATTTTTCAAATATCTTTAAGCTGAAATTGTATCGGGAAAATGAAGTTTATTTGTAAAATATTACAATGAAGAAAAAGTTTTTTTCTCGTTAGTATAAAATCATTAGTTTTATCAGATCTAGAAAATGTATAAGAACAAAAACAATGTTGCTTTTTAAAAAACAGGTTTTTTTACTTAAATTTTTAATACCGTTCAATGCGTTTTAAAACAAACTCAAGTAAATCTACGAGTTTTCACTAAAAACAAAGATTCTCGGAACATTCTTTTGGCTTGTTCAAATACAATGATTCTCAAAATTACTGACTAATCTTAAATTTGGAGTTGTCGAAAAGATGTAACAAATTAATTTTATTGATAAGTAGTTACTAGCCAGATTTCACTCAAGGTTTGATGTACTTTTTTATTATTAAAAAAATGTGAAATAAACATTTAAAGTATCGTATTTTGTGACTGTAAAATGGATATCTAACCCTTAATTCACGAAAAAATAATATTTAGAGCATATTAAGTTGCATGGACCTTGAAATTCCTCATATATCCAAATTTGAAGACCCCAGAGCTCACCGTTTGAAAGCCTCTTGCTACTTTACCATAGAAATGATGACAGAAAGATTCACCTTTTTGAAATAAGATATATTCAAAATATATATATAGTGAATACCGCACAAGAGTCACAACTGCTCTCAACCGTCTAGAGCAAGTGAGACTATAGCATCCTCAATTGGGGAATGCTGTGAGGCTGAAGGTAGTAGGGAGGGAAAGGAGGTAAGGAAGAAGAAGGTTGAAAAGTACCTGGCTATTTATAGCTGGTCATCAAACACGGCTAAAGCCATTTCAAAGCAATTTTTCGATTTGGAATTGTGGTTTTCCACCAGGGCGATACTTACAGTATCTAGCACTTTGGAACGTGTCGCAAATATACTTTATATTATTTTGTATGAATTAAATGTGTTATGACACACATTATTACGGTTATTTGCGAAGGCTGGGTTTGAACCCGTGACCTTTCGATTCTTGGTCTAGCTTACTACTCGATCATAAATCCGTTATACGAGTATATTGTTATATGTTTTATATCATATGTTATGTAAAAACCCATGAGGGCCCGTATATAATTAAATAAATAAAGTGCATTTTATTTCTAACAAATTTAATGAAAAATCAAATTAAGAAAAATCTTTCAATATCAGAGTATCGGATAAATATGTAAAAGATCGTTATTTTCTTCGATTTTTCGTATTCATGATAAAGTAGAAAATATGTCTTCGATCAACGAAGAAAGCAAAGATGATTTATTTTTCGAAGCGTGTAGATATTTGATATTACTTTCAGGTATCAAATCTTAAGAAAAATATACGTAAAGCTTGAAAAATGCGGAGAAGCAATAGCGGAGAAGTTTAGATTTTCATCCCCTTGTGAAGGGCGGAACTAATAAATAAAGGGATGATTTTTCACATCCTAATCCCTAAACCTAGGCCGCTGCAGGGCGTAGTAATAAGGATATTTACCTACATCTAAATAAGGCTTGTGTCCCTTCGATATATTTAATGTTTTCTAATAATAAACATAAAAAGTTAACCATTAAATGTCCCTTTCAATCCCGGAAAACATAATGGCATCGTTTAATAATATTTGGCTCATTTCTATAGCGCCGTTTTCGTGAAAGAAATATAACCTCGAAGGGACTTTCCAACATAATTAACATAATTTACAACTTAATTACTAAGATTAATTACTAGACTAGTGGCAGATAAATTATATTATTAGTTAAATTCCTAAAACAGGACAGACACGGTCCAAAGGAGTTTCACAGATGTCACTTCCTCGGAACTTTTGGTAGAAGAAAGCGTTTTTTCTCAATTTTCAATAAACGGCTAAGCACTATTGAAATTACTTAGTCTTATTGGTATTGCAACAGAGTTGACGTGATTACAGTACTCACACAGATGCATTTCTTACATACAGCATGTTTACATTTTATTAATCGACTTCTTAAAAGGACATTTGAATTTGTATTTTATTAATATAATAAAAATTACATACTGTATAATTTTTTGAATTTTAAAATTCGATTAAAGTGTACACTCGTTGTTTCTTTCTGGCTGATAACATTCAGTAGGCGTAAAGAAAAAAACTGTTTCTCAGTGACGTTTGGCAAGGACATCACAGTCGGAAGTGTTTATTTATGCACCGATACATAAAATCCCAAGTTTGTATTATTCGGGTCAACTCTAATTACGCGGCTTATGCACCTGTTTCGGCGTTTAAGGCCATTTTGAAATGGAAAAAAGCATTTTTTGAAAACATGCCTTTATAATTACATATTATATACGCGTCCGTATGGATAACCCGAGTGTGAGAGCGGTATTCTCGTTGGTTCTAGACCCAGATGTAAAAAGTTTAAAATATTTGATTTAGGAAAAAAAAGTTTTCTTTTCACTTTGTTACGTTTTTTCACATATTTAAAGCATTCAAATATAGCAAATGACACAGTGAGACTTTGTGTAAGTAGGTACTTGAATTACATTACTTATTTGAAACAAATTATTCAGTCCCAACACAAAAATTGCCCTTGTCAGACTACAATTTTATTCAGAGTAAGATTTTTTTTAAATGTGTCAACAAATTAAGTTTTTTAAGCTTCTTAGGGAATATAAAACGTAGTAATGAAAAATAAATATTTTTTTAAACCTTTTTCAACTTCCATTTATTCAATTTCACGCTAAAAACAATTATTTTCTGAACAGAAACCGTTCAACAGAATAATATTGACTTATATTTCAAATGTACTTCTCTACTAACATCGCACGTAGTGGCTGGATACAAACCTGAAACCTCATTAATTCTGAATGTGTCTTTCCGATCGATTTCCGTTTCCAAACACTTGCATGCATTGGTTTCCATTGCAGCCCGCTAGAGAAAATGCATTGTAGAATTTACATTGAACACTGCTTACAAACACAAAGTAACATAATCTCACTTCAACAAATGTCTTTCAGGAACCCGTTTCTATAATCTAAGTTGTGATTTCCTCTAAATTACGGGCAAAATACAACTCTATTTTTTCTTATCTTTTTGAGTGAATACCGCATAAGAGTCCAAACCGCTCCCTACCGTCTGGAGCTAGAGAGACTATAGCATCCCCGATTGGGGTATGTTGTGAGGCTGAAGGTAGTGGAGGGTGAGGGAAGGAGGAGCTGAAGAAGAGAAAGAGGAAGGTTTGGTAGTATCTGGCTATTTAGATCTGGTCACAAACCATGGCTAAAACCATTTCAAGCAACGTATAGATTGTGAATGGTGGTCTTTCACGGTGGCGTAGAGTATCTACCACTCTATTTTTGCAGTATTAAAGTTGGCTCAAAACGTTAAAAACACTGTTAAGACCCTAACTCGCATTGCTTATGTTTTCAAAAAAAGTGACTTAGGTTATTTGTAACAACATAGATTTTTCATAAATAGCCTTGTTTTTTTTTTGATTTCGGTAAAATTTAAAGAACTTTCACATTTTTTTTTCGTATTTAACAAGTAAAAAATATAAAATACAGCTTTGAAGTATTATTTTGTAAATAAAATACTTCTTAAGTAAAAAGTGAAGAAAAGGATCTTTACCTCGTGATTGAAATAAGGCGAGGATCCGAATATTACTTTAAGATTTTCATAAGTGTGATACGGATTATATATTTTCCATTTCGAAACAATAATCATAATTAGTTTATTTATTTATTTTATATTTTAGTTACTTGCACATAAAAGTTTGCAGAGTATTTCATTATAACTCATATTCTTTTTGACTTAATAATAATATTATACTTGTATGCTACCTTATATTACTAACGTATTTGAAATGGTTCTTAGTTAATTATATTATTTAATTGTGTCTTGTGATGCAGGAAATTATATGGTAAGGAGAATAGGATGGTACCTTCCTATTCAGATCTAGTCAATTAATAAAAATTAAGTCATTTTAAGCAACGCTTTTTTTTTGGCAATGGTACTTTCTCACTGCGAGTATATTCCTTTCTAGAATAACAAACAAAAGTATTGCTAAATTCATCGCTATATAAACAAAATCTACAAAGTCCGATTTTTCTAATAAAGGATTCAACATAAATGGTTTAACGGGGCAATTTAGCTAACATACAATTTTCCACTGCCATTTATTTGAAAGAATAATGTGCGCATCCCATCTGCACAGCAAGTGGGTGACTTAATAATTAATTCTTTTAAAACCTACTTTAGCTGACCCTCCCTCCATCGGCTGATGATTTAGTATAATGTTTTGTGAACGAGGTTGGTTAATACTGACTCTCTTAACACCGAGTGTGGAAACCTACCCTCATACCTACCAAAAACCTCAAAAAGCCACCCTAAATTAATTATTTACAAAAAATACTTAAATTTTGCTTTGGTGTAAGCATGCATTTGAATATACATATTTATGGGTTGAAATGTGTACATGTTTAAGAATTTTAATCAAAGATGTCACTAGCATCGCTAATGTAATAAAATTTGTAATTAATACGCAAGATGTCGCTAACATCGAATCTGCATTATCATGCAGTGCTTAACTGATTTTCGAGAATTTTGAAATAAATGCTTTCTTTTATTGAACGTTCTGAGGAAGTGACATCTTTGAAACTCCTCTGGAGCGTGTCTATCCTGTTTTAGGAATTTAAAAATTTCAAAAATAAAATAACTTACAATTTTAAAATATTTGTTATTAAGTGATCTCAAAATTAAAAATTGTGTTGATAGAGATTGTATTATATATATTTATTATATTTTCGTAGAAAGCAACCACTTTGTTGTTTAACATATTTAATAAAGATGACACAATAATTTTGTATAAGAACACAGATTTAATTTTAATTTTTATGACCGACCGGTTTTGTATTGTAGTGATTGTTCTGTATTTCATAAAGGTAAAAAAAACCGTTTTGTCAATGTTAGAATCAAAGTCAAGTCAATTTCAAAAACTACTGTTTTTTTATTCACTAATCATCTTATAAAGCCTTCAATAAAAAGCACCGGTGTTCATATTCTTCATAGAAAATGTCATGGCAACATATGAAATAATTTAGAAGCACTAGAAATAAAGAAAGCCATTAAAGTTAATAGTCATATTCTTAAAAATCAGTTAAATTTGTCCTGTAGTCCAATATTAGGTATATTTCCGGTAAACTCATAAAATTTTCCAATATTCTTTGATCACCTTCTCAGTTGACGGTTTGCCTCTTTCATTCCATATTGTCCGTCCTTTTCTCTCTTTTCCTTTGTCATAATTTTGAATGTTATTCTATTGTTTTCTCACTGTCTTCCCATTTTGTTTATATTGTGTTCTCCCTCTGTACGAATATATAACCGCACAATTTGTATTTTTTGTTAAGTTTAATTTTGTTCCCTGATGATGCTTAGGCTAAGCGAAACCGACCAGTCATAAAAATTAAAATAAAATCTCTGGTTTTTTACAAAGTTTTTTTTTCATTTATTTAAATACGTCAAACCACAAAGTGATTGCTTTCTGCGAAAAATATATACACATATTTGTTACACACTTTATTCAATGCACTGCAAACGCAATTTGATAATACACGCTTACTGAAGAAAAATTGTGTCTCTATAAACTACCGATTCGCTTCAGTCAGTAATTTCTGGCCTATAATAATTACTGTAATCAAAAGGGTATGTTATATTTCTGAATTTGTAAGTCGGGGCTGATTTCCATATGAACTGGGTCAATTCCTCATCACGTCATCACGCGATCCCGATGTTTTTTCAGTTAATGTGTAGTCCACAATAATTTTACTATTGGCCGCTTAAAAATTGAACCCAGCCCGCGGCACGCAGAGGTTTACTGTCCACCGTGGAAATGCAAAAGGGAGTAACCTACAATTTTATTTAACTGATTTTTTTCTTCACTTAATTTGTCATGCTCTGTCTTATTTATTCGAACTGTGCATTCCTGGAAATATCAATTTATGACAGGCAGCTCTTGAACCAGCAACGTCATCAGCCCAGAGCGGTAAATACTCCCAGTAACGCCCTAGCAAAATACTAACATTCACAATAGAAATGTTATTTCAACTAAATTCAGCTATGTTTATTGACCAGATCTGTTTAGATAGGCTCTTTCAGACTCTCCCCTACAAAATTTATTTACCCTCCCCACTCCTTCTAGCATCACAACATACCCCGTTTGGGAATGTCATAGTCCTACTGGCTGCAGGCAACTGAGACTCTTGTACACACAAAATAATGTAAGCAGCAAAGTTTTCTATGTAAGTTCTGTTTTACACCATGTCGAATCGTTCTCATGATACCGACAACAACTGTGGATGAGGTATTCTACTCTTGACCGCATTGCTTCTTTTTTTGTCGCATTATTTTGAAAAGTATTCATTCTTTAAATAAACATACAATAGCGACAAATTTCGTGAAAAAGTTTTACCAAGTTTTAGATACGATCAAAGTCGTAAATTGAATAAAATCGATAATTTATTTCTGTCAATATGATAATATTCTGTCTGTCGATTTCTATATTTATATTTGCTAGATAGCTTATAATGAACATTGTATGAGAAATGCACTCGAGGTTTGTTATATACAATTTTTTTTAGGATAAAGGTAACATCCAGCCAATTTGAATGATTTTTTTAGTTAAAAAGGTAAATATCTTACAATATAAAATATACCAAGAGTTAGAGCTAGATTTTTTGGTAATTTAATTTCCAATACTGGCACAAACATAAGACGAGAAATTGGAATCAAATAAGACTACCTTTCAGAAAAAGTCACAAAGTCAAAAGTCATCGATGTACGGAGCTATAAAGCTATTTGACGAATTACCAATTCATTTTAAATTAGAAGAAAATATCAAAAAAACATTTAAAAAATATGTCGTCAATTTATGCTAAGGGATATGCTATTTACATGAATAAATTACTCTTCAAAATTTACCTTCAACACAGCATTTTCGAATACGAAACGCCTCTTGTGTAGAGTTAATGTAATTTAAAAAGAAAAAAATGTTAAAGCTTTCTCCAGACTTAGAAAAACAACAACTTTTATAACCTGTATTTTGAATATTAGATATTTTCCATACCTTTTGATCTCGAAGCAATGACGTTACAAGTATATATACACGTTGTAGCGCTCTCAAAGTGGCAAGAAAAAACCACGCTAGTTGGTGTGCTCGGTGATTTAGTTAATTTATTACTAAGCTGTCACGCGTCGCTTAGGGTCGTTTACTATATCTAATCAAATTACAAAAATATAAGTGTTAAAATGATGACATGGGTGAATGCAGGAAACTCCATTAATGGAGGACTGAATGCTGTTGGCTTAAATAGGAAATTGTCAAAAGAAGCGAAGCTAGCAGTCCACAATGGAGTGCTTATACAAACCCTGATGTATGCCAGTGAGGCATGGAACTGGCAGAAGAAGGATGAAAGTAGACTGAATGCTGTGGAAATGAGATCATTGAGACGTATGTGCGGTAAAACCATGTATGACCGTATTAAAAATGTGGATATCCGGAGTGAATGCAAGGCTGATGTAAGCGTAATGAATATAATCAAGAAAGTTTGAAAAAATTTTAGACAACACAACTATCTCCATTGTTGACCAACATTATGACATCATCGCGTAGGCGAGTAAGGGAAGTGCTATCTCATTTTAACCAGAGCATTCCGATTCTAATTCTGTTTCGTTTATACACACATGTTCTATGAATGTCTATCTTTGTCATACATGACCAATATTTGAATGATAAATTTGCTTGTAACGTAAGTGTGTTTGTTACTTGCCACATTTTGTGTTAATATTCTAAGGCTACAACGTGTCTATATATTTGTTACGTCATTGTCGCAAAGGAGATTATTCAGTTTGGTTGGATATTTTAGCCTTAAATAAATACATTAAGCTTTTAGTTTAAAAAAATAAATTATTTTTAAAGATTTTATAAATTTGGGTTTATCCCTTCTGCCTTTTTATTGTCGATATCAAAACTCCATACGACTGTGGCAAAGCAAATAATATTATTTTTACTGCTTACTATTATTGTATTCGGCTGAAATTAATTTCGTTTTTAATGAGTTCGGAAGTTTATTGGGTAAGTTAATATGTCAAAATTCATAATCAATATGCGAGGAGTTTACCATACACGTTTGATTGTTTCAATACGCGAATAAACCACGTAAATTCTACGTTTACGTTAGGAAGGCAGGTAGGTTATTATTAAATGCATATTAAATTAAATAACAAGTCTTCGCAACCGGTGTGTCGCGATCAAATGACATAAATGAAACACTATAAAAAAATTCCAGCATGTAAAATATATTAAAAAAAACGTTTACCAATTCATTAAAAAGTGAAGGCAATTTATTATTTTTTCAACATTATTTCCACAATAGTATTTTAATTTTAATTTAATGGTGTTTTAATTTTTAAGGAAAAACTTTTCATTAGAAATTATGAACGATTTTTATGGTATTCCATTATGTTAAGTTCAAAATTCCTTGCCGTAGACTCAGAAACAATGAATTGCTGTTCCTCAATCATCACAATACTAATTATGGGTATAATTCTCCAATGTCCAGAATGTCAAGACTTGTTAACTCAAGCCATGGTCTTGAAATTTTTGGTAGCAGTCTAAATGATTTTCGTCATTCTTTACGACTCTACCAAAACTTTGACTGGACCATGGCTTGAATATTCTCTCTTATGTTTATTTTGCCTTATTTTTGTCATCGCTACATTTATTATTATGTATATGCTATTCCTTCTCTGTTGCTCTTTTTTCCATTTCGTGTTTTATATGTATTTTTTGTAATTGGACTTTAGTCCGTTAATTTATAAATAAATAAATATTTTTTTGGGTGCTAGCTATTCCGCCTTCCGAAAGCATTGTATTACTGTGTGTTAAATGCTTTCGGAAGGCGAAAAAGCTGTCACGTGAAATGGTAACAAAATAATGTTAAAATTTTATAAATCCTTTAAAAAAATATGGTGTTAATACCACACAAGAGTCTCAATTTCTTCCAGCTGGCCGAAGCCAGTGGAACTATGGCACCCCCGATAGGATTATGTTGTGAGGCTGAAAGAAGTGGGGATGAGAAAGAGATCGGGAAGAGGAAGGTTAAGACGTACTTGGCTATTCAGGACAGGTCACTAAACACGGCTATCTTACGTTTTTTATTCTGAACAGCGGTCTTTCACCTGGATCTACCACTCAAATTAAATACATTGTAAGTACGTGCACGCTGGACCTCGAACCCGCTACCTCAAGATTTGTAGATGATAATTTTAATCACTTAGCCACGGAGGTCGTCAATTCGGTATATTTGCTCCACGTTGAAAATTGGAAGATATTCTTAAAATCGTCTTGGTGAGAGATCGTCATTCAGATTCGAAACCCTGTTTAGTGACTAGATCTGAATATCTAAGTACCTCCAATTTTTTTCATTACATGCTACTTTCTCTACTCACTTCCTCAACTCTCAACACAACCTCACAACATTCCCCAAATTAGGATGGCTCCATGCAGTCATAACCAGTGGCGGCTCGTGACTTTTTAGAGTGCTAGAGTGGTAAAATTTAGAAAAAATGTCATTATCAAAGTTGTCGTAGCCGAAAAAAAACTTTTTTTTTTCAAAATTTCAATTTTTTAATGAAGATTTTTCAGAAATCCGTGCAGTGCACCACCAAAACTGAAAAATCCTTAAAATCTTCATACAAAAAAAAAAACATTTTCGGTCACAACAACACCAACAATGTATATTTTTTTAATCTTAGCACTCTACCACACTAAAAAATCACGATCCGCCACTTGTCACAACTAAGACGAAATGTAACATTTTTCTGCAACAAGTTTACAACCAACTGTCGGTCTAATATAATTAACTCGCTAACTAATGGGTTAATAGTTTAAGGGTATTGTTGATATACATAATGACTCTCTTTCACGTAATGAAGCGTAACCTATATCAGCACTTTTGTTTGAATCCTATAAATTATTGTAGAGTGGGTACTGTAGATTCAGTATTGTTCAAATATGGTTAGTTTGAGTTTATTTTATTTTGTGTTCCTGTTACCTACATGTTTTTTTAAATATTGCCTAACATAATATGATGTCACTGTATGCTTTAAATATTTTTTCTCACAATCCTTATAGATAGCTGATTATATATTTACTTATAATATATGTTTATTTTACTTTTGCAAAAACAGTTTTACACCACTGCAAAAAAACACAAAAAAAGATAATCGTAATTACACAAATAAAACAGTAAAATAGGTAAAATGAAGTTTAAAACCAATCGTTGGTTCTTAGGTTTTTTTAAATTTTATTTAACAATAATTATTATAATTTTAAATTTAAAAAAACAATTTTAGTTAAAAGCTCTGCGATGTAATTATTTTTACGCGTGACAGCTGTTTCGCCTTCTGAGGGCATTATCAAACAGTTTGATAATACCTTTAGAAGGCGAAAAAATAATTACATCGCAGAGCTTTTAACTAAAAATAGTTTTTTTTTAATTTAAAATAATAATTATTGTTTTAATAAAATTAAAAAAACCTAAAAACTTAAATGGAGTTCTACAAAATAAACTTTAAAACCATAAACAAAAAATAGGTTTTAAGAAAAACATAATGTAGTTAACACTTAATTAGCTAGTTTGTGCTTAAACTTGTTTTAAGTCATAGGAAAAATATTTTCATTATCTGCGAGGCAATAAATCAACCTAAAAAGTCTTCCCAGGGGCATCACCATTGGTAAGTTAGTTCTGCACCTGGGAAGAAACAGAAGCCTTGTGTTGGCGGCCTCGCGTGAAATCGTCAGGGGTTTAGAATCCGATTTCCGTCAGGTTGTCAAGTATTAATAATACACCGATCAAAAGTTTGTGAGTTAAAATCAGTAATGCTATATCCCTCCTCGAACTTAGGCTGCAGATACCCAGCATTCCCGAGATAAATATATGTATGTAAAAAGACATGAAATAAAAACTCTTTTGCTGTATCTCATTAAAATATCTCAATGTAGTCGTTTTGGAGAAAGTAAAGGGTATGAAATATACGATTCGATTGTACAAGGATTGGTTCAGGGAGTAAAATTACATATTTTATTAGCTAATATGTTTACATACACTCTCATTTCATATTAAAAGCTTTCAACACAGGTCTTTCAAAGAGCTTTCCTTCATTTTAAATCACAAATGTTTTTCTTATTAATTTAAATATGTTCTGAGTAAAAAAAAAAACGCCTTCCAGGTAAAATTCGCTGGAAAACGCTGATTTTCCTCGCGTGTATAAAATGCTATTCGATTAGCTTTTCTCAGACAAAAACTTGTGAATTTTTTATTATTTTATTTTTGCTTTAATAAACGAATAAAGTAGATTTCTACAAATAAATATACAATTCCTGTTTTATTATACATATGTTACAAGCCATTAACAACTTTTATTACGTTATCTCAAAAGATTTTTTCTTCGTTTTCTTGTTTATTCATTGTGATAATTTAATCTTATATTTGTTTTGTTATGCCAGGAACTTCCCAACCTTCTTCCCCCATTTCCTTCCCCTTCCCACTACCTTCACCTTCACAACATACCCCGATCGGGGATGCTGAAGTCCCACTCTTGTGGGTATTCTCTAAAATACAAGTATGATTTATTAATTTATTTTTTTATTATCATTTATAATGTTAACGAAGCTGGTCTGTCACAATACTAAAAATAATTATATGATTCGGCTGTCGAAAGATCACTGTTTATTATAAACTATATTTTTTACTTTGTGAGTACGTACGTACGAGTAGGAACTATTTATATTTGAAGCCGTGGATGTGTAATGAAACAAAGAAAAAAGTTTTTCAAATATAGAAACACGATAAGGTACCTATTCATAATTTTACTCTATATTTGAAATGGGTGGATAAAGCTAGTAACTTTTCACAGGTAACAAACTAACTTGTTAGGAAATTCGAATAAGTTCATTATTCTCCAAAGTAAATTGTTACTTTCAAGAAAGGTGAATTTTATATAAAATCGTTCATTATTAAGTTTGAAGTCAGTAAATTGGTTCCAAAAAATATCTGTTATATTCAGAAAAGCTGAGAATTCATTCAATAACGAGTTTTGTAGTAAAGATTTCGGAGCTTTCGAGCAAAATAAAGTTCAATAACCTCCTCCACATCGAACCAATATTAGTCTTATTATTACATTACGTTATTTGATATATCAAATAAATTTGATGTTTGTACCTTGTTATTTGTATGTTTTCTTTGCTGAAATTTACCGTCTCTTTTACACTCGTGTCCTCCCGGTGTTATGTTTCCTCCCACGTGAAATGTAATATTATTCAATTGGACAAGATAAAATATTTTCACAATGTGAGGTCTTTTAACAAAGTTTGTCAGTGGAAAAACTTGAACAAAAGTAATACGTTTGTTTTTGACTTGGTGTTACTCCAAATTCGTCTGTTTGTATCCACTTTAACTCGGTTAAATAATATATAAGTCAGTAGTTGTAGGTATCGCAGAGTTGACTCGAACTAAGCACCCACGGATATGCATTGTTTGCACACAGCATGTTGCAAACTTGTTATTGGACTTAAGAAAGGAAAATCCCATTGATCATTTTGAATATAATAAAAATGGTTTAGTGTTTAACTTTTCGAATAGCTGTACAAACTTTTTTAATGTCTCAATTTTTGTCATTCTTAAGGTGATTAATCGGTAGACTCTTCTTAAAAACAGGAATAAAAACATTGTAAATTAAAAGAACCACGGTACGTCTGAAAATTGTTGCTAGTGGCTTAGAACGGTCGCCTCAGGCAAACTGATTATTTGCTTAGTAAAAAAATACAAAAATAGGGAAATTTACAAAAGACAAGTGGTTATACATACTACTCAAAATAAACTGATCACAGACGCAAATTACTAACCAGTCCGCGATAAGTTTGAACCTTTGTAATTGAACGAGACACCACACACGGCGTTACCGTCACTAAACAGTCACTGACGCTTTAGTAAACAGTTGGTAGGAAACTTGATCTGTTGACTCGTTTTTGACTTGAGTCTTGAGTCGCCTAGTTTTTGGTCCGATTGAATACATCAGCGTTTTTTGTCACATTATTTTATTTTATAATATTATCTTACATATTTATTTAATGTAAAAGTTTTATATAATATCATTTTATATATGTATTTATTTTTTATTCACGAAAATGAACGGTCAACAAGTGAATACCAAATTAGTGGGAGAAGTAGAAAAATAATATCCCGTTTTATACAATTTCACCACCTTGCACACCACACAGACTACTAGCAATTTGGATCACTTGTGAGTAGCTTGCGTGTGCAGAGCTGCATCACTAAAGAGTTAGTAACCGGTTGGTAATTTCAATCACAAACCAGTTCAGTTTCTTTTGAGAATCTTCGTGTGCGTACGGCCTAATAATTCAATAATCACCCACTTAATTTAAATCAATATGTATTTAGTAAACTTTCACTTCTCATCTTTCGATACCGATCAATCAAGCTTAGCAATTAAACCTTTTTGTTGAACTTGCAGCTTAAACTATTATAATCAAACTTGCTTAAAGATCATCATCCACAATTTCTAAGTACCGAGGTATTATTGATTCATTTAACTATTACGTGAATATTTATAAGGTCATAATAATGTTATTTTCTTTTGTATTATTACATTATATGATAGCAGTGGCGTAGTTTTTCTTTAATTATTTATTGATCATGCTGCAAAAAACATTTAAGACTGTTTGAATTATAAAAAACAAGGAATCAATCAAAAACTCAGGAAAAAACTCAACGCCGAAAATTTATCACCGGCGTATCAAAATATTTCCAAATTTCAGAGAAAATCAGACATCTTTACTGGCTTGAATGTCCCGAAAGAATCCAGTTAAAGCTTTGCTGAATGGTATTTAAATCAATTGATGAAAAGGCTCCGGCTTATTTATCGGAACTGTGTATTCCTGAAGATTCCAGTTCGCGACAGTCAACCTTTAGATCGGCAATGTCATCGGCTATCGGAAGGTTGAAGGAACCAAAGCGCACACCAAACACTAAGTTCGGAGAGCGCGCTGCAGGAGTGTCAGCTCCTAAAGCCTGGAATAGACTACCACATGATCTGAGAATAATAAAAGACTCGACAGAGTTCAGATCTAGACTCAAAACTCATCTTTCAGAAAGTCATATTCATAAATAACAGAATTATTCTAATTTACAAGCAAATTATTAATTACCTGTAGCGTACGTGGGAAAACAACATGCTGCTTGAGTAGATTTAATAGATACAAAAAATCTACAATTTAAAAACAATAGCTAATTCATTACTTCTTTGCCGCGTGCAAAGATAAATATGTCAAGCAGTGTCGTGAATATTTGAAACGCTCTATTATTTGAATAAAATAATAGATTCGATTGAAATATAGTTCAAAGTTTCACCACTCAAGTGGAAAATGTTATTGGATGACTCAGAAGCTGCGAGGCAGGAATTTTTATAATAAGATTTAAATAAAATATGTTCTTAGTTTAACACAGCTTTTACTTATACGAAATGCTGACCAGGTTTACTACCGCCGTAGCTTCACTAGGGCAGAATACTACTAACTGTGTACATATATACTATGATTACAAAGTGATACAAAAGTAAAAGACGTTGCAACAGAAGATGGGGTAGGTAAAGGAATGGAGAAGAGGGAGGATTCTGTTTCAATTGGCGACATCTTAAGTAAAGGACTTTAAGGAAGTTAAATACATTTTGTTGTTAATGACTTTTTGGCATTCCTCATCTCTAATACTTCTAAATTATCTGGTCAAATGCCTTTTCAATTTTTATGAAGCTACGTCGGTAGTGACATCTGGCCGGCATTTTGTGTAAATACAAGTGGTGTAAAACAAAGTAATCAGTATTTAGAATTTTCAAACTGAAAATTCGTGGTGAAATTCCATTATCTATGAATTTATGATTAAAAAACTACTACTATTAAAATTTCCAAAAATATTTTATAAATACCACAATGTTACAGATTTTTTACCAGTCTGAAATTGTCTGTTACAAGGAAACCAGTCGGATTGAATTAACAGTAATTGTTTTACTTTAATCGTAATGTCACCCACGAAGCGTATTTTTTAATATGTTGCATGCAAATTACATAAAACTTGCTTAGCTCTATTTTGTTTTCAGTATTTTACTAGTCAAATTATACACATGGGAACCGATACAATGTATTGCACGTCACTGACGTACATAAGACAAGCTATTCGTTAAGATGCTCTAAGATTGACGTTAATATTTCGTCAAAAATCTCTGGAAGTAATCCATCATTATAATGCTTATTACCCACATCATTTAATTAATAGCGATGTATTTCAATTTGTGACTAAAATATCTAAAGTAAAAAGTGTTTGAAGATATGTAAAAGCCAATAGTTTTTGGGATGAGGTTGCATTTTCAACAGGTATTTAGACAATAGTTTCACCACGAAAAAGCTGGACTCTGAACTTTATATGTAGGTCTCTAACGAAATATTTGTGACCGAGACTCCCGCTTACAAACGGGCGATGTAAAAAGCCAACTGCACATGCGGTTGCTTTGACAAGGTATGCTGGTAAAAACTTTAAAGTTTAATCTTTGAATACAGACTCTTTGCGTGATAAAGGATGAGCAGATCTAGATCATTGTTCGGAGGACGATCTTTTCTTATTTAAATTAGGAAGCTGTCGATTAAATCATTATTTTTTGTTGTATGCGGATACCGCACATGAGTCTCAACTGACCGGAGCCCGTGGGACTATGACATCCCCAATTAGTTATGCAGTTGTGGAAATCAAAAAAAAAAATACAATTTTGTAAGTCTATAACTGTTTTGGTTCTGAAAAAATGATTCAAAAACGTTTGTTTGTTTTTAAAAGCTTTTCTATCGCTTGTTTTCAATCAATTCACGTTTAAAATTATAATAGTTACAATTGTGATGATTAAAATTGTAATTTAAAATTCAAAATGTGTTTTGTTTTTTACTATGTATTTATTTATACAGACCTGATAAAGGTCCAGAATGAACGGAAACTGGTTGACAATATATACAGATAGGTGTTATTAAACAAAATAAATGTTTAATTTTCATTTTTAGTAATAAAATCATCAAATACGTAATACCGATTACAAAAAGTTTTTTAAGCCTCCGTAATCAAAACCTGTAAATAACTTTAATAGATTACTAAAAGTAAGGAAGGCCTATCCGAAAGTCTAGCTCTTCATAATTTAATACGTTTTTAATTACCAACTCCTCGAATACAGCCTTAAATGGACGGATCCTTCGTGACGATGGTAAGTAGGTCATCACCTTCCACTCGTCATTGTAACGCGCCTCTGAACTCTAAAGGGCGATTAGCGCAACTGAGTGGAAATGGAACATTAGAGTGAAATATCTCCCATCAACACGTTGGCCACTCACAATAATCACTTTATTCTTCACCATTGTTGTTGTGTGGCTGGGCTACGATTCAGGGGTCTGCAACTTAAGTTGTGGCTTGAGCACAATGAGGCTATAGCCAAGTGTTAGAGTGGACGGTAATATTTCAGAGTGGTGCTAAGCAAGGCTGTGTAATGTCACTGTTCAACTCAATTTGTAAATAGACAAACTAAAAGTATTTTCTGAAAGTGTAGGTATAGCCTGGTGAATGCAGATGTTTCCTTATTTTTTTAATGTAAAGAAAATTTGTGGTCGATCGTAGTTAAGTTAAACAAATGTTTTTTTATGCGAAATGATTTTGTGAAGTAAGTAAAATAGATAGACAGTTTATTTAATAACGTTTCACCATGTTGTACATATCTTTAGGAGGTGATATTTACAACATGTATATTTACCAAGAATTTATTACACTCTGGCCGTAAGTTTTTCTGTATGAGTGCTTGAACACGAACGACAATCTATGTATTTTATCGATTCTGCCCTTTATATTCTCTGGCAGCAATAGAGGAAATTGCTAGGGGTGCAATTTTCTATGTGTATCAATAATTTGGAGTCTTTTTGAAAATACGTGTTTAGTGTACGAGATGTTTTGTGTCAAGAGATTAATTTGAAGTCGTTCACTCACGTTCCTCGTGCCTTTTTCGGCAAGCAAGTCTAATTTCGTGGTGCTAGAAAGAGAGAACACGACAGCACTGCATAATATAACGTGATCAGATTCCTCGAAACGAGCGGATGGTGAACTTGTACTCGAAGTATGTTCGCGAGATATGTCAAATCCGGCGAGGATATTGACATAGAGGCGAATGCAGGAAATTGATTTAATGGATAGCTAAATGCAGTAGTCAAAGTGCAGTAAAAAAGTTTTAAAAGAAACCGATTCTAGCAGCCTACAGAGGTGCTCTATAGAACTTTGATATACGGATTGGAGGTAAAATTAAATCTTGCATATCTTGACCAGATATTTTGCCCCCAAACCGGGATATTGTAAATAAAAACCGGTAAAACTATGTATGACCGTGTTAAAAATGTGGACATCCGGAAAGAATGCAAGACTTCTGTGAGCATAATGAATAGCATCGAGAAATGGACGCTTAGATAGTTTGGGCGTGTCGAGTGAATGAACGAAGAAAGGAATGTGAATAGAATATATGTTGTGAAAGTGAATGGAAGAAGAAGTCGGGGACGCTCGAGGAAGACATGGCACGATTAAGTGAATCACATACTTGAGTCGAGCCATATGAAGAGTCAGAATAACAGAAGAGAATGTATGAAACGATGTTTTTTTTTTTTAAATTTTTTAAAATTATATTTTACAAAAAAAGTTACATAAATATGGAAATTATATCAAATGTCACACAACATTGACAGTTTATTGAATAATCAAGCGTGTGTTTCTCTTCAGTGGTTATATAATAAAATAATATATCATTTTTTTACATATAATAATAAGTCAATTCTCTTTAAATTTTTTGTGACATGTTTTTCATATATTTTTATTTTATTTTATATAATTGTTATTACATATTATCATTTAAAGATATTAAATTTGCGAGTACATTTAATAATGTATTTGTAACATTTTTAGGTATTTCTGTATGAATGTGAATGAAACAAGGAGTGCGTGCCAAGACAGAGTTGTAAAGCGGTCCGTCCTCTCTGTCTACCCCTTGCAAGGAAACGGCATGATAGTTAGTAAGTTAGCTCAGATACTTCCTAGAAAAGTAAATTTCGTGAGAATGGGGCGAGGGTTTAAAAACAAAACGGAGTTTATTTGGGTCTCGATATATTTGTTTTCTTGAGGGCGGAGGGAGAATCGGTGCATCTTCTCTGTCTACATCTGCGGAGAAACGGCGTGATCGTTAGTTAGTCAGTTAGTTCGTAAGCTAGCGTTGCTCGTAGACCCTAAGTTGCCGACCACTTATTTCGGCTGGAGTTAAGCACTGACACGCCATTCTATCATTTTCTTTACGGTGGGCCCATTCTCCGGCTAGTTTTCTACTGTTCTATGGCGGGGCTCCCACCTACGCCCAGTACTTTTGTTCTGTGGTCGCAAACTTCGGCGGTGTGCGCCGCGGGCCATGGTCCCTGCGGCTTGCGGTAACGCGATCGGCTGTGATTTGGAGGGCGCGGACTCCAAACTTTCGAGTTCAGATGGATTTAAAAAAAACGTATCGGCCATTTTAACGCGCCTTCAGTTCTCATGCAGTCATCGTGAAGTGCCGAGAATATCTGAGTGCAACGATAATTGTTTTGTCTCTTTCAATTATTATTATTTGTCTCTTTCTCTCTCTTCATTTGTTATAATTTAAATGTTATTTTCTCATTGTTTTGTTATTTTATTTTATAATTTGTTCTCCTCTGCGTGTATATAGCCGCACACTTTACATTTTTGTTTACTTTAAATTTGTACCCTGATGATGCTTAAGCTAAGCGAAACCAGTCGGACATAAAATGAAAAAATTTTCATGGTCTTATACAAAGCTAATTTAACATTTTTTTTATTAATTACAATTTAATTTCACTATTTTAAATTTTTTTTATTTTTTATTAATTACAATTTAACATTTTCAAAAACAATTTTTTTTAATTTTTAAAAATTTTAATTTTTAAATTTTTTTTTTTAGGTTTTTTAATTTTATTTAAACAATAATTATTATTATTTGAATTAAAAAAAAAACAATATTTAATATTAATATTTAATAACAAGACATTGGTAGTTAAAAATAAAAATAATAATAACATTAAACATGATATAAATAGTCCGTCTGTATGTGGCTTCTCCACAGTTTTGATAATGCCCTCAGAAGGCGAAACAGCTGTCACGCGTAAAAATAATTACATCGCAGAGCTTTTAACTAAAATTTGTTTTAAAAAAAAAAAAAAATTATTGTTTAAATAAAATTAAGAAACCTAAAAATTAAAATGGAGTTCTACAAAATAAACTTTAAAACCATAAATAAAAACAAATATGTTGAAAAACAATAATATTTAATTCACAGTCCTCCTCACTAGGGATTCCTGTTCCGAGGCGGACTGTGGGTTGCTGCGTTGGTGGCACTGGTTCAATGTTGACTTCATAATCTTTATAATTTCTTCGTCTTCATGGTTATTGATCCACATTTTTATGTTGCTCTTGAACATTTGCATCTCGGTGACATCTACAATACGATTTGGGAGTGCAATATATAATTTGACTGAATGAAACTTGTGGTTTTTCCGTCTGAAATATGTCAATCTTGGAGTTTTGATTTTGTTAAGGGTTTTTGTTCTTGTAGTGTGAGTGTATTAGTCAACTTCATCTGTCAAGATAATTGTTTTATAAAACCGCGGTGAAAAGTTTTTGAGCAATTTCAAATTGTTATTTACAGGCAAAATTAGACAATATACCTTTTTGTGTATAGAAGCAAAAAAGGCATAGATTTTTAGCAGATATGGTGTTTTACACACCGAGGATGTAAATATATTTCTGTATTCGAAAATTATATTAAATAAATATGTATTATTTCACATTCTTAAAATATACAGTATATTTGCGGCATGTTCCAGAGTGGTATTCACACTCAGTATTGTCCTGGTAAAAGAAATCCATTTAGAAACTAAACTTTGTTTGTAATGACTTTAGAAGTGCTTGGTGACCAAGTCTGAATACCAGATACTTCCCAAATCTCCTCTTCCTATCTCGTTCTATTCCCCATTCTTCTCAGTCTCATAAAATTTTTCAATTTACCGGTCGGTAGCCGAGTGGATAAACGCGTCGGATTCTCGAGATTCCCGGGCGTCGTGGGTTTAATTCTTCTGCTGATTAAGTCCTCCATAATTGCACAAGCTAAATTTTCCGTTTATAATGATGGTAGTAGAAGTTTTTCTAATATTTTCAATTTATTTGAACACGGGAATGTTTGTTTTTCTTTAAAAAATATTATAATAAAAAATAAAAAAAAAATGGAGATACCATGGTTTACTAGCTCCAAACAATTAATACTCGTGTGTGGTATTTAATAAAAAAATTTAAAAAAATAACTACAAGATCAAAAAAAAAAACATTTAAAATCTTGCTTATTTGTTTAACAAACATAAACAATGTTTTGGTTTGTTACGAATAATAATTTATTTTTTAATATTTTTTTAAGGTTCTACAAATCTAAAATATTTCGCAAAACATTATTATTTTAAAGTCGGTTCACCGAGAGGAAATCATTAGTTAAACAATATTTTACACCGGTTAGTAGCCGAGTTGACAAATGCGTCAAGTTCCCACCGTAGAATCGTGGGTTCAATGCTTCTGCTAGTTAAGTCCTTCATTATTACACAAGCAAAAATTTTCACTTATCGTGATGGTAGTAGGAGGTTATAAAATATTGTCAGGTTATAATTGACCCTACAATTTTTGTATTTCATTAAAATAAGTGTATTACAAAGCTAATTGATTCATAAAACTTATTTATGCAAATTACGAATAAAGCATATTGATTTTTGCATTTATTCTGTTTGAAAACTAAAATATTACTGATATTAAACCAATTATAAAATATATTAACTGATTATTGTTCTCATGTATGCAAAGATATTAACCTCCTTTACCAATTATAAATGTGTATTAAATTGAACCGTTCTAGACACTTTTACACAATATATTTAAAAATTGCATGCAAATCACATTAGTAGTTTTTCGAGATCTAAAATGTATCCCTTTCCTATGAACATAGACATTTTAAACGTCTAGTCTCTGTATGTGCGGTAACACCATATATGACCGTATTAAAAATGTGGATATCCGGAAAGAATGCAAGGCTGATATGAGGGTAATGAATAGGATCAATAAAGGGACGCTTAGATGGTTTGGGCATGTAGAGCGAATGAACGAAGAAAGGAGTGTGAAAAGAATATATAATACGAAAGTGAATGAAAGAAGTTAAGGACGCCCGAGAAAGACATGGCACGATCAAGTAAATCAAATACTTGAATCGGGTCATGTATAGAGTCAGAATAACAGAAGAGTATGTATGAATGTGAATGAAGCAAGGAGTGTGTGCCAAGGCAAAGTTAAATGGCAGTCCGTCCTCTCTGCCTACCCCTGCGGAGAAACGGCGTGATGGTTAGTTAGTTTAGATTTAAATAATTTGATAACAAAAACGTTCTATGAGCTTTTATTTTTAAAGTGAACAAGTTTTACTCCCCGGTTTGGCTAAATATTTAAAATTAGAATAATCAACAAAAAATTAAATGTTTTGATAAACATGCAACATTTAAAAAATATTTTTTATCGAAATTGTAAATTTTTATTATTTTAAATTGAATGGTATTTTAAAGACCCATAGCTCCAAACATGACATCAAAAACTGAAAAATTGTTTTAACCCAAGCATTTTAGACAAATACCATGATGCTAGAGTTTACTGTTCTTTTAGTTCAAAAATCATGGCTTAAAATATCGTTTTAAAGGTTATTCTAAAGTTATTTTACAGGCTTATAAAAATCCCTCGGGTCATTTTACACAAATATAGTGCTTTGCAAATTAGGCGGATATTTTTATTAGTGCTTTTATGTGTACAGTAAAATCACGCCAAGATCTCTGTTCGTGCTAATTCGGAACTCAAAAATAAACTTATAAACATTTCTAACGTGTTAAATTTGTCATATTTTAAAGTTCATAACCCAAGTTGTCCACGGAGCTTATGAATAACTTAAAGTTTTAAAAGTAGGTACCTGTCGTAACTTATTTTTGCGCGCATTTAGCTGTCAAAAAAACGCGCCAACGATCGGGATCGGCTGGCGTGTTTGGACGCCATTAGATTCTCTTTTTTAAAAAAAACAACACGAGTCCAATTCCGTTATTTCAGTGTTCATGTTAGCGACTATCGGCCGATACCGCTTCCGACAGTGCCCATTGGATACCGGTACAAGGGTGAATTATTTGTTTACGGTTTGACAGCGCCTTCGGAAGGCAAAACAGCTGTTACACGCAAAATAAAATACTAGTAGCTCACATAGTGGCAGTTAAAAATTGTATTTAATTCAAATCGAATCTTTCTGTTAATGTTTTTTTAAACCTTTAGTGTGCCGGAGTGTCGTAAAGTCACCGGGCATTTATCATTATCTTTTCACTTGTTTTTTATGCTTCAAAACCATATTTAAATTAATCATTATCGTTTTTCAATAAAATAATCAATCTATAGAGATATTTTACATTGCGTTAAATTTGGTACAAGTCGAGTAATAAATATTTGAAGTTTGCTTATGTCAGTGCGGCTGAAAAAAAACGATTTTCTAAGTGATATAACTGTTAATATTCACAAGAAAACCTCATGCAATTTTATTTTTATTTGGAATGCATTCAGCTCCACGAAAATACAATTAGACGATAAAAAAATCTTCATTTTCATGAAATTTTTTTAAGTGACATGATAGAGAAAAAACGATTCTCCGAATATTAGAAGCTATTACAGAAAGGTTACCAATGGTATTGACTTACAATTTGAAAAAAAAAACAAATAACCACATTATTGGAGAAGATTAACATAATTTTGTAAAACACAAGTGAGTTATTACGAAATTACAGTCAGTAGGGTACGTCGGATGTTGTACCTTGCGGGAATCCAGTTTTCCAAAGATTAAACGACTGTTCTGAACCTTTTTACATAGGTTTTTCCGCTCAATAATGGCATGAAAATGCTATATTTTTCTAGGGCCAATTTAAGAGGAAGTTTTATTTTTTATTTTTATTCTTTCTATGCTCCTAACTATAGCTCTATATCCTTTTTTTTGAGGTTCATAAAAGTGCCATTTAATTAAAAAAAAAAAACCAAATCAATATATTTTTACACATTACGGAATTAAATATCTCTTTAATCAATATCCGATATGCAAACCACTGCGCTACAATTTATTAAATGGTTTAAAGATTTTAATACTTTCGGAAACATATATTCAAAGTGTTCGAATAATTTCATAGTATTTCCTGTGTCGCTGAGATAATCTATTGCCTATTGGGTAGGACAGCCAGATATGAACAAGTGTTCCATTGACATGATTGGTGTAACTTTAAGCAATCAGCTTAGGCACGGGGCTCCATCGAAGCCAGAGTTAAGTTGGTCCCTTAGAAGCTGAGCGTACTGTACAGAACCTGAAGATAATTTAATAGTACATAAATGCTTACTCTGTATAAATTGCAAGTGTGCCAAACTGTTGAATTTAGCAGCTACTTCTAGTTTAGAGTCCAAAATACCCGAGAAAATAATTCACTTTGTAGAGAAACAGGCGGTCCGTTTGATAAATTCCTCAAGCTTAACAAACAGATTACAGTCTTTGAAGCACATACGTAATGAAAAATATAACGGAAAATGCTAACCTTGTTCTACCAGTATTTCAATAAAAAATGACCAAGAAATTTGCGTCATTGCACAGCCAAGAAACATGGGAAACATACGCCCAACATCTGTACGTTGACAGTCTGTTGTCACACGAGAACGGGTCGCTTCCACGGCTCGTTATTGTGTTCAACAGCTCGGCTGGGTAATGATTTCTCGGCCTTTGTTTTTCCTCCCTCCAAGAAAATGGTCTTCTTCAAACCTAGGTTCACTCTTTTCTTTTTTTAAAAATACGCTTCACCCTGCATCTTCAAAGATTATTAAGAAATCATTTACCTCAAGGCTTGCTAGGTGTAGTTTATTGAAAAAAACCCAGCTAACAGTTGGGTGGGAAGAGATTGATTCTTACAACGGATGCATACTTACTTCCTTTTCAGAGAAGTTATGCTTTGTGAATTGATCTGTACTATAAATGATTGGGTTAAGAGCTTTATCAAAATGAGTTACGTAGTTTAACTATCAATCAATAGATGGTGATGTAATTTTTTTTGTGTGATTGGTATTTAATTTCAACCAAGGTCTTGCATCAGGAGGATACTGTTCCTTAATTAACTTTATAATACTTTGTATTATTATGGAATGGGGTAGTTTATTTATTCTGCAATGTATAACTTGGATATTTTTCTTTATAACTCACCTGTTTCCGAACTCAAAACGGTCGCCCGGAGACGAGAGGCGAAACTAGGTCAGACCAGTTAGCAAACCCTGCATGTTATTAGGTGAGTACTTTCTCATGCGAAGCTGCGGGTAATTGCTTTATAACTAACCGCATTTTCAATGAATATCTATTTTACAAAATTTTGATGTTTTGCAAAAGCAATCAACAGCAAAATTAACCAAAACAAAAACAACAGGAAGAGGTGATTTTTTAATAACTAATGATTAATATTCAACAAATCTAATGTGAAGACGAAAAAAACACGTTTTGTTCAAAAATGCATTAAGAAAAGAAGTTAACCATTTGAAACCCAGTGTTAATTCAAATGAACACGAGCTAGGTCATGTTTGTTTTTTGCCACCATAGCGATATAGCGAAATCAAAAGAAAGGATTTTCTTTTGATTTTTTAATAACTGACAATCCTCCCTGAGGCGTCTATATTTTCTGCTATAATGGAATCCTTATTCCCGTCACAAAAATTGCAAATATTTTGACAGCTCCCGATCTAGGGTAATGCTCGATATGGAGTCAATTAATATTTTTATTTGTTTTATTTATATTTATTCATGCTACATTCCAATTGTATTGTTTTTCAAATCAACTGTTATTTTTGTGCATTTGTAGGTAATGTTTATTTTACTATATTCATAAAAAAGTCTGCTAAGACCCAATGTTAATTTTAATTAACGTTTATTAAATTATAAATATATATATTAGGAGTCAAATATGTTGTTTATCTAAAAACAGTACTTCAATAAGGGTTAAAAACTATAAACCAATAATATAGGGTGCAGCGCTGATGAACGCCTTCTTACAAATTCAAGTATACGCCCACAAATTTATAGAAATTGTAAAATGTAGTATTTTGTGATGTCCTCTCTAAAAGGTGAAGAAGAGTGAAGGTTTAACAGAATATTGGTTAAGAATGGAATGCGTTTTAGATATAAAATCTGTGGCGTCATGAAAGTTGCACAGACTTTCTCTCTCTGAATTTCCTAAGTTGACGTCACTATTTTTGCACGTGATTCCACTATGAAATATCAAGCATCGAAATCTTGAAGTAACAATATATGGAAAGAGAGCTAATTCTTTTTACCCAACCTATACAAATTTGTGATAAATCACTTTCTCCGGGTTTTTAGGTCTTACACCATGAAAAAGAAAGAGAGAGCAACATTTTCCAAATTATCACACCGCTTTAAAGTATTGTAAGGATGTTCTTCGTGTCACGCGTATCCATTGACTCCACCCACACGTTTTAATATGCGACATAAGTAGCCATAAGCCAACGGTTTTTTAGGTTACATGCTATGTTTTTGTTTATAAAAATACTGTAAAAAAGTGGTTCTACGAATAAACAAAAACATCATGCCGACATGCGCTATGAATGGATGAATAAATTCCATAGCCCTAGTCCTAGCCACACCCAGGTCTAGACGAGTCCGGCAAAACTCATAAAAACTGACTACAGCAGCGCTACCTCTGTTGTATTATTGCTCTGAGGTCAAAATACTAGTGATTTATAAATCAAAATTATTTTGCACCCTTTCAAGAAAAACAAAAGACAGACATAATGGTCAAATGTTATTCAACGAATATGACGAATTCACAGTTTTAATTTTTTTTATAAAAGCTTAGAAAATATTTCGTATTTTAAGTGTTTGAATTTCTGGTCGCTTTTAGGTTATTACTTAGTGTCTAGGGTCACCAAACGACTTTGTCCGTGTTGACGATACGGCCCTCTCTGAACCAAATTACACTATACCCAAGCATATGAAATAGATTTGAGCGAGATAGTGTCAACCCTCATTTTCTTTAAGATTGCGATGAGTACATCATCTTTATTAACTTCCTGGTAGTTTCCTCATGACTGGAGTCATGATCATCATGAACCCTTGATGAGGCTGTTTGTTTCTCCTGGGACATTGATACCACTGATATGCCTACTGCGGTCTTAATGTGGTTAGTTCAGTTTTGGAGTAAGGTTTTTTTCCTCTACAAAATTAAAATTCAACCGCTCCTCCCATATAAACCTTGTTGAAACGTGGCTTGAGATGGCTTTAGCCGTGTTTGATGACCAGATCTGAATAGCCAGGGACCTCCCAACCTTCCTCTTTCACATCTCCCTCCCCTCTCCACTACCTTCAACCTCTCCCTCAACCGCTCCTAACCATCTGGAGCCAGTGGGACTATGGTATCCCCGATAGGGGTATGTTGTGAGGCTGAAGGTAGTGGGAGGGAAGGGGGGAGGAGATGGGAAAGCGCAAGGTTAGGAAGTACCTGGCTATTCAGATCAGGTCATCAAACACGGCTAAAGTCGTTTCAAACAACGTCTCGATTTTGAACGGTGGTCTTTCATAAGGGTGATACTTAGAGTATCTACCACTCTGGAATGTATTTGCGGATGCTGGGTTTGAACCCGCGATCTCTGGGCTTGTAGTCGAGTCGTAGCCGTTAATATATTAAAATCTCTAGCATGCCAAGTTTAAAGCTAGTATTTATGAATTGGTTCATGTTTTTGATAGTTACTGTCGTAACGTAATTTCCATATCTCCATACAATATATTTTATCCGGTGCATGTTTTCGACAATTTCGTGGAACCTTCGGCTTGCCAAAAACCATACAATGTTTTTAGAAGTTTCGTGAACTCTTTTCTGTATGGGAGAATGAAAATGGAACAATTTCGGTGGAAGTGTCAGCCGAAATGTATCGGCAATACGAAATTTGTACCGCTGTAGCGAAATACACGTTTATTTATGATACGAAAATTTTCAAACTACATTTTTGAACTCGTGTTTGAAATATTTCGGTTGCAACTGGGATTAAAGTTGTGCTTTTTGATGCCTTTTTATTTGTATGGCTTTGCAACGGCTGTGGCTGTCGAACAAGAAATTTTAATATACTCGTAAATATTGTCGACTGGCAAAATGATTTGTAAATATGCAAGAACTAGTACCAGGCCCTACTCGAGTTTCAAAATCCTTTTTTCAGAATTTAAAAAAAAAATCACAAAGAGAAGAAACAAGTGGCCTTGGATCTATTTTTTACTGCAAAACTCTTCATCCACTCACCATTATAAGCGGATTTTTTTTTATATTTTGCAATGATGGAGGACTTAGCTAGTAAACAATTGAACGCGTGACACCTAAAAGAGAAAGTTGCATAGATCATGATGGAAATGTAGCGTTTATAAGCAGTTTTTTTATTATTTTTATTTTTAGCAGTTTTTTTTATTGAAGTCAAAATATATTACGTTATAAAAGTGGTCCAGCAAATGATATACTGTACAAGAAACCTTCGTATAAATTTCGAATAGGTGTAATTTTCTCCAGTCACATAAGGGTTAAAATATCAAATTTCCAAGCAACTATTCCATAATAATTCTCCATTAAAAATGAAGATCGACGGAATAAAATTTCATTGGCAATTCGTTGAAATAATTGACTCATTGTAGTTCAATTGCTCGCTGAAATAGTTCAATTTGTATTTATTCTGTTTCAAAGTAACCGGCTTCAAAGTTCGTCTGGCAAAAAGTAATCTGCTCCATCGGAATCTATTACAGACTAAGTTTAACGATAAAATGCCCCCCCGAGGAATTGTTTTAATTAATTAATCGTGTTAATTTTAATCAGGATTCTCGGAATTCACATTCAGATTGTCAGAATGAATTATTTTCCTCGTGTACATTAGGGTTGATTGTCAATGTGTGGAAGATACTTTTTGTGATTTTGGACTTCCAGGAGTCTTGGAAGTTTCGTACGACCATTTAAAATATAACCTTGTGTAGCTACTCTTAGGCCTCTACCGTGGTTTCAACATGGGACAGCCAAAAATAATCATTACTCTTAGTGCGCGACACCTACACGAAAGTGCTGCATAATCATGATGGGAATATCGCGTCTTTATATAAGAGTTATTCTTAAAAAAAAAATGAAAAAAAACCATGATTTGACTACGAATTCAGAAGTCGCGAATTCAAATCCCGGCGAGTGCAAATAAATTTAAATTATTTAATATGTGTTATTTCACATTTAATACATATTAAAATAATAAATATTTAATTTGCGGGCACGTTCCAGAGCGGTAAAAACTCTAAGTGTCGCCTTGGTGAAAAACCACCATTCAAAATCGAAACGATGTTTGAAATGGCTTTAGCCGTGCTTGGTGACCAGATCTGAATAGCCGGGTACTTCCCAACCTTCCTCTTTCTCTTTACCATCTCCTTTCCCTTTCCACTACCTTCAGCTTCACAACATACCCCGATTGGGGATGGCTCCAGATGGATGGGAGCAGTTGTGATTCTTGTGCGGTATTCACAAAAATATAAAAAAAAGCAAGCCCTCGCTAACTAAAAGCTACATTAAATAAATATTATAATTTTATAGGTTAAGTTATTAGACTAGACCCAAAAAACGCAAGCGTAGGATGTGTGTATTAGTGTATATGTACCCACTTCCGACAATGATGTGCTGGCCAAACGTCACTGAGAAACAGTTTTTTTCCTACTTACGTATACTTACTGCTTTTTGTGAAACAACATAAGATTTTGAAATCGTTTGAATCTGTAAGAAGATTACAAAAAGTAAAATAAAATAAATTAGAACACGCATATTTGAATACCCCTGAAGTCTCCGAATTCTTAAAATAAGTTTTGACGGCCCTCCCTAATGTATATTGTTGAATGCTAAATTTTGAATGCTGAACGCTGAACGCGGCCGGATATGTCAAGTGATAAGGAGAATAAATCCAAGTCCGGAAATTTAAGAAAATTACTATCGGATGTTGGCCGGCGCTAGACAAACAGTTGAACTCAACTGGCTAACGGTTAACTAACAATGGTTCAACTTTAACTTTAATTTAAACCGCACCCTGCTTAACTAGGGCTGCACTTTGGCCAGTTAAATACACTGTCGGAAATATAAGGACTTGAAACGGTGTTGAGTTTGCAAAGTTGGAAATTAATTAAAAAAACTAAAAAACAACATGAAGGTTAATATATTTCTTTGCTGCGAAGCCAAAACTCCATTACGTGGTTAATTTGAACTCTTTAAATTAGATTTTTTTTTCAGCAAAAACAGCAGTCAGATAATTATCCAACGTTTTATTCAAACACTAAAATATCTTGCACATTTTTATATAGTCCTAGTCTAGCAAATAAAAAATATATGTTTGCTTCAAAAATTTTTGAAAAACGTTTAAAAAAAAAAAAAATCTGATATTCGCAAAAAACCAAAATAATTTAAAATAAATGCTATAAACTGAACTTTTACTCTCTCCCAAACAAGAAATCACTGATATAATTGTATTGTCTTAGAAAGCAATAACTTTTTTGGTTTGATATATTTAATGTTTAAACTTTGTATATTTACTTATTTTCCATAAAAGTGGTCATGAAATACTAGAAATAAAGAAAGGCATTAAAACTAGTTCTCATATTCTTAATAATCAGTTAAATTTGTCCAGTAGTGCAATATTAGGTATATTTCCTGTAAACTCATAAAATTTCTCATTATTACTCTATCATCTTCTCATTTGACGTTTTTCCTCTTTCAATTCATATTATCTGCCTGTTTATATCTGTTCTTTTGTTATAATTTAAATGTAATTCTTTTGTTTTTTTCATTGTTCTCTCATTTTATATTATGTTGTGTTCTCCCTCTATATGTATATACGAGTATAACCGCACACTATGTGTTTTTTTGTTTAGTTTAATGTCGTACCCTGATGATGTTTAGTCTAAGCGAAACAAGTCGGTCAAAAAACTTAAAATAAAATCTGTAGTCTTTTACAAAGTTATTTTTTCATTTCGTTAATAATTTTTGTATTAAATGAAAATAATTTTTTACTAGTGCTTATAAAGCACTACATGATCAATTTTTCTTGAATTCAAACTTTCCATAGTTTGGTAAACTTTATGCATAATTAAGATTCGTTTAATTAATGCTAACGTATTTTATTCATACTCACATAGAACCGTTAATTTCAACCCTGCGCATTTATCTTTGTTACACGTTAAACAAAGTAAATTTCCGTCCCTGGAAACCAGCGAGGCTGCGTTTGTTTAAGAGTTTAACGTTACTTTGTGAATCTCCACGTTACAACAACTGAAACACGTGGAATGTAAATCATTCACACGCTCCCTCGCAGGCTGGAAAAGCTACATTACGGCGTGGAACAAAAAATACTTTGTTAACTTTGAATTAATGAGGTGAGATTAAGATTAACCCATAAATATCTTTAAAATAAGATGATATTTATAAACCCCTTTAGTTTTCATTTCCACCGTTGCCTGAGAATGCGAGAACACTTAGGGCTGCTTCCATCAAACGTAGCTAAGCGATCGCTAAGATAAGACAAAAATTACCCTCAGTGGAGGATTACTCATTTGTATGACTTAATCATTTTTTTGCACCTCAAAATTGACATATTTTGTTTAAATAAATATATTTTTATTGCAAACTTGTAGTTAGATATCTGCTACCCGACTTCGCTCAAAATAAATACGTCTTTTTTTCATAAAATTATAAAAAAACACGTACATTTTTATATTAAATTAGAATTAACTTTAAAAAAATGCCGTTTTCTTATAAAGTCTTGGTGGCTGAATTGGCAGAAGCGTTACTCCCGGATAGAGTAGATGTCCCGAGTTCGAGTCTCGGTCGCGACCGTTATAGTGAATGCCGCACCAGAGTCACAACTGCTCTTAACAGTCGCTAGTGGTACTATGGTATCCTTAATTGGGGTATGTTATGAGGCTGCAGATACTGAGGAGGAGAAGGAGACGGGGAAGAGAAAGATGGAATAAGCTAGGTATTCAGATCTGGTCACCAAACACGGCTAAAGCCATTTCAAACAATGTTTCGATTCTGAATGGTGGTCTTTCACCAGGGCGATACTTAGAGTATCTACCACTCTGGAATTTTATGGTACATTATTTAATATGAATTAAATGTTAAATAACACATATTAATTCAATACAATTTATTTGCGCACGCCTTGATTTGAACAAAATGGCGTCTAGTCTGAAATTTCACAGTTGAATGGATTTTTGGCAAACTCTAATATTCTAGCTCACGGTGGAAATGACTTTGTAAGATGGTAATAGTTGCGTTGGCTCATAAATTCTCGACAGAAAATACTGGGAAAAATTAGATTATGCCAGAAACCAGTGTTAGAGAGTTTTTGCTGCTTCGTGCAATCAGATACAAAAATTATGCCAGTGCTTTTGTTAACGGGTTTGTTAATATTTGACTATCTTGCTGATATTATATTATAATATTTCAAAAATGTTATTTTTTTTACGTAATGCATGCATCCAATTTATCGTGGTACAAGCGTGACAGTTGTAATCAAATAATATAACTATCTCCCTCTAGAATTAAAAAAAAAACTCCTATAAAAAAATGGATTAAGATCAAATAAAAATAAAATATTTTTAATGAAATAATAACTTTGTGCAAGACCACAGATTTTATTTTATTTTTTATGACTGACCAGTTTTGCTTAGCCTAAGCATCATCAGGGTTCAAAATTATACTAAACAAAAAACACAAAGTGTGCGGTTATATATACATACAGAGGGAGAAAACAATATAAAATAAAATAACAGTGAGAAAACTAAATGATATTTTTTTAATTATAAAAAAGCAACAGAGAGAAAGACACATAAAATGAAGTGAAAGAAAAAAACATCAACTTTTTAAAATATTAAAAAAAAAAAAGATAATACCGCACAAGAGTCCCAACTGCTCAACCGTCTAGAGCCAGTGAGACTATGGCATCCCCAGTCGGGGTATGTTGTGAGGCTGAAGGTAGTCGGGAAGGGAATGAGATGGGAAAGAAAAAGGCCGGGAAGTACCTGGCTATTCAGATCTGGTCACAAAACACGGCTGAAGCTATTTTAAGCAACGTTTCGATTGTGAATAGTGGTCTTTTACCAGGGCGATACTAAAGTATCTTCTACTCTGGCACTTGCCGCAAATATACTATGTACAATGTCATATTAATTTAATGTGTTATGACTCATATTAATCAAATCAAATTTATTGCGCACGCCGGGCTTGAACCCGTGACCTCTGGATTCGTAGTCGAGCGTCTTACCACTCGACTACGGAGCCGAACTAAGAAGGTAATTAAGTATTAATGAGAAATTTTATGAGTTTACAGGAAATATACATAATATTGGACTACTAAACAAATTAAACTGAAAAATATGACCATTGATTTTAATGGTTTTCTTTATTTCTAGTGCTCCTAAATTATTTAATCTGTTGCCATGACAATTTTCGTGGAGAATATGAGCACCGGTTTAAAAAACTAACTAACTAACCAACTAACCATCACGCCGTTTCTCCGCAGGGGTAGGCAGAGAGGACGGACCGCCATATAACTCTGTCTTGGCACACACTCCTTGCTTCATTTACATTTGTACATCGTTTCATACATACTCTTCTGTTATTCTGACTCTTCACCTGACCCGATTCAAGTATTTGATTTACTTGATCGTTTCATGTCTTTCTCGGGCGTCCTCGACTTCTTCTTCCATTCACATTCGCATAATATATTCTTTTCACACTCCTTTCTTCGTTCATTCGCTCTACATGCCCAAACCATCTGAGCGTCCCTTTATTGATCCTATTCATTACGCAAATAATTTAAATCTTATCATTTTGTTTTCTCACTGTTCTCATATTTTATTTTATATTGTGTTCTCCCTCTGTAAGTATATCTAACCGCACACTTTGTATTTTTTGTTTAGTTTAATTTTGTACCCTGATGATGCTTAGGCTAAGCGAAACTCTATTTATGGTCGGTCTCTTTCTCGCGGTTCCTTTGTTATGATTTAAATGTTTTTCTATTGCTTTCTCATTGTTTTGTTATTTTATTTTATACTTTGTTTTTCCTTTCTTTGTAAATATAACAGCACACTTTGTACTTGTAAAATTAAAATAAAATCTGTAATCTTGTACAGAGTTATTCTTTCATTTCATGAAAAATATCAAACCACAAAGTATAAAATATCTGTCTTCATATTTGATGTGAATGTATGGAAGTACGTTTTACATATTGGAAAATTGCCTCGGGGGCCGCGTGTGCCTGGTGATGCCATCCCATTTAACTCCAATAGATCAAAGCCTGGCAAGACGCGCCACTGACGGATCAATCAGTTACACATTAATCACGATCAATTAATCTAATTAATTGGATAGTAATAATCACATTTAATGGGAGATCGAGTGGAGTTCGATGGTGATTCGATTCCTCTGATATTTGTCTAAATGTGTCATGTAATGCGTGCGTATTTCGGAATGATCTTAGGTTGTTGAAATGGAAAATTGATTAGTGATAACTTCCTCGATTGACAGAAAAGTTATAGCGTTAAACGGTTCTTCGCTTTGTCTATGCTATGATCTTCCAGTAGGTTGGTTAGCTCTGAGATAACTGACAATATCTTCCCAGAAAATATTCTTCTTTTATTTATTTATTAACAAGATCTCATAAAAACAGTTGTTCACCAAATACATTAAGAGATAAGTGATATAAAAATAATGAAATTAAACATTTATGTACACCTCACATATAGACAAAGTATTATATATCCGAAGGAGTAATATATGTTCAAACTGAAGTAGTGTGACGCACTATATATGATATAATAACGCAAATACTTTTAGCAATGAAAAACAAAAAAAGATAAGACATAAGAGGGGTTTGACCGGTCGGTAGCTGAGTGGAGAACGCGTTGGATTCCCACCCGGGCGTCGTGCGTTCAATTCCTCTCCAGGCTAAGTCCTCCATAATTGCACAAGCAACATCTTCCGCTTTTTATGATGGTAGTGGGAGTTTTTCAAATATTGTCAGGTTATTCGTAACCCGGGAATGTTTGTCTTACTTTAAAAAAAAAACATCATCCTTATACACATTTTATGAGATAATCGTTGAATTGGCAATTGTAAAAATGTGTGTAATTTTTTATTTTTATTTAAGATTGTGTAGATCGTTATGTACCTAACGGTCACTCTTGTACGTACATCGAGAGATAATAACAGATCTCTATATATGTACATTTAAATATATCTAAGGTAAATGCAGCTTCATTGAATAGTTCCATCGCTTTATATATTGGCGTGTTTTTGTATGAGGAAGTTCTGACTTTCGGTGTGTAAAACGTCACACGAAGCTTCGCACGAATGTAATTACCTGAGGAAAATAAGTTGATCTCCTTTATGGGTTATAAATACCTCCAGAAATCAACTTTTAAAAATGTTTACCCAAAAACATCTTCCGGCGGGCTTGCAGGGTGTGAAACTCTAGCATTCCACATAAAAATAGCGAAGGGAACAAAAAGGAGAAATATGTATACTCCCTCATGTATGAGTAACGCATAAACCTCTTTTGCACTCTTTCTATTTCGAGGATATGGTTACGTTCTGAAGAGGCCCATATAATGGAACTGTATTGCAAGATGCTGCAAACAAGTGCTTCGTATGCTCTACGGATTAGTATCGATCTGGTGAAAGACCAACATACAGATTTGAAACGTCACTTGAAATGGTTTTGGCCGTATTATTTGAGCAAATCTGAATAACCAGGTATCTCCTAACCTTCCTCTTTCTTATCTCCTTCCCTTTCCCCTACCTTCAGTCTCACAATATACTCCGAAAGGGGATGCTATAATCCCACTGGATCCGGGCAGTTAGAACTCTTGTGGAATATTTACAAAAAATGTTTGTACGCAATGTGATAATTTCCTTTGTAAGGACGCACGTACGAGTGTGAACTTTGAAATTTAGGACTGATGTTCATCATGATAATTTTTTTTTTCTTCATTTTTTTTAAATATGAATACCGCATAAGAGTCTCAACTGCTCCCAACCGTCTAGAACCAGTAAGACTATGGCATCCCCAAATAGGGTATGTTGTGAGACTGAAAGTTGTGGGAGGGAAAGGAGATTGAGTAGAGGAAGGTTGGGAAGTACCTGGCTATTCAGATCTGGTCACCAAACACGGCTAAAACCATTTCAAGCAACGTTTCGATTTTGAATGGTGGTCTTTCACCGGGAGATACATAGAGTATCTACCACTCTGGACCGTGCCGCAAATATACTTATTTTTACATGAATTAAATGTGTTATGACAAATATTAATTGAATTTAAATTATTGGCGCACGCCGGGATTGAACCCGCGACCTTTTGATTCGTAGTCAAGCGTCTTACCACTGGACCACGTAGGCCGTCAAAGATACTTTTGATGATTGCAAGATAATTTTGAATAATAATATTTTAAATGAATTATTAGAGTATGAGTGTGATTAGGCTGTATTGAAGAGATGTTATATTAAGTTTTTTTTTAGAACGTTTTATAAATTTTTTCTTTAAAACTTATTTATTTTAAAGTAGTTACTTGTGCATTAAAGCTTACAAAGTATCTAATTATTTCGCTTTCCTTTTGCCTTAAAAACATTTTAACTTATATACTAGTTATTATATTGATTTATATGTATTTCAAATAGATCTCACAGGATATTTTGAAATTATTGATTGGCATAATTTTTATGGTTTCCGGCAGCGCATTATGAGATTTCATCCCTTTATAAGTAAGAAAATATATTTCTGAAGAAAACTATTGGACTTGTGTCTGTTATACTAAAAGTACTCGTAATAAAATAACACTGGTTTTCAAAACTCTATTTGATTTAAGTATAAGTTAAAAGCCTTGTTTACTACTGTAGTGTAGCCTTTGGGAAAGGGTTGTCGATCAGCCTCCCGGGACGTATAAAACGAAGTGGAAAAGCGTTTGTCTCAAATACTCGACAATTGTTAAGGGTAGTTTTTGTCGGACCTTCTTAGAGGGAGTAGGATTTTGGAACAATCAATTCGAGAAGAGAATGAAATAAACTTAGTTCTCAGACGAAATTAATTATTTAAAGATGACAGACTGATTTTATGTAGTGTTCAAGAAAATCCGAATTCTGTTGATTGATTTGTTAAATTATTTCTACTGCTAATACTGTTTAACAAATGAAGGTTCCTTTAATAACACCCCTTTAGAGAAGTTTTCCCATTAATTTGACTCTTTTAACAGCATGGTAGTACGCAGAATCTATAAAAACGTTAACACCATTTTTCGTTCTTCTATGAACTCTAAGTCAGCAGTTAACTAACCAACATGTAATTTTTTCTATGTTCCTAACTATGTAACTAACCACCATATGAAATTTTCTTCAAAGAGGTAGGCATAGATAATAAAACTACACAAAAGATCTGTTATGGTACAAACTGTATACCTACTATATCTTTTTTATACTATCTTGTTATTTTGACTCTCTTCGCGTTATGTCTTCTTGGACTTATTTTATCATAAACTTACCTTTTCATTCATTATATAATACTTCTGTCACATTTATTTTCCACCAGTCATTCTTCCTGTTCAAACTATGTAAGTGTGCCTTTTTATCTTGTTCATTGCGCTTACAAGGGTCTTGCATTATATTAAATGATCTCGTTTTTTTATTTATTTTAATTTTATAATAGTTACTTGTACATCAAAGTTTACAAAGTGTCTGATTATTTCATATTTTTGTGACTCAATAATAAAATTAAAATTTATATACTACTTATTATTTTGATATATATGTATTTCAAGTGGTTCTCATAGGCTGTTTTAAAATTATTGATCGGCATAATTTTGATGATTTCCGGCAGCGCATTATAACATTTCATCTCTTTGTAAAGTAAGCTATTTAGTGTATTGGTTTTGTTATTTTTTGGTAGTAATTTTGTCAGAAAAATATTTTGGTAACAAGTTGTTCTTCATTTTATGTATAAACATCAATGTGTTAAATGTTAGCATCTGTTTCACTGTTAGCTAATTTAGTTCCTCTGACATTTAGTTACTTTTGAGTATCTATTTCTTATTGAACATTCACTAAATTCACATCTCTGGAATCTAAATTCTACTGCACTCAATCTATCATTCTTTCTCCACCAGTTCCATATCCCATGCCATACTTCAGAGTTGGTAACAGAACTTCGTTATAGACTGTTTGTCTTGCTTCCTTTGATAACTTTTCATTAGCGACTACTGAATTCAGTCCTCCATTCATTGCATTTCCTGCATTCTCCCCTCTATGTCTCACTTGCATCTTCCCTAAGTACACAGACTCGTCTATCTTCAAGGATTAACCGTTCACTACATTACACAGTGTTTTCGTACACTTCCTCACAAATACCACGACTTTAAACTAACTTGTATTAATTTTTGATACTAGAGACAGTTGACTGTCTAAACTGTTAGAAATAACTACGTATTCATCAAATCATCAGCATACAGTAAACAACATACTCAATCTTTAAGTTGGAGTAATTTTATTGGCCCTGAGGTGATATTTCACAAAATGGTGGTAAATAAATAAGTAAAAAAAACATTTTTTTTTTGTTTTGAAACTTACAACGTTATGTTGAATTAACATTGGACCTCAGAGAGTATTTTTTTAATTGATAAGGAAATATGAACATCACACACAAATAATAAAAATTACCATTTTATTAAACAAAAATCAACAACGTATCATGAATAAATATAAAAATAACAAAACACAAAATTAAAATACTAATAGATATCAGACCCAGTACCATCGCCGAAGTGGGAGCTGTCAAAATGTTTGCCATTTTGATGTAGAAAACACAGAGAAGATTAGTGGCTATTAGAAAACGAAAACTATTTTTTTTATTTCGCTGCAGTTGCGAATTAAAAAAATCACAAAGTTAGTGTCAATTTGAATTAACACTGGGTTTAAGGGTAAGTGTAGGTAGATGCGAGACAATAAATGCAACACTTATTCCCTCAAAAAAAAATAGTTTGTGACTTTTTCTGTTTTATATATGCATTGAAGATTATTGATATTATTTCAATAATTTATATCAAAATAAAAAGCATGATGCTTTAAAAGTAAATTCTAATCTAATATAAAACATCAGATTTAAAGTAGAAAAAACATTCGAATAGCTTTGGCGTCGTAAATTCTACGTAGTTTTATAAAGTGCTGATTATTGCAATTTCTAGTCAACGCAATCATTTTCAGATCGCTTCGTCATTTCCTTTAGCAGCTTTAATTTCATCTGATAACGAAAAATTGCGCCCACTTCAGGCACGTGGACACACCCGCAATACCCATCTAGTGGTAATGTATTAAAGCATTTCCTTTCTTTCGCGTTCTTCAGAGCTATTCACACTTTGTGATAGTTCTGTCGTTTGTAAAGCAATTATGTTGCAATTAGTCGCACTTGAGAAGTACTTTTTCTCCGTTCACCACTTGAGAAAATAAATATCCCACGCTTTGAGTATTTGCTCGTCAACGGAAACGCCTTACTTAAAATTTGTGAAACGTGTTACATTTAGAGCTTCCACGTGTAGCAGTGTTTTTTTAAAGGAAATCGACCGTCACATTAATAAGCATTTTTTTTGTTTATTTATTATAATAATTGCGAAATAATCGAACTGCTGATTTTTTATTATTTTTTTTTAGGTTTTTAATTTTATTTAAACCATAATTGTTATTATTTTACTTAAAGAAAAACAATTTTTAGTTAAAAGTTCTGCTAGGTATACTATATATTACCTAGCAGAATTTTTAACTAAAAAATTGTTTAAAAAATATAAATAAATAATACATAATTATTGTTTAAATAAAATTTAAAAACCCAAACATTAAATTAAGGTTCTACAAAATATACTTTAAAACCAAATAAAAAAGAACTGTCGATTATTAAAAGATACGTAAAATTAAAATTTCCGTTTTATATTTTTTCTTCTTCTTTATACTCTGATTTACAATTTGACATATAAATAAGTTCTTCTTTACAAATCTGTGGTATAAAATGAAATCAAAGAAAAATCAGTTGATTTTTTAAATAACCTTACTTCCTGAATAAGGTTTCTTTAATAATCAATATTTTAATTTCACTGTCTATCGTGCATTTTTTGACATGAAAATTTCATAACTAGGATATGTAACAATATTTAAAAAAAACGGTCTCAAAATTTTGTTCAAATGTATCGACACATCGGCACTCAATTTTTACAACAAAAAAATCAACTGGGACACGACAGAAAGTGAAGATAAAATTGATGTCTTAGATTATCTAAAAACTAAGTCCAAAACTTTTAAACAACTTAAAAAAAGTTATTCAAATATTAAATTTGTTATATTTTTAAGTACTCATTTCCATTAGCTGGAAGAAAATATACAGTTTTCCTTGATTATCTCCAAATGTGATTTTATGGAGTTAATTATCTTTTAATAATCAGTGATTCAATTAGAGATTTTCTTGTTTTACCGACGGAAGATTCTCTCATCATATATTCTCACCATTTTGTGACCACATTCAGTCCTTTCCATCCTGCTCCAATCCTTTTCCACACAGTCAGATCACCTCTTCCTTGATCTGTTCCTGGGCCCCTTCCTCCAAGATACCCACTTGGTCATGGTTTTCGACCATGTAATCTGGTATTATTTCTATATGACCAGCCCATTGCAATCTTTGGGACCTGTAGAATTTTTTATCGGTTTCATATTCGAATAGACTCAACACTATTACTACGAACTCTCTAATTAGATTAGAGAGTTCGTAGTTCATTTTAATTTGGTGTGATTCATTCTCTAGCACAGATCCAAAGATTTATACACGATTTCATTATTTATTTTTATTTTTATAGTAAATACCACACAAGAGTCCCATCTGCTCCTAACCGTCTGGAACCAGTACTATGTCATCCCCAATTGACGTATTTAATGAGACTGGAGGTATTAGGGGGGAGAAGGAGATGGGGAAGAGGAAGGTTGGGAGATACCTGGCTATTAAGATCTGGTCAACAAACACGGCTTAAGCCATTTCAAGCAATGTAATCTGAAATTAACGCTTATCTGAATAATTTGATCTATCCAACTACCACCCAAGCGTTATATGTACTGAAAAAATTGTATCAATCTCCCAGATTGGATAGAAAAAAAAACCTTTTTTGTTTATACTTTTTAATATATTTTTTTACCAAGTGCTGCGGACAGCATTTTTCATGTCAAAACCGATGAAATATAAAATGGTATTTATGCATTTAAAAACAATACATTAATACTGCATGTAGTTAAAAATGTACAAATAACCGTACATTTTAAGTTTGAGGTACCTTTCTACAAAATCACCTTTTGCCTACCTGAGCCTCGTATTTGCCTGCGATAACAAGTGGTCCATTGTATTCTTTGTGAGAAGAATCTCAACGGTCGAAGCAATGTTTGTCAAATGGGTGTTAACCCAAAAATAATAAATTATTATTTTGGGATATTTTTTTTACCAACATTCCTGGGAATGTCCAGAGGTTTATTGGTGTTTATTCGATACTACCTGTAGAACTGAAGGTTGTATTGTGTATTTTTTTGGATTATATTATGGTCTGAAAAGGAAGATGTGCATTTAAAACTATTTTTGATGATTAATGAATGAACTACTCAATTTGATGTAATTTTTGTAAGCCATTTTGAATGGGTGAGCTTTGTTGCAAATCTTGTTCTGAAAATAATTCACTTTGCATTAATTAATTAATGTTTCTAATACTTACTTAACTGGAGGAAGATGTGAATTATTTAAAAAGTGGTAGATACTCTCAGTATTGCCCTGGTGACCAGTGGCAGCTCGTGACTTTTTAGTGTGCTAGAGTGGCAAGATTGAAAAAAACGTCATTATTGATGTTGTTATAACCGAAAATATTTTTTATTTTTTTAGAAAATTTCAATTTTTTGTTTTTATCCTTCCTCTTCCAACAAAAAATAAAATCTTGAAAAAAATAAAAAATAATTTTCGGCTACAACACTAACACTGTCGTGTTTTTTAATCTAAGCACTCTAGCACAGTAAAAACTCACGAGCCGCCACTGCTGGTGACAGACAACCACTCAAAATCGAAACGTTGCTTGAAATGGCAAAACCGTGTTTAGAGACTAGATCTGAATAGCCAGGTACTTCTCCCCACTCTCTTTTTTGCCATAGTTCCATTAGCTCCAGACAGTTAATAGCAGTTTTTCTCCTTGTACGGTATTCACAGTAAAAAAAGAATAAGTAGATTTTAATATTCAGTTAGATAATAATCTAATAGTGCTAGATACTCTAAGTATCGCTCTGGTGAAAGAGCGCCATTCAGAATCGAAACGTTTCTTGAAATGGCTTAAGCCATGTTTGGTGACCAGATCTGAATAGCCAGGTACTTTTTAACCTTCCCCTTCTATATATACATCCCCTCCTCACAACATACCCCGATTGGGGATACCACAGCCCTACTGGCTCCAGACGGTTGGGACTTTAAAAAATTTAAAAAAAAATCTTCCCCCAAACCTTCTCTTTCCCCACATTCTTCTGCCTGACAAGACTACCTAATTGTAAAAGACATAGTCCCCCTAGTTCCGAGTGGTTTGGGTTTGGTTTGGTGCCACATTAGCCAGCAAATTAAAAGTTTCAAAAGTCAACAGCATTTTTTATCTGTCGGTCTATTCTAAGCTCATCGCAAAAGCACGAATAATTTTATGATCGTTTTGATAGCTGTGCCCACTATAGCTTGCGGCGGAATTTTAAAATGAATTGCAAATGAAACAAACATGATGGAATGAATGGCTTTAACTAATAAAATTAAACAAATAAAAGGTGTTCTAATTAATATTCCAGATTCAGGTAACCCTTTCGACGAAGCGACATAAAATAGCCATTAAATATAAAGTTATTATATTCTGCGTCGAACATGGTTTAAAGAAAACACCCTTCCAACATATTTGGTTAGGCAGTGCAGAAAATGACAATATTTATTTTAAGTTAACAATGAAAATAATCGAACATTCTTAAAACGCAAAAAATTATCAATAGATGAATTAAAACTTACGTACAGGCCTCGCAATTAGAGTGGACTCAAAAAACATAAATTTAGTATTGTGTGTATTGGTGCATATGTCTACACTTTCAACCGTGGTATTCTTGTGAAACGTCATTGAGAAACAGTATTTAATAAGACAAGGGGCTATTTTGTGTATGGCGATGTATGACTGTGAGTGAAGCAAGGAGTGTGTGCCAAGACAAAGTTATATGGCGGTCCGTCCCCTCTGCCTACCCCTTCAGAGAAACGGTGTGATGGTTAGTTAGTTTGTTAGTTTTATTAGTAAAAATTTTACAGCGGTCCTTTCAAAACAGAAAAAAAATGTGCATACTTCAATACATCATTCAGACAGAAATTCAAAATGTGGAAAATTTAATACCCCTACAAGACGCAACCTTCTCAAAAACCATAATTTTTAGTAGCAAAAAATAAGGGTGAGAAAGTGTTATGATTAATACAGTCAACTCCACGATTCACAGCTAAAAAAGGTAAGATATTATTTAAATTACATTGGGTATCATTTTTAACACGGGAGGATTGTTTTATTGATGACTTGGGCCCAAGTTGAATAATGGCCCGGGCCTTGGGCCGCGCTGAATTGAAAACCCGACACGTCCCGTCCATTGATAATAATGATTATGTCTTTGTTACGGCAACATTAATATTATTTACTAGAAGTGCCTGGAATTGCTTTGGCAGTGTTACATTTTAAAGACTTAATGACATTCTGTTATATTTCAAACGGATAGGTGGTGAATTAATTATTTATTTTTATATTTAATCAGAAGAATCAGCTTGAAACTCTTGACTTTGCAACTGTTAGCGGAAATTTTGTGGATAAAAAAATCTTTGATTTTAAAAATATTTTTTTCGTTAGTTAATTCATACTTCGGTCTTTTTGAAAAATTGGGTGACCTAAGGTGGAGCTATTTTTTTCTGTTATCTTATAATGGGACGCTAGACGAACATGTTTTAAACTGGATGGAAGGAGAGTTGGAAGAATATATGATGGGTAATGAATGGAAGAAGAAATCGAAGACGTCTGAGGAAAGCATGGGACGGTCACTTAATTAAATATTTGGAAATATGAAACAGAAGAATATGAATAAAATGATTAAAAAAATATGTGTAAGATTTTTACGGCCAGTAGTTTTATATGACGGATTTTTTATTTACTATTCAATGTTGTGTTTTCTTAACCTTTAACAAACGTTTTGGACAGCCTTGCAGTGTCCAGCCTTGTCCAGCAGTGTCCTTGCAGTGTCTTTGTAGTCTCCTTAAATTGTCCTTGCAGTATCCTTACAATATACTTGCAGTCTCCACATCTGCCCCGATGATGGACACTACAAGGCTGTCTGAAACGTCGGCTAAAGGAGAAAAAAGCACAACACAGTTTAAACCTCAAAAATCCACCACGATTATGCAAGGAGTTTGGCTGGGAAGGAGAAACAGAGCACACCTAAAAATGAGATGGGCTAAAGATTTGAAAACAGCTGCAGACTTCGGATAGGTGAGAGATGCTAAGGAGGCTTATATCCAAAACTAGACTCCAAAAGGCACACGAAAATAAGAATATTTTTTTAATACTGATATTGGGTTTTTAATCACGCCACTGAGACGTCCTTTCTATTTTCCATTTCCGTTAAATGCATCTTTTATTAGAAAAAATAATGATTACAACTAAGTGGAATATTTTTAACGTTAGTTTGGAATCAACCGCTGATAACTCCGTTGTGACCTTTTCGCTATCTTATAAACAACGAATATAAAATAAATAAAGATTAATAGGGATTACTAAAGGTTTTAAGTACTTTAATTGACAAGCTTACCTTACACTCCATAATCATATTTTTTTTATGCAAGCATGGTCATAGAAATATACAAAAAATACAAAAGCTTTGTGGTGAAATATTCTGAACATTTTTCACGAAGCTTTTAAAACGACAATATTTCAACGATCGGGCAATAATAGAAGATGTCAGGTGATACTAATCGATGTCCTTAAAATCTTCCTAGTATTTGGGCGGTAGAGCAAATAACATAACACGAGAGACACATTTCTTTGTCATGTTAAAAATACACTTCAGGGACCACCAGGCTATTAAAAGCTCCTCAACATTTCGCTGGTTCTTGTTAAATTAATGTATTTTTCAAGTAAAACATCATATTTTTGTAAAAGTATTTTAAGCACAGGTGTGTTTTTATAAATAAGGGATACTGTTAAAAATGTATGGGAAATTTAAAGATAATTTTTTGATCGTCTCAATAAAAATGTAAGAAATCAATATTTTCATAAATAATTATCGATTTTGAAAAGCTGCAAAATTGCTAATTCCTAAACGGCTAGAAATTGACAATGACGTAGATATTGCTACTGGTTGCTAATACAACTGTCATCAGGACCCGGAACTGAATACAAAAGTTGGTTTATGTGACGTCACAGACGCTTTCCGCACGAACTCAAACGAACATATTGTTTTGGTGGCAAATTAAAATACGCATCGATTGAATCACTGTCGAAATTTTATTTGTCAAAGTAAACATAAAACACAAATACAGTTATTATTATTTTCGCAATTTTGAAAATGAAAACTACCGTAAAAAACGCGAAAAAACATGAATTTGCATTTTTACCCTTTATCGTAAAAATAATGAATTTGTATTTAATAGGAGAAATAATGCAAGATAACCTGTTATTTGTCCTTCTATATTTATATGTTTATACAGTTTAGCAAGAAAAAAAATTAAAATTGTCTTTTGAAAATCGAACGACCGTAAAACAATCATTAATAAACAAACAAAAAAACAGTAATGCATTGCTACATATTTTGCCAACAGGTTTAATTTATTTTGAAGGTTCCTCGTTTTAAATACGATTTTGAAAAAATCGAGTATAATTATATTTGAAACAAGCCAATAATAATTTTGATCGTTTTTAATTTTATCACTGGAACAACATAGCATATATGATTTCGCAGTGCGTGAATTCTGCAGAACAAAACTTCAATTATAATTTTCGTAGCTATCGCTAGGTATAGTGAACAATAACTATCATTAAATTATTAATGCAAATCTTAAAACAAAACAAAAAACTGAGTATCATATTTAATTTTAAAAGATTGAGAGCCACAAGCATCAATGGTCAACGTTTAACTGGGACGGTGTACCCAAAGGTTTTGTGCTTGGACCTCTGTTTTTTCAATGAAGGTTGTTTATTAGACCCCTAATATTTTATCGCGGGAAGATTGTAAGTGATTTGTATTGATGGAGCCTTAAGCGGTGTAATTTTTATCTATTATATTGTATTTTCGTCTCGTCACGCTGTTTTGTCCTTCGGAATGTGACCGATGTATTTTTATTTTCGGCAAAATTTTAGATTTAATGAATGTTGTATTTTTATAGTTAATACGGACTGGGTAAGGGTATGGTTGAGAAAAACCTGGATATTCAGATATGGCTACTTAATGAAGTTAAATATGTTTTTAAATGAGATGTCGCAACCTTTTTATTTTATGTGTCCTCTTCTGTCTCATATTTCGACGAAAATTATTTATATTGTTTCAGTGAGTAAAATTATTTCATCAAAGGTTTTAATTGTTAATGGTTGATTTACACCAGGGTGATACTGAGAATATTTTAGACTGGATAAACAGACGAAGAGATAACCAGGCTTTATCATATTGTTTGGACTAACTAAATTTAGAAGACTGAGAAATTAAAAATCTACTGATCACTTTAATAGCGCATTTTTTTGTAAATCTCCATGGCAGTTCGATAAGATATTTGCTTCTAAATCCAGAGATCACGGGTTCAATCTCGAAGATTTGCACATAAAAACGATTTATAGCTTTTCTCAAATATAATTTTAGCATGCATTGTTAAGTGCAAGACAGTTTCAGTAACGTCGTAGTAAGTTATAGAACTGAAGATAAAAAAATGCCTGTTCTGAAAAACCAGAGACTTTTATGGATCTTCTTTTCACTCCTTCCACTTTCCTTATTGTTTTTGTCCTTACCACAATTTACCCAAACAAGGTGCTATAATCTTAATAGCTCCGAGGAGTAGTACTATTCTGTGTTAGAATTTTATTTTATGGTTTGCTCTTTTCTGGGGATGGAAATTAGTAGTTTACAAAGTCGTTAATTTACCACTTTTGAATGCCATATATGTATAAAACTCGTACACGATCAGTCGGTCAGTGCTTCAAAATGCACTTAAGTGCGTCAATAAACCAATAAACAAAGTTAAACACTAGGTTACTTGAAATCGTTTAGCGATCAGAAGACAGACGCAGCTTTAAGCACACAATAGCACCCATTATAATATAAGCGAACCATCGTAGACTTGAGATACGCTAGTGTTGCACTTGTTCGTTATTTGGTTATTAAAGCTGGTACACTCATTCACTGCTCGTGCGATAGACCATGTTAATGACCTCAGATAAAACAAAAAAGGTTTTTTGAATTAAACAAAAAAATGTGTAATATATTATGAACTGTCTTCTTGGCGGTAAAGCACACTACGTCATAAAATATTACAAAACAGACTATGTGATAAAAAATGCCACAAGATAATCTCTTTGCTAACAAGTTACATAGTGCGCAGGTTTTGTTTGTAAGGGATTAACTGTTAAATATTTAATAACCTTCCTCAGAAAATGTTGCGGTATTTTTATAATTTGAATATTGTGATAGGTCTCGTAGGGTTTTCAAGTATGATTTGTGGTTGGGAGAGTTTTTATTAGGTTAGGTTAGTGTGTGAATAAGTGATAAATAATGTATTAAATTAAAATTAACTTTAAAGCTTTAATGCTTACTATTTTAATATTAAAAATTGAAATAATATCAATAATCTCCAAAGTAAATATGAAACAAATAAAAACGAAAGAAAAAAAAGTATATTAATAATTTTCAAATGAAGAATGAGATCGATTAAAAATGCCGGTTTCTTATAAGGTCTCGGTGGCTCAATTGACAGAAGCGTTACTCCCGGATAGAGTAGAGGTTCCGAGTTCGATTCTCGGTCGCGACCGTTATATTTTTTTCTATTTCATATTAACGTTGAGGATTATTGAAATTATTTCAATTTGTATTTTTTGTCTTTTGCCCTCTTTTAACAAAAGTAATCTTCACCCGGCAGACTACGGGTGGGAACGACTTTGCAGAATTGCTGTCGCAAGAGTCAAGTAAGTTTCAAAGCGATGAGACGAGTCGTAACTACCTCTATCAGACGCATTGACGGCCTCCGTGGTCGAGTGGCAAGACGCTCAACTACGAATCCAGAGGTCACGCGCTTAAACCGCCATTTGTCATAACAAATTTAATTCATAAAAAATAATATAAAGTATATTTGCGGCACGTTACAGAGTTATAGATACTTAGAATAGAACTTATTCAGAATCGAAACTTAGCTTGAAATGGCTTTAGCCGTGTTTGGTGACTAGATCTGAATAGCCATAAATTTCCCGACCTTCATCTTTCATATTTCCTTCCCTTCCCCACTACCTTCAGCCGCACAACATCCCCTAATAGGGGATGCCATAGTCTCACTGGGTCTAGATGGTTGAGAGCAGTTAGAACACTTGTGCGGTATTAACTATAAAAAACCACATTCCATACACCTTCTTCTGGATTTTCAGTAATTGGATTATCTTGTATTTATCACCCGTCATGACTTCTTAAATAAAGAGTTTTAAAAAATTCTAACACCACATAATAGTCCTAGTTCATGAATACAAACGGATTTTGGCATCCCAATTTGGAGAAAGGTATGAGGGTGTAATAAGTGGGGAGGGAAGATGGAGAATAGGAATATTGTGAATATGGCTAAATCCATTTTTAGCAACAAATCGTTTCGATTTTGAATGTTCGCCTTTCACAAGGGCGAAATTTAATCGTAAATATAAACACAATATATTTATTTTTTAAATTTAAATAGTTTATTTCTGACAGTATCAAGTTTTATTTAACGACATCCTTTAAGATTATAAATAAACTCTCTAATACTTCACGTTAACACAACATGAATACGCCTCGGGTACTTGAAACATGAAGTATCTTGTTCACGTTGTATTAACGTCATTCCGTGGACATAAATACTTGATATAATCACATTAGTGAAGCTGGATCCGATTTGTTGGAAAGATAAGTTAAATGACAACTAAACTCAAAACAGATTATAATCTCTTGACGGAGAGTGTAATAATTATAGTTAATAACGGGTCTACCTCGGTGTTTTTTGGGCAGTGCTCGACAACCGATGTGCCGCAAGGGAATGCTTAAAAAATATCACACAAAAATTGCCTGTAAATTAATATAAAACAATTTAAATGGAATAATAATTTTTTATAAGAACACAGGTTTTATTTTATTTTCTATCACCGACTGGTTTCGTTAAGCCAAAGCATCATCAGGGTGCAAACTTAAACTAAACAAAAAATACAATGTGTGCGGTTATATATACTCGTACATATTTGACGGCCTCCATGGTCGAGTGGTAAGACGCTCGACTACGAATCCAAAGGTCGCGGGTTCAAACCCGGCGTGCGCCAATAACTATTATTTGATAGTATTCACATAAAAAAGAGAAAACACAATATAAAATAAAATAAGAGAACAGTAAGAAAACAAAATAATAAAATTAAAACTATTACAGAGGAAAAGAGAGAAAGAGACTAATAATATTAAATAAAAGAGTTGAAGCGTCAACACAGAAGGTGATAAAATAATAATGAGATATTTTATAAGTTACGGGAAACATACCTAATATTAGAAAACTAGACAAATTTAAGTGATTATTGAAAATATGACCACCTTAAGCCTTACCCAATCCTTAATTTTCATACCTTTAGCTTCTGGTAAATTGTTTTTTTTTAATCTGTTGATGTACACATGCACTGTTATACCCATATCTGAACCTTTTTATCTTATAATTTATGATAACGATCACGATTTTGAATAGTTTTAATTTGTATACATATTATGTATTATTTTCTTCTCGTTAATTAGTCTTATTAGCATAATGAATTTAGTATAAAGCGCACTTGAGGTGAAATATCACAAAATTGCGCTATATAAGTTCATTGTTATTATTATCAATATGACTATTAGCTTTCTTTATTTCTAGTGCTTCTAAATTATCTAATCTTGTTGCCATGACCATTTTTATGAAAAATATGAGCTCCGGTGCTTTTATTGAAGAAGTGATCTTTTTCAATAAGATGATTGGCAAATTCTGCAAAACCGTGGATATTTTGATTCTTACATTGACATTACGGGTTGTTTTACCAACATGAAATGTAAAACAATCACTTCAATCCAATCTTTTAATTCCCGAGTGACTTAGTTTGTCATCTTTATCATTAGAATGGATTAGAAATTTACCAAAAAATATATTTGTAAATAAATGCATTTTCACTAAACATTTCAAACCACAAAGTGATTGCTTTCTACAAAAATATAATATAAAACACTTGGATGGAGACAGTATGAGACGGGCAGGAGTGAAAGCGTTACACAGAGGTGGTTAAGACTGTCCAAGAGTTTTAGCGCCGATCACGTATTTATTATTAATGCGGAGACTTTCTGCAGAGCTTTCTTAAGCACTCAGACCATACGTGCAATGTACTATTTCCCATGTTTCATCCTATTCTTTCGACGGTAGCTCAGACCCTTTAATGAAGTTAAAGAGATTTGTCATGAGGCGTTTGTGATGACTTTTTGTAGGTTTTCAAGTTTGTAACTTTTCAAATATGCTCGTAAATCCGGAAAGAATGCAAAGCGTAATAAATAGAATCAAGAAAGGGACGCTTAGATGGTTTGGGCATGTAGAGCGAATGCACGAAGAAAGGTGTGTGAAAAAAATATATGATCCAAAAGTGGATGGAAGAAGAAGTCGGGGACGCCTGAAGAAAAATACGCTTCTATCGGTTTTTCTATTCAATGGAAAAGCCATTATTATTTCGTGTTTATTTCGTACTTAATTCGTGCTTACTTCGTGCTATTTTGTGCTTACTTTGTGCTTTCTTCGTGCTTACTTTTTGCTTACTACGAGCTTGTTTTATGTGCTTACTTCGTGCATACAGACACGCCCACAAATCACTTCTATTGGTTTTTTTTTATCTTTAATGGAAAAGTCAAAAAAATATCAAATGGATTTCGCAGTGGTATTTATATAATTTTAGTGCTATCTAAGTGAGAGAAGTTTGGCGAACCCTGCTTACTATGAACGAAAAAATTAATATTTAAGGGGTAATAATAAAAGGGATAAGTATGAATGGTGTTATGAATTGAAGAAAGGTGGGATGAAATGAAAAAAATAAACTCTGGGTGGTTTGTTTACACCGTAACAATACTATTTATTTGAAATTCGGAAGAGTTGGCAGAGCTTTTTCAATGCTGACAAGCTTTGTCGTACATTCAGAAAAGTCTAAATTATGAAAGTAAATCAAGGTGCGCCAGCATGTCAGAGTTGTATATTGTCTGTGGATAAAAGGATTTCAAACCTGAAGACTGCTCACACCTTGATCGTTGAATTGATCGTGACAATTGAAATGCTTCGGTTGAAATATTCTAAAACTTAAAAAGCTCTGTAGATCACAAGTAGCAACTGCCGAGTACTAACGTATTTTTCTAATTGAACTGTTAAAAAATACAGAACGAACACAATATGTTGTCTTCTCTTGTATATTTGAAATATGTATTAAAGCTTAATAGCTAATGATGGCAATATTATTATACTTGTAAGTTGAGTGTAATTATTGTTGGATCCAAATGTGTTTTCAGCTTCAGATGAATTTTGAAAATAGTGGACTGTAAAACGATAACCACTACTTGACAGAAGTGTCTAATTATGGATGTGAATATATTATTTGATTAAAAGGAAATGGGAAACCATTCACTCACCGATGTATTTGAAGTGTAAGTTCTTGATTCTTCTTACACACAACGAATCAGAACACTTGAATTTAATTTACTTGAAGAACAACAACAAAACGACGACCAAGCGAGACACAAACGAACTAGCACGTTTTATCACAAAACTCTTCTTCTGTTTTGATTGTCAATTGTTTTCAAACACAGTGTTGTTGAGTATGTAAATCGAATAGCGAAATAGCAAGATAAGTAGGAACTGGATGAAAAACATAAAGGTAAGAACCTATCAAACTATTATTTTGAAATCCAACAGTTACATTGACCTTTAAATTATAAAAAAGGGTTTTTTTCGATTACTATTAGTTACTACACGGTTCAGCCCGGTTTTTTTAACATAATTTTTATTTTTCAAGTCTTTTCTACTGCTTCGATAGCTAAAGTAATATTTTTAAGCTCCATAGTTCACGAAAGAAATGAAGTTGCGAACTTAATAGTCATGTTTCCTTATTTCATCCAGAAAAGGCTGTGCATATTTTATAACGACGTAGTTTACAAACCGAAAGTTTTGCTGCTACAGCGAATAGGTTTCTGCTCCAAAGATAAGATTATTCAACTGTTGATATTTCTAGAATCCGGAATATACAATTGTTTATATGATTTTAGTAGATAATTGAAGGAGATAACTTATATTCTTCAAAGTTTAGAATGTGTAGGGGAGGGAGTTGTACCTTGAATATGGTTGTACCCCAAACACATTTATGTTTTTGTATATGAGCGTGATTTTATCTTGAAATTGTTAGTTTGAACACGTTACGCTAGGTGGATTATGTGAAGCGATTTTGAAAATTTTCGTTTTTAAAAGGCAAGTTTTTGAATATTAATTATTTGAATAAAATCAGCAATTTTCAACGTAGGTATGAAATTTAAAAAAAATAATCGCGACCGTTATTTAATTGTTATTATTTTTTATTTATAGATAATTGATATTATTTTAATAATTAATGTGAAAATAGTAAGCATAAAAGCTATAAAGTTAATTCTAATTAACGTATGTTTTTTCTATTTTTTTGTAAATATATGTTTCCTGTTTGAATAAATAATTATTGGTTAAGTTCATGTTTATATGTCTATAAAATTGGGTTACTATACATTTTAACATGGATATTGTTTAAATTTTTATGACCGATGGGTTTCGCTTAGCCAAAGCATCAGCAGGGTAAAAAAATAAACTTAACAAAAAATACAAAGTGTGTGATTAATATAAATAAATATATATATATATATATATATATATATATATATATATATATATACATACAAAGTGATAACAAAATATAAAATAAAATAACAGAACAATGAGAAAAAAAAAAGAATAAAATTTAATTTATAACTATGGAACAGAGACGGAACGCGTCCAGCATTTGTACACGATTGACATTCAATATATGAGAACGGATCGCTTTTACGACTCGTTCTTATGTTCAACAGCTCGGCTATGGAACGATTTGTCGGCCTCTGTATTTCCTCCCTTCTTCAACATAGGCCTCTTCAAGACCCTGGTTCACTTATTCCTTTCTTCAAAAAGACCCTCCACACAACATCCCCAAAGATGACATAAGCACTGAAGGAAATTATTTCCCTCAAGGTCTCCTGTGTGAAGTTTTGGAAAAAAAGAGAGAAAGAGAGAGATAATATGTTTTGAAATGATAGGCGAAGCAAAACCGGTCGGTCGTAATTAAAATTAAAATAATGTCCGTGGTTTTATACTTTTTTTAATACGAATACCGCACAAGAGTCTCAATTGCTCTTAACGTCTTGAGCCAGTGAGACTATGGCATCCCCAAATAGGGTATGTTGTGAGGCTGAAGGTAGAGGAGAGGGGAAGGAGATTGGGAAGAGGAAGGTTGGGAAGTAACTGGCTATTCAGATCTGATTATCAAACACACCTAAAGCCATTTCAAGCAAGGTTTCGATTCTGAATAGTGGTCTTTCACCAAGGCGATACTTAAAGTATCTACCACTCTGGAACCTGCCCAAATATACTTTTTTTATTATTTTTATATGAATTCAAGTGTGTCATGACACACATTAATTAAATAAAAGTTATTGGCGCACGCCGGGTTTGAACCCGCGACCTTTGGATTCGTAGTCGAGCGTCTTACCACTCGACCACGGAGGCCGTCAAACAAAGTTGTTTTTCGATTTTTTTAAATATGTCAAATCACAAAGTGTTTTTTTTTTTGTAAAAAAATATAATGATGTTTAATATGGGAGGTCGGCAATCATTAACACAATCTAAACTCGAAATAAGGTTTTTCTTAGAAAACAGCTACACCGTGTTTCCTTTAATCGACATTTTCCTCGAATTTCCATGCTTACAACAGTTGTGTTCCGAATAACGCAGAAATGAATGTATTTAATTGTCCGAAGAAAGCGTTCTCAAGGACGGTGTACTTTAAAAGCTAGCCCGGATTCGACGATCGTTGACCCAAAAATAATAATATGAAAGCAGGATTTCGTTAATCCCAGCTCTAAGCCTCTCCGAACCAACGTTAACGTGTTCCTGGTCTAACCTTTTGTCACCTCAGATAAGCAAAAGCAGGTAAAAGTTAGGCCGAGTTTTTAAAAATAGTTGAAAATTTCATAAAGCAGATTTGGTAACTGCTCTTTCAAACTTACTAAATAATGCCCCTGCTTGTTAGAATCTGGAAAGTTAAAGTTCACATCAAAAATGAACTCCTAGTCTTAACTCCAAAATAACTTTCCACGAGTAATATTTGGAATGAAAATTATTAATAATTTTAGTTTATTATTTTATTTATTCAAAGAAATGAAATAAAATTTTTGTATAAGACCACATATAATATTTTAATTTTTATAACCGACTGGTTTACTTACTATTTGTCTCTTTCTCTCTATTTCTTTGTTATAATTTAAATGTTCTTCTATTGTTTTCTCATTGTTTTGTTATTTTATTTTTTATTTTTTTCTCGCTCTGTATGTATATATAACCGAACACTTTGTGTTTTTTGTTTAGTTTAATTTTGTATCCTGATGATGCTTAGGCTAAGCGAAACTTTATTTACTATCGGTCCCTTTCTCGCTGTTCCTTTGTTATAATTTAAATGTTATTAAATTGCTTTCTCATTGTTTTGTCATTTTATTTTATAATTTGGTCTTCCTTTGTATGTATGTATAAGCGCACACTTTGTATTTTTTGTTAAGATTAATTTTATACCCTGAAGATGCTTAGGCTAAGCGAAACTGGTCGGTCATAAAAAATAAAATAATATTCGTGGTCTTGTACAAAGTATTTTTTCATTTCTTTAAATACGTCAAACCACAAAGTGATTGCTTTATACGATAATATACTTTATTTTGTTTTTTTTTTCTCTGTGCTATTACAAAAATTAGAACAAGTGAATATTGTGCATCATACAGAAAGCACTAAAAAATAGAGCCATGAGAATTAAATTAAAAAAAATTTAAAGAAACGTTGAACGAGTTGAATTCCTTCTAAACAAATTATTTACTTAAATACTATATTTTTGATCTACAAAATAATGGCCATACATCATCTGAATTTATGAAAGAAATTGAAAACTACCAGCATAGGCACACATATGAGACGAGGAAAAGGAACCAATTTAGAATACCTTTCAGAAAAAGGTTATAAAAAAGTCAAAGCTCATTGACGTACGGAGCATTAAAAATATGTGACGAATTGACAAAAAATTTTAAATTAGAAGAAAATTAAAAAAAAAATCAAATGTAGCTGAGAAAATATGTTACGAACTTGTGCTTATGAATATTAATTTAAGGTTTGTTTAAGAACGTATTACGTATTATTAGTATGTACTTTTAAAAAATAAATAAATAACAGATACATGCTATTGTAGCCCAATTTACAAATCTTAGTTGAAAAGCAAAAAAAAAAACTGTTTGTGTGATACTAAGAACATTAAGCTCTGGTGACATAATAATATTTGGATGATTGGATATTTTTGTGAAAAATCACCTCAAGGGCGCTGTACAGATCTTATTTTCTATTATTAGATATTAATTCCTAGTTTTAATAAATAAATATACAGGAACATACTTACCTGGCAGGTCCCATTAGATACACACTTATTAACATAAAATTATAATTATGATTTTATTTTTTTATTTTTTTATTGAGCAAAAATGTCGCCTTTAATATTGTTATCGTAAAATTTGTTGACTTCTATAAGTTCAGTGGCATTTCTTTCACGAACTGTGAAAAATTGTAATATTTATTTGTAAATGTGTAAATTTAGTATGATTTGAGATTTGCATAGCTAGTATTATATGATTAATGATATATTGAAAGCCGTTTTGCGTTTTCTTCCAATTCTTAAGCAAACGTTTCAGAAAAACTTGCAGTGACCTGTGTGCTCGAGCAGTTAAGATCCTCGACTCCGAATTCAGAGTTCGCAGTTTCAAAATCCCGCGTGCGCAAATAAATTAGACTTATTTTAGAGTTATTTCACATTTAATTAGTGTAAAACAATATATAGAATATTTGCAGCACTTTCCAGAGTGGTAAATACTTTAAGTATCGCCCTGGTAAAAGACGACCATTCGGAATCGAAGCTTTGCTTGAAATGGCTTTTGCCCTGTTTGGTGACCTAGCGATGAAATAGCGAGATACCCAACCTTCCTCTTCCCCATATACTTCGTCTTCTCACTCTTTTGAGTCTCACAATAAACCCCAAGCAGTGATGCCAGTCCACTGGCTTCACTGGAAGCAGTTGGAGCTCTTGTACAGTTTTCACATTTGAAAAAATATTGTATTTCTCCACTCAGCTACCGGTCGGTAGTTGAGTGGAGAACGCGTCGGATTCCCACCCGGGCGTCGTGCGTTCAATTCCTCTGCTGGCTAAGTCCTCCATCATTGCACAAACAACATCTTCCGCTTTTTATGATGGCAGTAGGAGTTTTTCAAATATTGTCAGGTTATTCGTAACCCGGGAATGTTTGTCTTACTTAAAAAAAATATATATATAAAAAATATAAATTAAATCACGCCTTAAGTTACTTTTTAAATATCAGTTTTCTGTCTTCATTGCACCTTTTGAAGAACTGGTCCAGAATCAGGAAGCGGCTAACGAGAGTACAATTACGTTGAGATAAAAATGCGGGAGTAAGTCTGGCCCCTACTTCCATCTCCTACCGCCTCTACCGTCGTTAGGGGCGCTCCTAGGCCGGGCGGGGGCTGATGGGGTCTGGTGGGGGGAAGCTAATTATTTACGTGGCTGCTTGAATAACACCTGGTATTGGACAGTTAAGTCAAGTCATACTGATTTCTAGTACCAGGTTGTATAAAGTTATTATCAACAGTTAAATTTACAAAAGAAAATTATAAGCTTAAATTAGTATTGAAACAATAATTTTCAACGAAATATGAAATAGAAGATAAAAAAGATTAGGCAAGGACCTTAGAGTACATAGAGTAGTATCTATTCAGCAGTTCCGGCAGTGAAGTCAGTTTAAGACTTATTTTTGATGATTTTAACCTGACTCGGCGCACCTGGGCGTGGCTAAAACTAAGGCTTGGGTATTTATACATCCATTCATATCACATATAGACGTTATGTTTTGTTTATTCGTATAGCCACTTTTTCACCGTATTTTTATCAACAATAATATAGCATATAACCTAAAAAACCGTTTAGTTGTGTCAAGTTTAGTGGCATAGTAAAAAATCTGGGCGGAATCCCGCGGTGTCCCAGGAGCTTAAGATCATTGCGACAGTATATAGAAGCGGTCTTTAAAATTTGTTGTCTCTTTCTCTCTCATGGTGTACGACGTAAAAACCCGGAGAAATTGATATATCGCAAGTTTGTCTAGGTTCGGTAAAAATAATGAGCTCTCCCTCCATATATTGTTACTTCAAGGTTAAGACCGAGACTAAAACTCGGAACCTCTACTATATCCGGGAGTAACGTCCTCTGCCAATTAAGCTAGCTTTATTAAAAACCGTATTTTTTTTTCAATTCCATATTTCTTTGAAAATTATTATTATTATATTTTTAATTTTTCGCGATATATATGTTAGGCAGCCATCTTATTTAGCAAACTTAATTGTTGTTTTGACACTTTTGTAATGCTGTGATTGTGGAGATTTCGCATTAACCAATAATACTTGGGATCGTGAATGTTAAGAAATATTTGTTGAGCTTTTTAATGATGATAATGTTTGAATTACTGATCTAATCTCATTAATGATTTAATTTTAAGAGGTCAGGAAAGATGAACGTAAATAAATGGTTAATCCAAAAAAAGTGCGTATTGTTCAGATATAAAGAATTACAAGAAAAGTATGTAAATAGTTTAAATATTAAATCATGGTACTGACAATACATGTTTCTACTAATACCTGTTGTCACAACCCTAGTATTTTGTGTTGTCCTGTTACTTTCTATTTTTCCTTATCTTTCCTCTCACCTAATTTTACACACAATTCCATTCGCTTTAACTAAACTCACTTTTACACACATTTTCTTCTCCCAAAGTTACATTTATTTCTATCCTCTTTAGCCATAATAACACTTTATCCCGTGCCCTATGTCTAATTTCATACATTATCCATTTCCCTTCGAATAATAAGTACGAGTACACGCTTTACTTGTATTTCCCTCCTTTATTTAACTAAAGGGTATTCGTAAAATTTGTTGAAAATACTGTACAAAATTTTATTTTTTTACAAATGTCAGGTTGAACTAACTAACTAACCATCCCGTCGTTTCTCCGCAGGAGTAGGCAAAGAGGATGGATCGCTTAACAACTCTATCTTGGCACGCACTCCTTGCTTCATTCACATTCATACAAACGTTATTCTGACTGTTGAAATTATAAAAAAAAATATATTTAAAACATTGAAACAATGAAATAGAAAAGCACGAAGATAAGGTGTTTATGCAACGATGGAGGAATGAGCTAGCAAAATAATTGAACCCACGGCGCCCAAGTAGAAATCTAACGCATTTTTCCACTCATCTACTAACCAGTCTAATTAAAAAATAATAATAATGTGAATACCGCATAAAAAGTGGTCGAAGAAAGGAGTGTGAAAAGAATATATGACGGGGAAGTTAATGAAAGAAGAAGTCGGAGACGCCCGAGAAAGACATGGCACGATCAAGTGAACCAGAGTGAAAGATACTCTACGTATCGCCCTGGTGAAAGACCAACATTTACTTTGGGACATTTTACATTTTAAATGGCTTTAACCGTGTTTGGTGATTAGATCTGAATAGCCTGGTACTTACCAACCTTTCTCTTCCCCATTTCCTTCCCCTTCACACTACCTCCTACCTTACAACATACCCCGATTTGGGGTGCCATAGTCTCACTAGCTATATGGTCGGGAGCAGTTGGGGTTTTTGTGCGGTATTCTCTGTCGAAAAAATATAAAATCCTTGAGTCGGGTCATGTAAAGAGTCTGAATTACAGAAAAATATGCTGAAACTCTACATTAATGTGAATAATGTAAGGAGTGTGTACCAAGATACAGTTGTATGACTGTCCGTCCTCTCTGCCTACATCCGCTGAGAAACGGGGTGATGGTTAGTTTACAAAGAAAAAATAAATAAGTAAAACAACAAATTCAATTTATTAAGAGCTCGGAGTAACAATATATGGAGCAGTGGCGGCTCGTGAGTTTTTAGTGTGCTAGAGTGCTAAGATTGAAATATACGACGTTGCTAGTGTTGTTGTAGCCGAAAATGATTTTTATTTTTTTACAAGATTTTATTTTTTGTATGAAGATTTTCAGGATTTTTCAGTTTTGGTGGTGCACTGCACGGATTTCTGAAAAATCTTCATACAAAAAGTTGATATTTCGAAAAAAAAATATATATGTTTTCGGCTACAACAACAACAATGATGACGTTATTTTTCAATCTTAGCACTCTAGCACACTAAAAAGTCACGAGCCGCCACTAATGGAGAGAGCTAATTCTTTTTACCCAACCTATACAGATTTGGGATAAATTACTTTCTCCGGTTTTTACTTCGTACACCATGAGAAAGAAAGAGACAACAAATTTTCCCAAATTATCACACCGCTTTAAATTATTGTAAGAATGTTCTGCGTGTCCTGCATATCCGTCGACTCCACCCACACGTTTTTATATAAATGGACATAACTCAACAATTTTTTAGGTTATATGCTATATTTTTGTTTATAACAATACTGCGAAGAAGTGGTAATACGAATAAACAAAAAAATCATTTTGAAATGTGCTATGAATGGATGTATAAATACCTTGGTCCTAACCTTAGCCACGCCCAAGTCTAGCCGAGTCCAGCAAAGCTCATCAAAACTGACTACAGCAGCGCTACCTCTTGTATATTATTTTAGATCAAGACGTTGCAAAGCACCGAGCAGCCTTGTTCTTAATAAAAAAATTGTTTGAGAATCATTAAAATTTTTGCGAAATTTTTTAATATTATTTTTCCACTGTGTATAATATTCTTACTTCGCGGAAAAGTTAGCCGTTAAACTTATTTACCCCAGCAACCTTCGGGCCGCTACAGCCTCAAGCAGTGAGCACTCCATCCCGCCCATTGACAACTCTGCGCCGTGGCGCTTGAAACTTTTATTTCACGAAGAAAGTTTCAACGTGTCTTTTGACATAAACTTTTACACTGTTGTAACCAAAACGCCGTGTGTGGCGGACTGCAGGGGTACTCAGTGTTGAGTTGAAGAGCCGACATTTATAAAATAAATAAGCATTTAAAAAAAATAAATAATAATAATATGAATACCGCACAAGAGTCTCAACTGGGTCCCAACCTTGAAGTAACAATATATGGAGGGAGAGCTAATTATTTTTACCCAACCTACACAAACTTGCGAAAAATCACTTTCTCCGGGTTTTTACGCCGTATACCATGAGAAAGAAAGAGACAGCAAATTTCATAGACCGCTTCTATATACTGTAAGGATGATCTTAAGCTCCTGGTTCACGGTGGGACTCCGCCCACATTTTTTATTATGCCACTAAACTTGACACAACTAAACGGGTTTTTAGGTCATATGTTATATTTTTGTTGATAAAAATACTGTGAAAAAGTGGCTATACGAATAAACAAAAACATTATGATATGTGATATGAATGAATGTATAAATACCGTAGTCTAAGTCTTAGCCACGCCCAGGTGCGCCGAGTCAGGTTAAAATCATCAAAAACAATCAAAAACTGACTTCACTGCCTTGGATAGATACTATTCTACCAACTCTATGGTCCCAACCGTCTAGAGCCAGTGAGACTATGGCATGCCCAAATAGGGAATGTTGTGAGGCTGAAGGTAGTGGGGAGGGGAAGGAGATTGGGAAGAGGAAGGTTGGGAAGTACCTGGTTATTCTCATAAATCTCTCAATAATTCTCTAAATCTCATTGTTCATCTTTAGTGTACTGTTTGTTTTCAACTGAAGGTTTACGCGTGTCCGTTTAATCCAGAATTAAAGACCTTGGTGAAAATCATTAATCTGTTTATTGTGGTGGGGAGGAGGAGGGGAGTTTTGGAGCGGAACCTGTATTATCACTACGCAGGTCAACTGAGAAAATTATTTTAATATCTATTTTATTAAGCAGTATCGGGTTGTGAATGGTCGGAAAATATTTTTACTCTCACTACTCTTATCATTGAGAACTGAAATTGTTGATAATACAACGGTTTGTAATATAAAATGCTGCAATATCATAATCTCGTTAGTATCATATTCCAAAAATTTCCAGTGCTTACCATACAAAAATTATTTTCTAAGCAAATACTAACTTTCCTTTACAAAAATATAAATACGTTTGTCACATCACAAAATACTCGCAACACTAGATTAAGACATACACATCAACTACAAATACCTAAAACACACACATCCTTTGGACAAAAGCATTACAGATACCAGGCTATTAAGCTTTATAATTCTCTTTCTACACAAATCAAAACATCTACACTTGCACAAAACAATAAACACGTTTGGAACTGGTTACAATCCTCCTTATTTATAATTATATACATTAATAATAATAGTGCTACTTAGGCAATTTATTAATTTTTATGATTTTTTGTTTTAAATTGGCTTAATTTTCTTTTGTATTTTTAATTTTAAATTGTTTTATCATATAATTCGAAAAATGTCCTCCACATCACAGGATAATGTACAAGTATGTAAAATATTGTAAATAAACACGAAGTTAAGGAATTAAGATTTGTACAACGCCCCTGAGGTCACATCTCAGTAAAATGGCGCTGTATAAATTATCGAAATTATAATATTATTATTGTCATAACGTAATGTTTCTGCACGAGAATGCCCGTCAGCATTCTGCTTATATTTGAAAAGTCTGTAAGATTGTTTTAGATGACTGTTTTATTTTCAAACAACCGAATTTCTTTAGGCGAGGAACCGTATTTTTTCCAGAGCGACGAGTCACTTGTTAATGATGTCAGATATTTTTTAATGATTTGTTGACGTTTTTAATTTATTTAAAAATACTCGCCTCGCATTTCATTCAATGTTGATATTGAAATTGTTCATTCAATCCAATTTTAATATTTTCCACTTCATACTCAACCAACCAATATCTCTTTTACTAAGATAGACCACCATAAAACTCTGTCCTGGCACACACTCCTTGCTTTATTCACATTCATACAACGAATCATAATATTATTCTGTTATTCTCACTCTTGATATGGCCCGATTCAAGTATTTGATCGTGCCATGTCTTCCTTGACAACACTTTTTTCCATCATTATATATTATCCTTGTTCGATCCAGAAACTGCGATTCAGTTTTGGAAAGACGTGAATGAATTTGAGTGGACTGTAAAACGATTATACTTAATGAATGATTTGATTGTATTTGAGGACAAATAAGAAAAGGTAAATTTATGCCAACTTGCTCACTTGTTAGACGTCTGCGAGAAGGGCCGACCTATCTGCCCGTGCGATGAAAAGTTGAGTGGGGCGTATCCTCCAGAGACGGATGCGAAGCGAGGCGCCGTCCCTGGGTGGTCCGAGCGATTGTAGGCGAATTAGATCAAATTGAGATGCGCCGCTCTCGACGTCCAGAACTTAATATGGCTGCCCAGTGGTGGGGGTTATCGTTACAGGCTGTTCAAGACACTTTATCCAGCCATACAAATAATGCGTGGTAACAGAACAAGCTGGCAAAAGGGGAGGTAGGAACTGGACAAAAGGTATCAGGTTAGGACCTATCAAATTGTTGATTTTAGGACCCAACAATCGTTAAACTCTTTTCTTTGTCTGCTCTACATGCTTAAACCATATAAGCGTCCCTTTCTCAGTTCTATTCATTACTTTAACATCAGCCTAGCATTTGTTCCATTATTCTTTTTTTTAAATGAAAATACTGCACAAGAGTTCCAACTGCTCACGAATGCCTGAAACCAGTGCGACTATGGCATCCCCAATTGGGGTACGTTGTGAGGCTGACAGTAGTGGGGAGAGGAAGAATATAGAAAGGAAGAAGGTTAGGAAGTACCAGGCTACTCAGATCTGGTCACCAAACATGGCTTAAGCCATTTCAAGCAACGTTTCGATTCTGAATGGTGGTATTTCACCAGGGTGATCCTTTACGTATCTACCACCGTGAAACGTGCCGCAATTATACCATATATCATTTTGTGGCCAAAACACGTAAGCGACAAATAGGACAATAAAAATGTAGATTTTAAAATTAGTGAAAATTTGCGAGCTTATGCATCAATATAATAAGAAAAAAAAACTTTATTGTTTAGTACCCGATATGCCCAAGTAACCCTTTTTTAACTTAATTGATTATGTTTTATATATTTTCGTAGAAAGAATTCTCTTTGTGGTTTTATATATTTAATGAAATGAAAAAAAAAACTTTGTATAATATCACAGATATTATTTTAATTTTCATAACCGCTTAGCCTAAGCATCATCAGGGTACAAAATTTAATTAAACAAAAAATACAAAGTGTGCGGTTATATATACATACATTTTGTCTCGTTCAATTAATATTATCTGTCCTTTCCTCTCTGTGCCTTTGTTATAATTTAAATATTATTGTATTATTTTCTCATTGTTCTGTTATTTTATTTTATATTTTATTCTCCCTCTGTAAATATGTACAACCGCACTGTTAGAATTTTTTGTTTAGTTTAATTTTGTACCCTGATATTGTTATTTTATATATTGTGTATATTTAAAGGTTTAATATATTTTTGCGCTCAAGGACCAAAGGTTTTGCTCATCAGCAGCTTGCTCTATAATATATTGTGTCGAGTGTAGCACAATCCTACTCTCGTAAAACACTCCCACCAATAAAACTCACAAGAACACAATAAAAAACACATAAAGTACCCCAAAAACCGTACTACCAGAACAAGAACCATAGAACCGAGCATTCTAAACACACAAAACCTTCCTTCATCTTATTCAAAGCTTATGGGAATTTGATTAATGTATGGGAACGTATGAGAGATTGTAGAACTATAGAGAATACTGGACGAAGATGGATGCGTCACAATTATGTGTTGGGATAGCTCAAAAGGTAGAACAATCATTTGGAAAGTCGTCAGTTTTGATCCTAAATCTTAAACCAAATTTTGATACGCAGTTAAAAATGCCCTTGTAATCGTTTTAATGTGCGTTATAAATATTTTCGTAGAAATCAATCACTTTGTAGTTGGACGTATTCAATGAAAATGAAATAATAACTTTGTATACGACCAGGGATTTTATTTTAATTTTCATGAACGATCGGTTTGTTGTTGCATTTTATATTGGTAAAACAACCCGTAATGTCAATGTTAGAATCAAAGAACATCTGATAAGTTTAAATAACCACGGTTTTTCAGAATTCGCCAATCATTTCATCGAAAAATATCACACCTTCAATAAAAGCACCGGTGCTCATGTTCTTCACGAAAATGGTCATGGCAACATATTTAATAATTTAGAAGCACTAGAAATAAATAAAGCAATTCAAATGAATAATCATATTCTTAACAATCAGTTAAATATATCAAGTGGTCCAATATTAGATTGGGGCAATTAGATTAGTCCAATATTATATTAGGGAGATTAGGGTGAGAAAGATGCGATTATTCATACGATGAGATTGAACAGTTATTGAAAATGTCTTCATTAGAAAAGCGCAGGAAAGACTTTGGTTTAATTTTCATTTACAAAAACATTAAATGTCTTATTGACTCACTCTGTTGCAATTTATCCAGTTCAACATTTCTTGCCGTTGACTCAGAAACAATGAATTGCTGTTCCTCAATTATCATAATACTAATTATGGGTATAATTCTCCAATGTCAGAAAAAAATAAAAAATACTTGTTAACTCAAGCCATGGTTTTGAAATTTTTGGTAGCAGTCTAAATGATTTTCGTCATTCTTTACGACTCTACCAAAACTTTGACTAGACCATGGCTTGAATGTTCTCTCTTATGTTTATTTTGTCCTATTTTTGTTATCGATTCATTTATTATTATGTATGTGCTATTCCTTCTCTGTTGCTCTTTTTTCTATTTCGTTTTTTATGTCTTTTTTATAATTTGACCTTAGTCCGTTAATTTATAAATAAATAAATAAATATTAGGTATATTTCCTGTAAACTCTAATTTTAACTTTTAAAATTTCTCACTATTCTTTAATCACCTTCTCATTTGACGTTTTGCTTTTTTTATACCATATTATCTGTCTCTTTCTCTCTGCTCCTTTGTTATTATTTTTAATGTTTTTCCATTATTTGTTTTATTTTTATTTTATTTTATACTGTGTTTCTCCCTCTGTATATATGTGTATATATTAATATTTATAAATTTATATATTTATATTTTTTTACTATTATATATATACATATATAGCCTAAGCATCATCTATATATATATAGATGATGCTTAGGCTAAGCGAAACTGGTCAGTCACGAAAAATAAAATAAAACGTCTGATCTTATCCAAAGTTATTATTTCATGTTCGTTACTCAGTTCAACTCAACTTCAACTCAATTCCAAGTGTAGCAAATGCAGTATGCAGTGCCTAGTTAGAGTGTCAAAACTGGTCTCTTTAACTCTTTCAATGTTGTAATATGTAATTCAAATTATGATTATTTTAGCTGTACCATTTCGTGACTGAAATTCCATCCGCTATGTTTTGCATGAAGTAATGGATGAATGAAAGCGTTTTGACAGACATAAAGGTATTATGAGAGACATATATTATGCATAAAGAACTCAGCTTGAATGCAATTTCAATGCAGTCACTAAGGACCGGAGTAAATGCAATCGTGCAGCAGATGACACTGCAATTTATTGCATTTTTTTTACTTAGAAAACTAAAATAATGAAGCAGAAAAAAACGGTGAAGCTCAAATTCGTTCGTTCATTATTTTACACCCCAAAAACTATCAAACAGTGGGCTGTGATGACATGAAATTTGTACAGTATTTGACTGGGATCTGTAAGTTTACGCAACTATTTACAGTTTCCAACATCATTCCCACCATGAGATGTGTGGCTTAAAAATGTTTACTTAAAATGATAAATCATAAAATATGTGTGTATGACGCACAAAAACTCACGAACGATAAGCTCTGGTATCATGGAATTTGCAGAGTAACTCATGTCTCCCGTGAGTCCCAACTGCTCTTAACCGTCTGGAGCCACTATGGAGGACTATGGCATCTCCAATTGGGATATATTGTGAGGTTTAATTTGATGGGGAAAGTAAGGAGGTGGGGCAGAAAAAAGTATCTGGCTTTTTAGATCTGGTCACCAAACACGGCTAAAGCCATTTCATGCAATGTTTCGATTCTGAACGGAAGTCTTTAACCGGGGCGATACTTAAAGTATCTACCATTACAATAAGTCACCATATTGTTATTAATATCTTGCTAATATACATAGCAATCTCGATGAGTTATAAAAACTCACTCTAGGAGAAAGGAAATTAAAGAAATACACGAGTTTCAACAATCTACAAAATACAGAGTAATAGAACTAACAAAAATCATAATAAATTTAACAATATAATATAATAAGAAATGCATTATAAAAATGGGGTAGTTTCTATTAATATAAGATACAACTAAATTATAAATAGAAACAAACGGAGGAAAAAACCCTGAAGTGCAGTAAATGAGGATGTTTTTACTCTACCGGGAAAAAAAGAACTGATTTGGAAATAAGGTATTTTCATCTTTAAATGAATGTACAAAATATTCTTTTAAAGCATTATTTCCCATAACTTATGGTATGTGTACATGAAGTGTGAATTTTATTTTAATATCGTGTGTTATGTTGGTGGATGTCTTGATTGTAAAGGGGTTTGATGTTATTGTGTGTTGTTTGCTGAGTAATTTGTAGAATGGTGCTTGTCATTTCTTTTTTGGGGGGGATCTTGATTGGAAGGAGACCGGTATTTGAAAAAATGTACCTGACCCGAGTGTCCCATGGAAGACCAAGGACATTTCTGAGAGCTCGGTTTTGGATAACCTGGAGGTCAGATATCATTTTCTTGGAGGCAAAGCCCCAGATACAGCAGAGATAAGATAGGTGCGAGTGAATCATGGTATAATAAACCGAAATGAGTAATGCAATTCATTATGACACCATTCAATACATACACTGTTGCAAGAGCTCTATGTAGTTGTTTGTTATGAAGTTATCAAAAAAGTAGTTATATTTCCAGGAATATTGGAGTGGCCTGGTTTCAAAGCATATATTTCTCTTAAAAAACAATTTTTTACAACTTTACTAAAGGAGGACACAAGAGCTAGTTTAAAGTAAGTTATTAACCGACGTAGTTTTGGCTGGCGATCTCGTTTACCGAAGAACTTTTTAATTAGCTGTCAATTTTATCGAATTCCATACAAAACTGCTATTCGTACGCAAACGGCGAAATATTGCTTAAAATACTCGAAGCTTGGATTTAGGGCAAACCGGGATGATAGGGCAGCTGAGGAAAGGGTGGAAATACCATCTTTGTAAATTGTTTATTCTAAAAACAAAATGCACCATTCAGTTTGGTAATTTTATTGATACTCTAATGGAGAAAAATCGGTCAATTGAGATATAAACTAAACTGGTGAAAGACCACCGTTCAGAATCGAAACGTCGCTTGAAATGGCATCAGCCGTGTTTGGTGACCAGAACTGAATAGCCAGGTACTTCCCAAACGTCTTCTTCCAAATTTCCTTCCCCTCCTCACTACCTTTAACCTCACAACATACCCCAATTGGGGATGCCATAGTCTCACTGGCTCTAGATGGTTGGGAGCAGTTGGGACTCATACGGTATTTACTATAAAAAAAAAAACAAAAACAAAAACAAAAAAACTAACTTTCACGACGTTTCTCCGCAGCAGTAGGGAGAGAGGACCGACCACCATACAACTCTGTCTTGGTACACACTCCTTGCTTCATTCACGTTCAAACACCGTCTCATACATACTCTTCTGTTATTCTGACTCTTCACATGGCCCGACTCAAGTATTTGATGTGCTGTGTCTTCCTCGGGCGTCCCCGACTTCTTCTTCCATTCACTTTCGCATCATGTATTTTTTTCACACTACTTTCTTCGTTCATTCTATTTACTTGCCCAAACCATCTAAGCGTCCCTTTCTTGATCCTATTCATTATTATACGATAAAAAAACAAAGAATATTACTTGGATAGCTTAAAAAACACTACTTTTGTGAAATATCAAATCAAGGGCAGTTAAGGAGCTTTACATTTGAATGTTGAATTTACTTCATGTTTAGTTTTTACCACAATTATCTAAAGCTACAAAAGATCAGATAAAACAGACCTTCTTTCAATAATTCCTTGCAAAATTACTGAATTATTCGCCATTTGTTTTTTTAATTTTTATACTAACTAGTGGAGCGTAAACCTTTAAGTTGAGCTTTGTTCTAAAGAGTGAGATTATTCCAAATGGTTTGATAAAAATTACCAATGCGCTTTCAGTTCAATCCTTGTATATTTGTATTTGAAGGCGTACAATAGTTGCCGGAGCCAGTGGAACCGTGGCATTCCCTTATGTAGATGTTGTGAATTTGAAAGACACGGAGAAAGGAAATGAGGAAGGGAAAGGTAAGAGAAAGGTTTGGGAGTATCTGGCTAGTCGGATCTGGTCACTGAAGCCATTTGAAGCAGTATTTTGATAATTAATGGTAGTCATATTGAGAATCTTCTTTTCTGGAACACAATGTTTAATACAATGTGAGTATTTATTTTGATTGAAATAAGAATTGACTTTAATGCATAATTGCTTAGTTTTTTAAATATTTAAATAATGCAGCCAAATCAAAGGTACATACTAAAAAAATCACATTAACAATCTCCAATGAAAAGTATGACATCGATTAAAAATATCGGTTTCTAATTAGGTCCCAATGGCTGAATTGGTTGAAGCGTTACTCCCGGATAGAGCGGAGGATCCGAGTTTAAGTCTCGGTTGTGACCATTGTTTTTTTTTGTTTGGCTTTTTCATTTGTTTAATTTTTATTAATTTTTTTTCGACACATGCCATAACCCATGTACATTTTTAATTAAATTAATTCTAAAAGTCACCTCCACTTTTGAACCTATGACCTCTGGGTCCAGAGCTAATAAGTTTACCGCTCTGACCAAAGGTTTAATCGTGGTTATTGAAACTTTGTTTGAGTTCCATACAAGCAATGTTTGATGCTTTTCGAAATTAATTACGAAGTGTGTCTTCTACAATATAAAGCGTTGCAGTTTTAATCTATTTTGGACCCATTCAACTTGACCATGGCTAAAGTTTCAGTCTACGGATTGTAGGTGGCATACAGTCTTTTTCACAGCCTTTTGTTGGGGGGACAAAGCCTCGGGAACATGTTAATTTTTTCTACGGCTTATGACGTATTGCGAGGCATTAATCAAACGCGGATCTTTTTCAATGGATACAAAAAACCCTCGAAACTGGACAAAAGACCGTCAAAATAATATTGTTTTTTCGAATAAATTTAACGTGACATATTTTGTTGTAAATCACTTAGGGCCGGTTGGTTAATCCGTGTTACAGTTTAGTGTTGGTTTGAATCTAAGGTATTTTAGTAAAGTTGCAAAAACTTACTTTTTTAAGTCCAGTTGCCTTAAGGTAACCCTTTTTTAGAAAATTCTGATAAACTTTACAAAAGTACCACCTACGTTCCAAATGCCATAAAAAAATAATAAAACAGAATGAGACTTTGTTGAAGTATAAGATAATTTAGTTCTAAACATTTACACTTATCCCTATATATCGAACTCTTTTTTGATATGGAGTTGTCCTTTATCGGTATAATAGATATCATCCATTCAAATATTCATTCACTTCCCACTAAAAGTGTTGAATAAATTACACCCCTCAGGCTAATCATTATGTCTCTTTTTACCATTCGAATTCTCGCAATTTTTATCAACATACCACTATACAGGTAGATTATGATTTTTTGCACTTCCTTTAGTGAATATATGACGGCCTCCATGGTCGAGTGGTAAGACGCTCGACTACGAATCCAAAGGTCGCGGGTTCAAACTCAGCGTGCGCCAATAATTTGTATTTAATTAATATGTGTCATAACACATTTAATTCATATAAAAATAATAAAAAGTATATTTGCGGCACGTTCCAGAGTGAGAGATTTTCTAAATATCGCCCTGGTGAAAGATCACCATTCAGAATCGAAACGTTGCCTGAAATGGTTTTTGAAATTTCCGAAAAATCTAAAATTCAACTTTATCTCCTCAAAATCAATAAATTTAACTATTGATTTTTGTGTTCAATCTTTTTAAAGTTTATATTCGCTAAATACCTTATAATAAACATCTTAGCGAACTAAATTCGGTGAAGGTTAAAATGTCTATAAGAATTTTTGTTTATTTAATTTATCAATTTTTGTGAATTTGAGTTAGAAATAAAATCATGATAATCGATTAATTTTAAAAATTATTTTTTTTACGTGTATACCGCACGAGAGTCTAAGCGGCTCCCAACCGTCTAGAGCCAGTAAGACTATGGCATCCCCCATTAGGGATATGTTCTGAAGCTGAAGGTAGTGGGGAGAGGAAGGAGATGAGGAAGGGGAAGGTTGGGAAGTACCTAGCTATTCAGATCTGGTCACCAAACACGGCTAAAGCCATTTCAAGCAACGTTTTAATTCTTAATGGTGATCTTTCACTAGAGCGATACTGAGAGTATCTACCACTCTGGAACGTGCCTCAAATATACTATACTTTATTTTTTATATCAATTAAATGTGTTATGACACATATTAATTAAATAAAAAAAATATATTTGCGCACGCCGGGTTTGAACCCGTGACCTTTGGACTCGTAGTCAAGCGTCTTACCACTCGACCATGCATATATTATTTTTATTTAGTTTTGCTAGTTTTAGTTGGTTCTGACATTTTGTTAATGGCCTTAAACGCCAAAATAGCTGTCACTTAAAACTCAAACAAAAAGTAAATTATAATAATATTAAATTGAATTACATAAAAAAATGAATTGAACACAAAAACTACAAATAGACAAAAAAATAATAATGTTTTAGAAAAGAGCTGCAAATCCGATTTTTAAGCGATTCGTATTTTAAATCTTCGATGCAATCACATATTGTGCGATAATTTTACCTGAATTTCACCGCTAGTATGGAAATCTAGAGTGGACCAAATTGGGATTCCCAGAAAGGGGAGTTTTGCTGAAATTAAGCCTGGCTTAAATTAAACCATGCCCGCATCACAGAACGGGGATTAATCAGCCTGAATTATTGTCACTGGTTTGCACGTTAAGTCTAGTTTGAATCACGGCAAAGCTTAACTATTGAAATTACTAACTAGCTATCGATTAATTGATTTCATATGACGCCTTTTCTACCTGTTATCAGTTGGTTGATTGGAAACTGAACACTGACGATTGATGATGATATTAAGGGTCAGATTATTGGATTTCTCCACAATTTTTATTCAACGTCACACCCTAAAGTAGAACTATGCTGGGCACGTAAAATGACAATCCGATGACTTGTAATTTTAATATCATCGGATAGCATCCTTGGTTGGGAAGAAGAATGGACTCTCAAATTTAATGACGCCAGATCTCGACGAGAGATTTTTACTGCTCATAAAAACAAGTTTCTTCTCTTTCTTATTTTTCTTCTGATACCCTCTCCTATCTGAGGGTGTTTAACATCAAGGCAAACTTCACCGTGAAAGCTGCAGGTTTCAAAAGTTTTTGAGCAGTGTAATTGACGTTGCAATCAAGTTGTTATTTTAAAAAGAAACTTCGAAGACAAACTTTTTTATCTAGAAATGTAGAACAGAACTTCTGTTAGAAAATATATATCGTTGTCGGAAAGGCAAAAGGGCTAAAACGCCATTTTAAAAAGTTCACACCAGAGCACTTTAAAGTTTTTTTTGGTTTTATAATAAAATTCATAAGTCTTCAGTGCCTGTTGGATTTTGAAAACAAAGTTGACTCAGTTAACACAATGCTCTTACTGAGTTACCTCAAGCGATAGAAAGCTAAAAAAAGTCAGAAGCTTGTGTCGCTTGAGTCAAGCCTTCTCCCAAATAATAAATATATTTTAGATGGCTGAAGGGTCACTAAAGTCTTCAGAATCAAACGAGAGTCAAAGCAATCAATGTAGAAAAAAAAACTGACCAAAATTGCATATTTAACTCATTTTTGACCAAAGTGTCGCTTCAGCCCTTTTGCCTTTCCAGCGACGATATATTTCTCGAATATTCTCCAGAAAATTTGAAAATAGTGGATAAAAATACAATTTAGATATCTAAATTATGTACGAGTTTTAGACAAAGTAGAAATTAACTTCTTTTCACTATTCTCAAATAAAATACTCGGAATAATTTCCTTTGCCCTACATTTACGAGTACTTCTCAGTAGTAAAATAATCGTCCATCAAAGCTCAACATAAAATCAATAATAATTAATAACAGCGTACAAGTCAAGACGAATAATTAAAAATTGATCGAATCAGTTATCTTTGATTACACTTGGTCATCGATTCAAATCACCCCTCGTGTATTCCCCTTACTCCGCTTTCCCCATTTGACATTCTTGGATCTTCCTCCACTTCTTCAAAATAGTAGTTAATCACCCGGCCCCTGTTTGGTCCCTCCCTCTTTATTGTTTATTCAAAGTCGATTTAGCCCCGGAATAGCCTCCGTTACCCCAATTTCCCCGTAATGTTGACTGGGCTGGACTGGTGAACAACATTGAAATAAGAAAAAAAAGAATTAAAACAATATTTACACACAATATTTTGTATCCAAGCACGTGCATTATAAAATCACATTAATAATAATAATATTTGGACGATTTGTATAGCGCCGTTTTTGTGAAAATCACCTCAAGGGCGCTGTACAGATCTTATTTTCTATCATTACATATTAAATCCAAGTTTAAATAAGAAAATATGCAGGAACATACTTACCCGACAGGTCCCATCAGATAGACACAATTAATAACGTAAAATTATGATTATGATTTTTTATTTTATTTTAATTATTTATTTTTTTTCCGATTTAGGGCATGGGAGCGAAATTAAAAGAATCGACTTTCTGAATTTGTCACACAGTACAGGATTTGGTTAAAATTTGCATATATAAAGGTGATTCGTCGAGAGACAGATTATGTTGAGATTCTTTCAATGAATTTAAGGATATGAGAGTCTGAAAAGGTAAGTTTTCAGTTTGGACCTAAATTCTGTTGGGCTCGTTATACATTTTAGTTCTGGAGGGAGTTTATTTTAAGCCTTCGGCCCCGAAACTCCGAAAGCGCGATCTCCGAACTTAGTATTTGGATTGCGTTTGGGTTCTATCAGCCTTCCGATAGCCGATGACGTTGCTGATTTAAGAGTCGACTGCCTTAGAAGAATGTTTTATGGAACGCATAGTTCGGTGATGTACAGTGGAGCCATTTCGTTAAGGGATTTAAACACCATCCAGCACAACTTCTATTGGATTCTTTCAGTACACTTGAGCCAGTGAAGGTTCTGAAGGTGCTCTGAAATATGCAAATATTTAGATACCCCGGTGATACGCAAAAAGAAAACATACTAACCCAAATAATTTTAGAAAACAGCTTTAAATAGTGTTAACTTAGAGGGGTAGATTCTTATAGTATCGCCCTGGTGAAAGACTAACATTCAGAACTGAAACGTTGCTTGAAATGACTCTCCCCGTGTTTGGTGACCAGATCTGAAGAGCCAGATACTTCCCAACCTTTCTCTTCCCCATCTCCATCCCCTCCCTATTACCTTCAGCTTCACAACATACTCTGATTGGGGATGCCATGGTCTCACCGGCTGGTTTGATCCGCTGGTGGTAGTAGTAGTGATAATAATAATTGAAATAATAATAATCTTTAAAAAATTTCTATAGCGCCGTTTTTGTGAAAAATCATTCAAAGAGTAATTCTGTTTGGTGCTAAGGATTTTTATTCTCGTGTTATGCAAACTCACACCTTTATATAATTGATAAAAAAATGTCTTGAATACATCCACATTAAACATGTAAAAAACCAACAAAACTCTCTGCTTAAATTAGGAAAAAAAGCTTAAAATCGCTGATTTAATTTTTTCAATTAACAGTTAATTGAAAAAACATAAGATATTTGTTTTTTTACAGTATTATTTTTAGTTTATTCTGATTTTTTTTTGGTTAAGATATCACCCCTTTGAAATGGGCCCTCTGGCACATTTCCTATAATCTGCCAATCCAGTCCGTCCCTGTATCCTAAGCCCGCGTATTCTGTCTCTAGATGAGGTCCTACCCACTCGGGTAATAAAACTCCACTTTGGGCCGTCAGAGGGGAGATGTGTAAAAAAACACGTAGGGTTAGACGTAATTGCTGTATAAATATTTTGATTAGGAATAGCTCCTCGCGTTTTATAAAATGATTGGCGTAATACAAGAGTGTAATTACTTTGCACTTGCCATTTCAGAAACTTTTACAAAATATTCTGTAGCATTTATGAACAATTTTACGGTTTTTTCCTGGTAAATATTTGTTAGTTCTTTTTAATTCAAGGTAATTCAATTTTACACAGGAATTAGTAGAATACCTCGTTAGAAGCTGACCATATTTAACTTTCAAGATTTACGTCAACTGAACAATAAAATCGCATAATTATTAATATTTTCACACGTCTGTTTTGAAGAAAATTCAATTTTGTTTTTTTTTATCATTGCCATAAATAAAAAATGTAATTTTTTCGTTGATTAATAAAGAAAAAACTTATTTTCAATACCGAAAATTACAAAGCAACTGCAGAAACAAAAGAATTTTTCCAAAAACATACAATCTCTCACGATATAAATATTTCCCCTAACACTGATTCCACAATATCCAATTAAATTTTCATCAATTAATTGGCTAGGTAAAGCTAGGATAATTTCAGTTAGCATGAATATGTATTATTTCTAGTAATTTAATTAAAACAAGTTCTTTTTGCAATGACTAATGACTTGAGGTAGATTTGTTAAAATTTCCAACAATTCGGAATATTTCTAACGTATATATAATTTATCATTTTAATCTGACATAAAATCGAGGACGATAAAAAGTATTTCACTTGTCAAACTTGAGGTTTTTTAATATCAAATACCCACATAGAACACAATCCACTTTGTTAACTTACTGCTTTTAATGAATAATATACGAGGACTTCATACAAGTAGCTTTAGCGATGAATAAATAATTTCATCAATAAAAACAAACTCGTAAATTCAAATTGATTAACCTAACCTCAGGTGCCACTGCCCCCTCTCTCCCCATCAATATAAAATAGATTAAGCAGATTACGTTGGAATTAACCATCAGTTTAACAGTTAACGGCTAACCTTCAGTTTAGAATACCATCAAGAACCTTTGAATAGTCAACCCGTGAATAAAGGAAATAAAAATACTTAATGAACCTAGAACCATGTTCCGTGTAGGAGGTTCAAAGTAAATCCATACAATTTATACTGAGAACAGTCGGCTGTAATATAAATTAAGTCTACTATAAATTAAGTCGAAATCTTGAAGATCTTTTACAGAAAACGCTTTGAAAAATAATTATGTATTGTTAGGTCAGTCTTTAATTTCAATTAAAATACCAATTACATGAATGCCATTGTAAAATAATAGGTCTAATAATGTTTTGTTCGATCTAAACGTTTTGATAGTTAAAAGGTGTTAATGCTACCTGCTTGCACGCATATTTTGCAAGAGGTTTTCAGCGGTATCGAGTTACGAGTGTTATATATTTCATGAAATGCCAGAAATAAAGAAAACCATTAAAATTAATAGTCTTATTCATAATAATCGGTTAAATTTGTCCAGTCGTCCAATATTAGGTATATTTCCCGTAACTCAAAACATTTCTCATTATTCTTTAATCACGTTCTCAATTGAGGTTTTGTCTCTTTTATTTTATATTATTGCCTCTTTCTCTCTGTTCTTTTGTTATAATTTAAATGTTAATCTTTTGTTTTCTCACTGTTACTTTATTTTATATTTTGTTCTCCCTCTGTATGTTTATGTAGCCGCACACTTTGTATTTTTTGTTTAATTTAATTTCGTACCCTTGTGATGCTTAGGCTAAACCGGTCGATCATAAAAATTAAAAAAAATCTTTGGTCTTGTACAAAGTTATTTTTTCATTTCAAATAACCACAAAGTGATTGCTTTTTACGAAAATATGTTTTATATTATATTTCATTTAAAATGAACAGTTATTTAATTGATTTAATCACAAAATTGTTTAAATTGTGAATAGGTTTTAAAAGGACTTTCCTTTTACTAGGACAAAAGTTAAAACAACAATAAAAATAATATCAGAAATTAATTTACTAAGGTGAATATTTTCGATCATTTCCTATGGAAAGTCAAAAATTATAACCCGAAGAAATAACCGACAACTCTGATTATTGGGTCCAGATATTTGTGGCTAGTCGTAATATATAATATATGTTACGCGGTATTATAAGTATTTGTTAAAAGCTAATAGTTATAAGTTATGTACCTCGGATAAAACCTGTTAATCAATTCGACCACATGTTAAAATGATCAAATCAAAATGTTAGAAGTCAATTTGTTATAAAGCAGAAATTTTTTTTCACAAAAACTTTCAGAAAGAAAGCTTCGTGGAAGCTGTACATCTTTTTCTACATGATTTTTTAAAATCAATACATGTATTTTCATTTTGTATCATGATCTTTGTAGCTTTGAAAACTCCATGCAAGTTTCAAAAGCCATATTGAATGTTTTTCATTTTTTAATCGCTTAGTTAAGAAATGACTCTCAGAACTCAAGTAAGCCAGGCGGTAAAGCTAGTTAGTTATACTCACCCAATTACAAGTTTGTCAGGTCGTAAGATAGTTTAAGTTTCTATATTATTTCTGACTTTATAAATGTATATTTTTTTCTTTATAGTGAATTCCTAACAAGAGTCTTAATTGCTCCCAACCGTCTAGAGCCAGTGAGACTATGGCATCTCCAAATAGGGTATGTTTTGAGGCTGAAAGTAGTGGGGAGGGGAAAGAGATGGGGAAGAGAAAAGTTGGGAAGTACCTGGAAATTAAGATCTGGCCACTAAATACGGCTAAAGCCATTTCAAGCAATGTTTCGATTCTAAATGGTGGTCTTTCACCAGGGCGATACTAGAGTATCTACCACTCTGGAACGTGCCGCAAATATACTTTTTATTATTTTGTATGAATTAAATGTGTTATGACACATATTAATTAAATAAAGTTATTGGCGCACGCCGGGTTTGAACCCGCGGTCTTGGATTCGTAGTCGAGCGTCTTACCAATCGAATAATAATAATAATTGGCTGATTTATATAGCGCCGTTTTCGTGACAGAGATATCACCTCAAGGGCGCTTTACATCATAATTAACATAATATTACAACTTGAACCGAACATGGAGGCCGTCAAATTACATTGCGCAAAGAAAAGATATTTCCTAAAAATTGCGTTCTATTAATAATTGATTTTGTCTTATTTTAATAAGCTCACGTAATGTTTAATCGGTAGCCTTTCTCTGTCTTAACTTAAGGGTGATAACTCGACTATGTAAAAGTACCTACGCAACTAAAATGTCTCTGAAATCAATTATTGGAATTCCGGTGAACAAGCCGCTGTGGAATTTTTTCCCCGTGCAAGAAAGAGTCCAAAGAAGTCACGATCGGGGATTTTATTTTCCTCTCTGGGAGAAATAATTACAATTTTAATTGCCGATAGTGTTTATCGCCCTACAAATCAACTTGATTTATCACATAGTGCCTTTAGTGGACATTTCAATCCTTTTTGTATTAGTGTTTGAGAGGGCAAGTCGATTTTGAACTTTGATTTAAACCAGTAATTCTCAAAGTAGGCAAACTCTTTGGCCTTGATTGGCTTTGCGGGCTATGTAGAAAAAAAAATGAAGGTGGAAAGGGCATTAAAACAGCATCTTTACTAAATTGTGGACCAGTTTTTTTTTCTTTCTTTTTCAAATTGACATTTCAATTCTTTTCGCATTCCATTATCCCTGTCGTTTTCCAATTACAAAAAACTTACAAAGGTAACGGTAATATATTTTGACGGCCTACGTGGCTTAGTGGTAAGACGCTCGACCACGAATCCAGAGGTCGCCAGTTAAAACCCGGCGTGCGCAAATACATTTTATTTAATGTTTATGTGTCAAAACACATTTTAATTCATACAAGATAGTATATTTGCGCCAAACTCCAGAGTGGTAGATACTCTGAGTATCGCCCTGGTGAAATACCATAATTCGGAATCGAAACGTTGCTTGAAATGGCTTTAGCCGTATTTGGTGACCAGAACTGAAAAGCCAGGTACTTTCCAACCTTTCTCTTCCCATCTATTTTCCCTGCTCACTATCTTCAGCCTCACAATATACCCCATTTTGGGGATGCCATAGTCTCATTGACTCTAGACAGTTGGGACTCTTGTGCGGAATTGATCATAAAAATAAACAAGGCAAAAAAATAATTAGTTAACAAAATAAAAGTTTTTTTAACAAAAATCCTCATGAAACATCGCGTTTAGTATTAAAAGCAACTATAATGGCATTCAAACAGTTCAGGCTTTCGATTTTACGCCAGTTTAGTGGCTTTGGATGGTTAAATGGGTATTAGTGTATGAGAGGGATAGCATAAAGTTGTTAGTCAACTTAGATATATTTTTTTAAAAGCAAAACAAACATTTCCGGGTTACGAATGACCTGACACTGTTTGAAAAACTCCTACTACAAGAAAATGTTGTTTGTTAACGATGGAGGACTTAGCCAGGAGAGGAATTGAACCCACAACGCCAGGGTGAGAATCAGACGCGTTTGTCCACTCAGCTACCGACCGGTCTTGAAGCAAATTATATCTAAAAAGACTTCTAGGGTCGTGAAATGTTGACGGGGTTTCTTTATGGAAGTTCTAAGTCAATGCTTATTTCAGTTCAGACTCATTTGATGACCAAATATAAGCAAACGAACTTATCGATCGATTAAAATTTTCACTCCTTGCTTTTATTTTTAAGCTTGTAAATTATTAATGATTGTATATTGAATATTGGTGAAGGATTATTTCACTACTCGGAGGTGTATTAAAGGCGCAGACAAAGATTTATGAATAATAATTTCCCTTTTTGAAAGAATGGAAAAATGTACTTATTTCTCCAATTTGTCAAAAAAAAGGTAAATACTAACAATGAAGCAGGACTCCGCTTGTTTGCAGACGGCCTCCTTAGTCGAGTGATAGGACGCTCGAATAAGAGGTCGCGGATTCAAGCCTGGCGTGCGCAAACATAATTTAATATTTTTCTTATTTTAAAGAAAGACAAACATCCCCGGGTTAAGAATAATCTAACAATATTTGAAAAACTTCTACTGCCAGTAAAATAAGCGGAAGATGTTGCTTGTGCAATGATGGACGACTTAGCCAGAAAAATAATTGAACTCACGACGCCCGGGTGGGAATCCGACGCGTTTGTCCACTCAGCTACCGACCGATCGTAACACAATAAATTCAAATCAAATAATATATTTTATATTTGCGGTACGTTTCAGGGTGGTGGATACTATGATATCCAAGTATCGCCCTGGTGAAAGACCACCATTCGAAATGAAACTTTGCTTGAAATGGCTTAAGCCGTGTTTGGTGACCAGATATGAATGGCCAGGTACTTCCCGACTTTTCTCTTCCCCATCTCCTTCCCCTCCCCGTTGCCTCCAGCCCTACAAAATACCCCGATTGGGAAAGCCATAGTCCTACTGTCTCCAGACGGTTGGAAATCTTATGAGATATTCACTATAAAAAACAAAAAGGTTAAAAGCCCGCTGGCATAGCCTTTCTTGTTTGAAATTCTAGGTAAACGTAATTAATTTCAGTTCACAATGTAATTTATAGGTTCGAAATATGCATGTAACTTAAAATAGTAACACGAGTTAAAATGCTTTTCGTTCTAATATTTATTTAATTAAATTTCCAAGATATTTAGTTGATAAAATAAACAATGTTAACATCTTTGTCTCTGAAAAGCTATTGATTTTCCCGAAGAGAGGAAATTAGGAAAAACATCTTTTAAAAAGTGTGACCCAAATAAGTTTGGTAAACACTGATTAATTCTTTGAGACCTCTTTTGTACTGTTTTGTTAGTCTGTTTGTTTATAACGGTGAATAAAGTTTGGACTCTGTATTGTTGTTGATTTATCACTAAGACAGTAAAAGGAAACATAGATTATTTGGTTTTAGTGGGAAGGATGACTGATACGTCGGAATAATTGATCACTTGGCGTTGTGGTGAAAGTGCTGACTCTGGGTTAAAATAAGCCTGAGACCTGAAATGGTAGGCCCTGATCCAGAAGAGATAACTTTCTTAGGGTAGGATACAAGCCCTTTCCCAAGGTAGATTAAGAGAGTATAAGGTTTATCTGGGGATGCGGGTTGGTTTCTTGGAGATAATTTTAGGTTCATTTGAGAAAATGGATAATTTTGGTAAATGCTACAGAAGATGTCCACTTTTTAGAGCCAATTAGACTATGACACTCTCAATTGGGAAACGTCATAAAGGTATTGAAGAATATAAAGAGATTGAAGAGTGCCTGGTTATTTCGTTTTTTTTTGTGATGCGGCATCAGAATAATGTGTTGACTGGACGAAGCCAGCGGAAATATGGTATTTATTTTTGTATTATTTTTGAGCCTGAAAAAAAATAGCAGGAGAGGGAGATGGGACAGAGGCACGTAAAGAAGCGCTTAGCTATTCAGATCTAGTAATTAAATACATCTAGCTAAAGCCATTTTAAGCTAATTTCGATTCTAAAAGTTGATATCACACCGCTGCGACATTGAAAAAATCTTCCATTTAACTGTACACATATAATTTGTTTAATTTGAAATAGGAATAAACTTATTAAGGTTTTGTGCTTCATTGTGATATTAATTATTTTTTAATAGTGGACACCGCGCAAAAGTCCCAACTGCTCCCAACCGTCTAGAGCCAGTGGGACTATGGCATCCCCAATTAGGTTATGTTATAAAATTGAAGGTGGTGGAAGGAGAAGGAGAAAAAAAGGTTTAGAATTACTGACTGAGAAGGTTGAAACAATACCAATCATATAAAAAAAATATATGAAACAAAAAAGAGAAGAATTTAAAAAAATAGATTGCGACCGAGACTCGAACTCGGAACCTCTATTTTATCCATAAGTTAATCATTTACCAATTGTGCTATAAAAACTATTTATTATTGCGTCATTTTTATTAATCGTATATTTATTAATAATTTAATTAAAAAAAAGGCTTAAGCGACACATTGGTCAAAAATGAGTTAAATATGCAGTTTTTTTTCTGCACCCCATACTCTGACTCTCGTTTGATTCCGAAGACTTTTATGATCCTTCAGTCATCTAAAATATATTTACGATTTGGATGAAGGCTTAACTCAAGCAACACAAGCTTGGGACTTTTTTAGCTTTTTGTCGGTTCAGATAACTCAATGAGAGCATTGAGTTTCATGAGTTAACTCTTTTTTCAAAATCCAACCAGCTACTGTAAGCTTATGAATGTTATTGTAAGAGGAAAAATAACTTTAAATTGCTCTAGTGTAAACTTCTCAAAATGGCGCTTCAGCCCTTCGCCTTTCAGGTGACGATATATTGAATGGTGCAGGGTTAAGATCTATGAGGCGTACGTGGGTAAAACCATGTTTAACTGTGTCAAAGTGTGGATATCCGGAGAGAATGTGATACTAACGTAAGCGTAATCAATGATACATGTATATTTAGTATGTTTATGACGGCCTCCATGGTCGAGTGGTAAGACGCTCAACTACGAATCCAAAGGTCGCGGGTTAAAACCCGGCGTGCGTCAATAACTTTTATTTAATCAATATGTGTCATAACACTTTAAATTCATATAAAAACAATAAAAAGTATATTTGCGGCACGTTCCAGAGTGGTAGATACTCTAAGTATTGCCCTGGTGAAAGACCACCATTCAGAATCGAAACGTTGCTTAAAATGGCTATAGCCGTGTTTGGTGACCAGATCTGAATAGCCAGGTAATACCCAACCTTCCTCTTCCTAATCTCCTTCCCCTCTCCAGTACCTACAGCCTCACAACATACCCTATTTGGGGATGCCATAGTCTCACTGGCTCTAGACGGTTGAGAGCAGTTGAAACTCTTGTGTTTTATTCATATTAAAAAAAATAATAATTGATATCATCACGATAATTTAAAAATATTAAAAATTTAAAAATATGATACAAACAGCTATATCAGATAACTTTTTTACATAAATATAATATGCATAGTAAAATTGATTAACTTAAAAAATATAACATAATTAAAAATAATTTTGTGTCATTTACCTGCAACATTGTTTTGGACAATTATATTTTATTTGTTTGGCCACCATGTCATTATTGTTGAGTGCATCAGGTGTCAATTACCTAGGCACAATGTTGCGCGTAGTGCAGCCTTTGTGTATTATACTTTGTTAATTATAATATTATAATGTATGCTGTGATCACATTAATTTGAAATATTTACACTCATCTTTTTATTTGAAAATACTTTAAATATGTTTCTGTAAATATTTTGTTTGTGTTCCTAATAAAATAAAATAAAAAAAATATTAATTATGTTAAAAGAAAGTTTAAAAGATAAGTACCTTTCCTAAGCAATTGTTCTGACTGCAACTTTACATTGGTTAAACCAACAGCCAAAAAAAAGACAGAATAAATTCATTTTCTCACGGTCCAAAAACTTCACTGCCCAACTTTTGTTGATAGAGCGTTGAGTCAATTGAGGCATACTCACGCCTAGCACATTCCCAGCGTCGCCTTATACGGGAAGTGTCAACAGGCTGTGGTTGGAATATGACTTATTTTAAATACTACCACCCGGGCGATTGTGACGCAACCTTTTTGTTCGACTAAACTTGTTTGGAGATGATCACTTGATACATATTTGTAGACAAATCGGTTTTTTTTTCTTTACGTGGGTAGATGCTTAGGTAATCGATTCGGCAGCTAAATTTAAGCTTTTATTAAAAGTTTTAGCTTGATAGAAGCTATATTAAAGCAAACTATTGATATACAATATAATAATTTCATTAATGAGTACGTACGACCGTACGAGTGTGAACTTTTCAAATTTGAAATTATCAAATTTAAAAAATAAACTTTTCAAAACTCAACTTACTTAACCCTTATCTTGGTAGTGTAACATATATGTTACACCCACTTTGTTATTTTTTTTCTAAACAAATATTTTTAAATTTTTAGTAAAGACAACACTTTGTTAATATTTTTTTCATATGAATACCGCACAAGAGTCTCAACTGCTCCCAACCGTCTAGAGCCAGTGAGGCTATGGCATCCCCAAATAGGGTATGTTGTGAGGCTGAAGGTAGTGGGACGGGGAAAGAGATTGGGAATAGGAAGGTTGGGAAGTGCCTGGCTATTCAGATCTGGTCACCAAACACGGCTCAAGCCATTTCAAGCAACGTTTCAATTCTGAATGATGGTCTTTCACCAGGGCGATACTTAGAGTATCTACCACTCTGGAACGTGCCGCAAATATACTTTTTATTATGTTTATATGAATAAAATGTGTCATGACACATATTAATTAAATAAAAGTTGTTGGCGCACGCCGAGTTTGAACCCGCGACCTTTGGATTCGTAGTCGAGCGTCTTACCACTCGACCATGGAGGCCGTCACTTAAGAAAATCTCTTCTTTATCATCTTGTTAATTGCTGATACGTATGGTTAGTTAAAAAAAGAGAAGTATTATTTAATGATTTAAAACCACAAGTTTATTATGATGAGAGTGGCCAACCGGTTTAGATCAAGTTTTCATCAAGGCACATATAATAACAGTTATTATATGTGCCCGGACGAAGCTTGATCTAAGCGAAACCGGTTGGCCTTCATCATAATAAATTCTGTGATTTTAAAACAAAGTATTCTTTTATTAATAATATAATGTCCAACCACCATGTGATTGCTTCTTACGAAAAAAAAAGAAGTATTATTGCTTATTATCTTATCTTTAACCTTATATTATATTTTTTACCTGGCCAAAATAAGGGTTAATAAAGACTCTACGTATAATGTACTTTTGCAGACACTATTCTATATTTGAAATGGGTGGATTAAAGCAATTGATATTTTTCATCACAAATCAAGTTACATCCCGTAATTTTTGACGGATAAAAAACTAATGACATTTTTTCAAAATTGTAAATTGAATTGAAAGTTCATTTTGTGTCAACGCTTATGAACCCGAATTTTTGAAAGAAGCATTTTTTTAATTTTCGGTTTTATTTCTTAACTTTTTGATTGTAAATTAGTCTTGGCTCATTTGTTGACAGTTATAGAGATATTTTATAACTCTATAGCTCTTGATAGAAATAACCCTGCATGACTAAATTAGACAAGGGTTTGAGCTCACGAAATCAGAGTTCATAATTTAAGAGTTTTAGCAGCTACATAAATCACATGAGCTGAATTTTTGCACTATAGATCAGATTATGAATTCAATTTAATTCTCAAAAAAGAAAAGGAAACTTTTCCGGGTTACGAATAGCCGGGTAATATTAAATAAAAACTCTTTCTACCATTATAATAAGCGAAAAAATGATGCTTGTGCAACGATGGAGGAATCAGCTAGCAGAATAATTGAACCCACGACATCCACGGAATCCGACGCGTTTGTCCACTCAGCTACTAACCGGTCAAATATATATAATAATAGTTGGATAATTTATGTAGCGCCATTTTTATGAAAGCGTGGCAGCGCTCACATTTTCGTAGAAATCAAACACTTGTGGTATGTCATCATAATTTATAAAAAAACTTTGTAATTTTTATTCGTATTTTAATGTCGACCGGTTTTGCTTTAACGCAATCTTTATTAGAGCTTCAGTTAACATTGCAACACGATAAATCTAAATCAAAAATGAAACCTGGTCCATATAAAACAAATATTCATAAAAAGTGGTGCAAAACAAGGATGAAAGTAGACTAAATTCTCTAGAAATGAGATCCCTGAAGCATACCTGCGGTAAAAACCAATGTATGACCGTGTTAAAAATGTGGATATCCGGAGAGAATTCAAGGCCGATGCAAGCGTAATCAATAGAATCAGGAAAGGGACGCTAAGATGGTTTGGGCATGTAAAGTTAATAAACAAAGAAAGGAGTGTGAAAAGAATAAATCACGCGAAAGTGAATGAAAGAAGATGTTGGGGACGCCGGAGGAAGACACGATGGCACGATTAAGTGAATTAAATACTTGAGTGGGGCCATGTGAAGAGTCAGTATAACAGAAGAGTTTGTATGAGACGACGTATGAATGTGAATGAAACAAAGGGTGTGTGCCATGACAGAGTTGTTTGGCAGTCCGTTCTTTCTGCCTACCCCTGCGGAGAAACGGCCGTAATGGTTAGTTTAGGTTAGTTAGTTAGTGGTGCAAAACAAAGACACTGTGTTTTGTGTATTTAAAAAAAATTCACAGAAAAGGTATATTTTTTGTTTTGATCGAATTGTTTTCATATTTTGCTGTGAAAATAATCGCAGTGTTTATCCCTTATTAAGTCGTTATGAATTTGACACTTACGCCGAGATTTTGACGAAAATAGATGGACGCCAACAGTGGCCCGGCCTTTCCCCTAAGCATGATTAAGTAATATATTTCAAGTCTCAAAATATTTAGACAGTTTCCGACGTACACCAACAGATGGCAATAATTTATTTTGGATTACGCCATCTTCCTCGTTTGAAGCGTTTAAATCTGCCCCCTTCCGATAAAACACTTAACCCTCTGGCTGCCAGTAAGCGATTAATCGTTGTTCTTGGGCTCGAACTGCAAACCACGATTGATGTGTGAGAATTTTTTTAACCCTTCAATATTCAACCCTTTGGATGGTACTAAACGATTAATCTTTGTTTTTCGGGAAAGGTGTTAAATTGAATCGAGTGTCGACATATATTTGCGTGCTTTGTTAGTGCTTGCTTCATTACGGCATATTATTTATAAATTATATTTAATAATGAAATTTTAGAACTATGCCTATCTTTTTTTTGATATGTTATTGTTCTCTCTATGTTTTGTACTCCATATTCTTTATTTATCTAATTACTGTCTTATTTCAAAATAAATATGTTCCTCAATAATTAAAACATAATTTATTTGGTACATCTTGCAGGCAAGCCACCACGTGGTGGCAGCTTTACATGACTACCTTTTTGTTTCTCCAAACAACTGTAATATTTATGTCTTAAATTTTATTATTTATGTACTTCGAAATCATACTTCCCATCATGCCATATGACTATGTCTTGGCACACACCCTTCGCATCATTCCCATTCACACATATTCTTTTGTTATTTTGACTCTTCGCATGGGCCAATTCATGTATTTGATTCACTTGATTCGTGCCATGTCTTCCTTTGACGTCCCCGACTTATTCCGCCATCCATTTTCGCGTCATATACTGTCCTTACACTTCTTTCTTCGTTCATCGGCTCTACATGGCCAAACCATATAAGCGTCCCTCTCATAATCCGATTCATTACGCTTACATCAGCCTTGCATTTTTTCCGGTATCCACATTTTAAACACGGTCATACGAGTACATGGTTTTATCGCACATACGCCAACAATTTTCTCAGTTAACTCGTATAATGTAGTCTTTAGAAGTACTTTTTAACTCTTGGCGTTTTCAAATCTCACTATCCGTCTTCCGAGGCTTTATGTCTTCGGAGACGTCAAAGGAAAACATGGCATAATCAATTGATCGAAATATTTGAGTCAAGCCATGTCAAGAGTCAGAATAACAAAGGAATATCTATGAGACGATGTATGAGTGTTAATGAAACAAGTAGTGTGTCCCAAGACAGATTTGTATGGCAGTTGATCTTTTCTGCTTTCTCCTCCGGGGTATCGGCTAAATGGTGAGTTAAATAGTGATTTTGTATCAGTTTTCGGTTTGAATTCAATTTTGAAGCATTGTAGGAAACTGGGTTAAGTAAGTCGTGTCTTGACAAGTAATTTTAAACTAACCGTTAGAACAGACACAAAACGTTTTTTATTTATTGAATGTAATCTTATGGTATTTATACTCGTTATCGCTTCTGTTGTGTAGCACGATAAATTCGATCCAACTGCGATTTTGAATTTTTGCTCTAAATAAAATCTGTTTATTATGGTGTTATTTTTTGGCAATTGGCATCGCTGAAAAGCCAAAAAGTGGCAAAAAAGTCCGGCCAAAACGGCCAAACAAGCAGTTAACGTTGAACGTTGAAAAGAGTTAATATCAGTTGAACCGAGTCAAAACACTGTTTGCCGCCTATGGTGAAATTGCAAATTCAATGCAAAATTCAATGCGAGTGATAATCGGAGGCCGGGAGCAAGGCAAGAGACGCTACGATCTCCGGAACAGATATCGAGGAGTGAATCAGCTCAATTTCTTTTGGCTGGTACCCTGTAGGACTGGACTCAACAGACTCCGAGCGCGCTGTTTCCGCGCATTTTCTAGTATCGGTGATAATTAAACAATTTAGTATAATAGTATGCCTTAACGAGGACCCAATTCTAACGTTATCTACCAAGTTAATCAAAGTTATCCTGGCGTAGAATCACTATTAACAAATATAATCCAAGAGAGCATTTGCGAGTGTATTATTGTTAAAATTCCTAATATCCTGCAAAGTATAGGTCCTTTTTGTAACTCCAATTTTATCAAAGAAGAATAAGGTCCTCTTTAAATCAAAATTAACGAATTTCAAACACGACAAACCCGTTCTACCCGCTAGAACTACCGGAAGGACATTTTAAAGGTAAGTGGATCTAAAAACCACGAGGTTACTCGGATATTATATTGTGTGCTTGTGTAAAAGCAACCCTCAAATCCCACCACTTAACATTTCATTGAAAATATGTAGATATGTAATAAACCAAAGTAATTATTAAAATCCAATGTCTTGCAAATAAATTAAAACTAATCGTGGAAATAGACATAAAATATTTATTTTTTGAATTAGGTAGTCTTATGGTAGTTATACTATATTTATAATTAACTGTAGCCGGTCATAAAAAGCTAGCAGTGTATTAAAAAAAACAATAAATCACTTTTTACATAGGACTCTGTTGGATATGTAAGCGGTGGGCCAAAAAAGTTAAGTGTTTAGAGGGTTAAACACCTTTCCCCCCACAGCCTTTAAACATCCTCCCCCCCGAGCGTTTAAGCTAAACCCCCCGCCGCCATTTATCTCCTCAAACGTCACGAGTGTCAAGTGAAACATTTGCGAGATATATAACACCGTCGACATTGCTCGGATATCATATTATATTATGCTTCAGAGGGTAAGATTGTTGCTATATTGGTTACATTCTTCCATGACTGACAAGGATTTACGTTACAGATGTCACTATTTTTAGTAATGCGTTCAAGATTAGCTATGTAAGAATTTAGATATGCGAAAGTTGCTATATCATTTTGTCTATTATGCTACACACAAGATGCCCTGAGGTTTCTCTTAAGGTAGCCTGTCGTATCTGGGGATGTTGAGCGAACGGTTTTTTTAAAGATAGTACGTATTGAGGTTGAGTCCCAACTGTTCCCAACCGCCTAGAGCCAGTGGAACTATGGCGTCCACAATCGGGGTGTGTTGTTTTTTAGTTTTATTTATTTTATATTAGTTAGTTTGTACATTCAAGTTTTCAAGTAGCTAATTATTTCATTCTCTTTTTGACTTTATAATATTTTAACTTACGTTATTATTATTTTGATTTACATGCATTTTTAATAAATTTTATAGGCTATTTTGAATTTATTGATAGGCATAGTTTTGATGGTTTACGGCAGCGCATTATAAAATTTCATCCCTTTATATAGTAAGCTATTTTGTGTTTTGGTTTTATTTTTTTCTGGTAGTCTCATTTCTTTGCATGCCCTTGTATTATATTTGTGAACATCAAATTCGTAGACAATTTTGTCAGGTTGCAGGTAGTAGGGAGAGGAAAGAGATGGGAGGAGGAAGGTTGAGAAGTACCAGGTTATTCAAATCTGGTCACCAAAGAAGGTTAAATCCATTTCAAGCAACATTTCAATTCTGAATGGTGGTATTTCACCAGGGTGATACTTAGTATCTACTACTCTGGAACGTGCCGCAAATATACTATATATTATTTTATATCAATTAAATATGTTATGACACATATTATGGAACATGCTCCGAGGAACTTGCGTCATTGATCCCCTTGGCAACGCAGTAGTCGGGAAACTCACTAAACGCGCGTCCAACATTTGTGCACGGTTGACATTCGATACATGAGAACGGGTCGCTTTTAAGACTCGTTCTTATCTTCAATTGGCCGTGGAACGATTTGCCGGCCTCTGTGTTTCATCCTTATTTCAACGTGAGCCTCTTCAAGACCTTGGTTCATTCCTTCTTTTCCCCAAAAAGACCCACCACACCGCATCCTTAAATATGACATGGGCCTTGAGGGAAACAATTTCCCTCAAGGCTTTTTGTGTAGAGTTAATACAAAAAAGAACATCATCTTTATGTAGAGGTCTTAAAAATAGCCTCGATAGGACATGAACATGATTGAAAGCATACAAAGATATACCTGGTTTGTATTTACATCAACAACTAATTTCTATTCTAGAATGTATTTGAACGTCCACCCAATAGTTTTTTTAAATTTCATATTGCAGTAACCGGCCTGTTGTCTTAAAATCTTCTGGCAATAATATTATACTGATTATATTCAGAGTAAATCCTAATTTAAAAAAGCAACAACGATGGATTCAATAAAACAAAAGCAAACAAAATAGCACTATTTTCATTTTCACCACATAAAAGGTAATATTTAACTAAGGAAATGTTTTTAGTTGGCGTATTATATAAGTAATTGTTACATAACACCGTAGCATTTATCGTCTCAAAACCAACTTAGCTAAAAAAAAACAAAGCAATATCTCAGTCTTTAAATACCATTGTATTGATTTTTTAATTTTGTAGAAAGTTATGTTAATTGATGTCTAATGAAAATGGAGAGTCATTTACAAAACAAACTAACATTTCCAACATAAACTTTTGTTTGAGGGTAACCGAGAAGTCAATACATTAACAACATGTTGCCACATATTTAATTTTCCATGAAATGGCTCTTTGTGGCAAATTGAAGTGGAATTTAAAATTTTAGAATATTTTAAATTTGTAAAATTTAGGTGGTTATCATGATTGTGTTAACAAATTAACGAAACTTTGAAAAAAAAAACTGAAGCTTATACTTTGAAAGCTTTGAATAAAGTAGTGGTCACGGTCCTTGAAAATTGTCCACCGGTTAAGAAAAAGGTTTTTTCCCGGTTGATTTAAAAAAGGGGTTATTTTCTTTTAAAATATTTCAACAGTGAAAATTTTGATAGCATTTTTAATGCACAACGTTTTAAAATCCTAAAAAAAGGTCAAACCCTGGTAAAAAAAACCACCACCTAGAAACGAAAGCTTTTTAAAAATCCTAAGTTATGTATTATATCTCTTAAAACACCTCATTCCCTTTCTCTTTTTCATCCCTATTACATTCTGTCTCACTAGAATTAGCCAAAAAAGCAGAAAAACCCCAATAACAATTTACAACTCCATTACTGCTCTACGTTTTTATTACTGTTCAACGTTTCTTTTCTTGTGTAACGATAGAGAATAAATTCTTTTAAATTCTCCGAAACAAGAGCAATGATATTTTGAAATTAAATACTCAAAAGTGACTCAAATGTCAGAAGAGCTAAATTGGCTAACAGTAAAACAGATGCTAACATTAAACACATTGATGTTTATACAAAAATGAAGAACAAATTGCTACCAAAATATTTTTCTGAAAAATTATCTACAACGTAAATATTCATAAACATAAAAGAAGGGCATGCAAATAAATCAGACTACCAAAAAAGAATAAAACCCAAAACACAAAAAAGCTTACTATATACAGGGATGAAATGTTAAAATACGCTGCCGGAAACCATCCTAATTATGTCAATTAATAAATTTAAAATAGCCTGTAAGAACCGTTTAAAATACACGAATTAAGTAGTATATAAACTATTGTTATTAAGTCAAACAGAATATTTATTATAATTTTTTTTTATTATTTGAATATTAGTTACTTGTACATTAAAGTTTCCAAAGTATGTAATTATTTAATTTTCTTTTTGACTTAATTATATGTCAACTTACGAGATATACCACTTATTAGTTTCATGTACTCGTATATGTATTTGAAATGATTCTTAAAGGCTGTTTTGAATTTATTGATTGGCATAATTTTGATAGTTTCCGGCAGCGCACGATAAGATTTCATCCCTTTGTATAATAAACTATTTTTGTAGTAGCTTTATTCTTTTCTGGTAATTTGATTTATTTGCATGTCCTTAATTAATGTTTGTGAATATCCACATTGTAGATAATTTTGACAGAAAAAATATCTTGGTAACAAGTTGTTCTTCATTTTATGTACAAACATCAATGTGTTCATCATAGTTTCCGGCAGCGCACGATAAGATTTCATCCCTTTGTATAATAAGCTATTTTGTGTAGTAGCTTTATTCTTTTCTGGTAATCTGATTTCTTAGCATGTCCTTGATTAATGTTTGTGAATATCCACATTGTAGATAATTTTGACAGAAAAATATCTTGGTAACAAGTTGTTCTTCATTTTATGTACACACATCAATGTGTTTAATGTTGGCATATGTTTCACTGTTAGCCAATTTAGTTCTTTGATATTTTAGTTACTTTTGAGAATCTATTTTGCCTATTTAGTATAATGTACAAGTAACTAATATAAAAAATAAATAAAACTAAACATCATCCTCCAATGGAGAGTGCCATAGCCCACCAGCTCCGGATTGTCCTCCTGTTTGGCATCATTTTGTATCTGAGCACAGAATAATTCCATTCCAGCTGCAACACTATTCAAAATGTATTCAGTTTGAAATCAGCAGTAAAATATTTGAGTTTCCTACAAATATTTAGTTACGAAATTTCGAACGTTTTTTAATATTGGCCGAATGTTGTAGGGGTATTGGGAAATTGGGCGTTTATGTGTTTGTCGGGGCCGAATTCAGTTTAGTCGTAAGCGAAACAAATCGTTCCGTGATCGTCCGTTACGCATAATCTGGGTCACGATTCATGCGTATTTCGCAGTGGTGTGCCGTAGAGGATAAATTTCTTGCCTCGTACTTTTTTATGGATTTTAGACAACAATTTATTTAATTATTTTATTTATTTACGCCCGTTAAAGGCTTTTATACAAATATTAACATTTTTATTTTTTTATAAAACAATAACCTCATTAGTGCAAAAGAATATTGTAGAATAAAACTAAAAAGAGCATTGAACAGCAGATACAAAATATTGTAGGTAAAAATAACTAATAAATATAACAAAGAAAAAAGAAAAATATCAAATAACAGGTCTAACTATTAGTTTAGCTCTGCCAGATGACAACAACTGTACTAAATTAGACTTAAAGTTTGATATTGACGTGTTAAATATATCAGCGACATCGGACTATGTGTTTCCCAGCTGTTGCATTCGTCGCATAGGCTTCGTCAATAGTACGGTAGGTACTGCCTTGTAACCGTCTTGCTAGGAACATGAAATGAAATAATAGTAGGTACAATGAAGCAAACAAAAAAATTGCAATTACAAAATTTCAAACTGAAAAAAGCTTGTCAAAGTACGACATCTACGTTTGAGAGCTGAAGTGAGTGATAAAGAAATATAAGAGAGATAAAATATGAAGAGAAAGAGTTTCTTGTCAAGTGTGGTTGTTCACGAATAGAGCAGTGAATTATTTATCATTTTTTTTATCATCGTCACTCTTATTTTTGTTTAAAATGACCTCCGTGACAGAGCAATTAGTTACTTGGCCCTGGATCCAGAACGACGCGAACGCTAAGTAGACAAATAAAAAGTGTTTAAAAAAAAAGTATTTTATCATACATAAAAATTAAAACAAATTAACGGATACAATTTTTGAATCTTGTTCCAGAGAGAGTATTGACCGTGCTATAAATATATAAGATGGTTTGGGAACGTCAAGTAATGGTTTGGGCAAATCAACGAAGAAAGGAGTGTGAAAATAATATTATGCGATAGGTGAGGAAAAAATATTTAGCTCTCTCTCCATATATATTCTAACTAAAAAAAGCAAAAAAACAAGCTAATTACTGTTCCTTTAAAAAATGTTTTCAACAGCACCCGGTTGAACTGCATGAAAAAGACACGCTGTAAGTGCACTTTAATATACTAGAAGTATCAACGTAAACATTTGCTGTCCCTTTTGCACTAGTTACAGTAAGTAGGCGTAAACAAGACAAAAAGCTCTTTCTTTATGACACGTAGTAAATACATCGCCATTGGAACAAGCATGTATCGTTTGTTTCAGCTCTGGTTGAGTTAGCTATACGAAGTATCAGAATAAATAATAAACCAAAATAACTTACTGGCACGACACTGCCATTTGCAACTTTCAACAACAAGTAAGTATTTAACGTGGAATTCGTGCGATTTATCGCAATGTGGTGAACCGGGCGACTCCGAATCAATTCCACCAAATTACACTACGAATTTGCGTTTAAAATGCAACAAAATTCCACGGTTTGGTCGACCCTAATTGGATTAAAAGCACAGTGGGCGCGTAATCAACGCGTTAGTGTACTCTGCGGAACTGTGGAACTGCGGAACTGGAGAACTGGGAAACTGGGGAACTGTGGAATGCGCAAAAGAAAATTACCATTTTAAACTAACTAACCGATGCAATAATTAATGTATTAGGTTACAGAAAGTATTTAAAAATAAATTGACTCACTGTAACTTTGTGTACAACATTGATTAAACATGTGACACTTAAAATTTTATGTTTCATCACAAAAATATTATAAAATTTTATTTTTGACTACATAGATAATTAATAAATCAATGAATAACCTGCAGATACCACCCGGCTTCGCGCGAGTTTCTGCACTGTTTTCCACATGTGTTTTCGGACTAAGCAATATCATACGAATAATATTATGGCTTTGCCTTATTTTTTAGTCACGGCAGAAATAACATTTCATTATTATTATTTTATAGTAAATACCGCACAAGAATTATAACTACTTCCAACCGTCTAGAGCAAGTGATACTATGGCATTTCAAATTAGGGTATGTTGTGAGGATGAAGATAGTGGAGAGGAGAAGGAGATAGGGAAGAGGAAGGTTGTTAAGTGCCTGGCTATTCAGATCTGGTCTCGGAACACGGCAAAAGCCATTTTATCTGAATGGTGGTCTTTCACCAGGCTCATACCTAGAGTATCTAACTCTCTGAGATTGTTGGCTGAAAGAAGTTGCATTGAATTGAACACTTCAGATGGGAACAGCTGTGCAAATTTCGTGGCTTCAAAACTCACCGTTAAAGAGTAGTTCTTGCTGAGACACGAAAGCAAATTTTCTGTTTTACAGTTAAGACGTTAATATTCAAATATGGCTCGATTTTATTTGCATTATTTTGGAAAGATGTAGTAATTTTTAAGCTTTAAGGTAGTATTTTGTTCGGAAGGCATCAGACAGTTTCAAGTAGAAGAAAATGTGTCAACCATTACGCTAAGGAGAACGTTATTAAAGTTTCAACTGTTTACTTTGATACCTATTTTTTGTTCAAATAAGAACGTTTCTACTATTAAATATGTAAATAAACTCGTTATGGTGTTAGACAAACACTTGAGGCAAATAACATTATTTATAAGAATCCTTTGTAACGTTTGTACATTTGTTTAAAACCAACAAAACATGACAGCTGTACAATTTGAATTAATGAACCTAGAAGTTAACTATCGCATCTGGCATAAAAACAAATAAAGGTTTTCTATTCGGATAAAAATGATGATAAAAAAATTAACAATTTTTTTTTGATTAATTTTAATATTTTAACTGATATTTTCAAAACAAAATATAAGCAATGAATGTTCAAGGACTTTTGCTATGGTATTCTCTTCTGGCAAATTGTGAACCTTTTTTTAGCTTGTGAACATAAGATCAGTCATTTGCAAATCGAATCATAATGACTATCATCATAATCGGCGCAGTATCGCTTAGAGAATCATGACCACCACAAATGTTTGGCATTCTTACTGGTCTCCTTCTATTTCTTGTTGCTTAGCTATAATCTCCTAACACTCCTTTGTCCTGCAGATTTTAAAAATATAAGCTTCTTTGATGATGCTTTCGTCTATTCTAACTACGTTAAATCTTTACTGGCTTAAATGTCCCGAAAAAATCCACTTCAAGCTTTGCTGGATGGTATTATCATCAGTCAACGGAATGGCTCCGGCTTATTTATTGGAACTGTGTATTCCTGAAGATTCCTATTCGAGACAGTCAACCCTTAGATCGGCAATATCATCGGCTATCGGAAGGCTGAAGAAACCAAAGCGCACACCAGACACTAAGTTCGGAAAGCGTGCTGCAAGAGGGTCAGGTCTTAAAGCCTGGAATAGACTACAACATGATCTGGGAATAATAAAAGACTGGATAGAGTTCAGAGCTTAACTCAAAACTCATCTTTTCAGAAAATCGTATTCATAAATAACAGAATTGCACTAATTTACACAGCTAGACTTACCCGTTAGAATCTAAAATCACCAGTATAATAATATCTTTTCACGCAATGATTCGCAATCTTCAATCCTTGATCTACTGCTAAACAAAAAGTTTGTCAAATTTTTCACAGCTCGCGACAAATGTAAACATTTTAGCTATAGTTTTAGGTTATTATTGTTTTTAAGTTTTGTGAAGCACCCTTGAGGTGATATTTAACAAAAATTGGCGCTATGTAAGTTAGTCAAGTATTATTATTATTAAAGAAGACATAGATTTTGAGGATCTTCAAACAAAATAGGTACAGCTTATAATCGACAGTTATGCCAAGATTCGGAATAACCGGATGATGTGCCAAGAGAGATAAGTGTAGCATTCAATTTTCTTGGGCTGCCCTTCCGGAGAAAGGGTGTGATGGTTAGTCAATTAGTTGAACACTCCAAACAGGCGATTTTTTACTTCCAAACATCACCGTTGTCCAAAAAATTTCAACACCCCATAAAATATATAACACCATAAAATAAACACCTATTCCTTGAGTGCCACATTCCTTACTTATCTTTAAGGGAGGCATTAAATAAATACTCCTTAGAGAAAGGGTTCACTTATCTTCTTAATTCGTCCTCCGTCCGCTTACCAGAACACTTTGCCTCACCTCCCCCTTCACCCCTAACAAACAATTCATGGCCGTTTAAAAGGCGGATTCAAAATTTACAGGATTTTTTAAGAAGCCGTTGATTGAGCGGTTAAATTGTCAAAAATTCAAACAGGTTTGTTGGAGGTGAATTAAAGATATATGCTTGTGTTTAAAAAATATAAAGTGATTAAGTTTGATTGTCTTTTGTAGTTGAGATTAGTGTAAAAAAAATTAAGCGTATTTAAATATTATGATTAAATAATTTATAAAAAAATGACCATCAAATTGTCACAATTTTCGGCAGGAGTAGGCAAAGAGGCTTAAAGCAATATGACTATTTGTCTAAGAACGCAATATTTTCATAATTTACATTCAAACAGCATACTATACTCGTATATACTCTTTTGCTATCCGAATTCAAAATAATCCGACTCCGACGAATGTAATTTTCCCTCTTCAATGGTATAAACCGACTTGTTCCATCACCGTATCGTACACAAACTACGTCACTATCTAGACAAAAGTTTTTTCTTCTGTTGCGCACTCTTATCGAAGGATGGCTATCGTCAAGGCAATTTTCAGCACGCAGGATGCAACTCAGAACAACTCAGCAGAATACACTCATACCTGTCACGGAGGTTTCGAAGCCATGAGATGCCATTAGATGCCATGAAATGCCATGAAATGCCATGAAATGCCATGAGATGCCATGAGATGCCATGAGATTCACTACATCTTTGTACAATTTTGTTATTTTTGGCCTTAGGGGTCAGAACCAAGATACATTCTTTTTTCACTTTCTAGTACAAGCAAAACTAAAAATTATTTATTTGTTAATTCTATTCGGGTAGTTATTTATAATATGTCCAGTAAATATAATATATAGGTTTCCAGTAAATATAATTCATAAACAGTGAACTTTTAAATTCCTTATGAAATGCATATTGGAATTTTAGAAAAAAACGTCCAGACCGCATCTTTTACTGACATTTTAGTATGTTTTTCAAAGAATTTAAAGGATTACAGTTAAAAAATTGTAGTCACTGGAAACCTCAGACATTTTTCTAACAACCCATAGAAAATTTTCAGAAAAATTATTTGTAGTATCGCTTATCTTAGAATGCTACAAAATAACATTCTTGGGTGCTGACCCTTAAGAAGACGAAATTAAAAATAAGTAACCCAATATGCAAGAGGGAGTTTCAAAAGTTTCTCAATCATCACTAATTATGGGTATTATTCTCCACCGTTTAGAATGTCGAGACTTGTTAACTCAAGCCATGGTCTTGACATTTTTAGTACCGGTATAAATGATTTTGGTCATTTTTACGACTCTACCAAAACTTTGACTTCACCTTGGCTTTGATTTGATTTAATTTATTTTTTATAGTAAATACCGCACAAGAGTCCCAACTGCTCTCAATCGTCTAGAGTCATCGAGACTATGGCATCCCGAATCGGGGTATGTTGTAAGGTTGAAGGTAGTAGGGAGGAGAATGAGATGGGGAAAAGAAAGTTAGGAAGTACCTGGCTATTCAGATCTGGTCACCAAACACGGCCAAAGACATTTCAAGCAACGTTTTGATTCTGAATGGTGATATTTCACCATGGCGATACATAGAGTATCTACCACTCTGGAATGTGCCGCAAATAAACTTTCTATTATATTTTTATTTGAATTAAATGTGTTATGACACATATTAATTAAATAAAGTTATTGGCGCACGCCGGGTTTGAACCCACGAACTTTGGATTCGTAGTCGAGTGTCTTACTTTGACCATAAATACATATGTTTTCTTATGTATATTTTACTCAATTTTTGTCATTGCTTCATTTAATACTATGAAGGTGTTGTTCTTTCTCTGTTGCTCTTTTTCTCCCATTTCGTGTTTTATATTTTTTTGAGTTTGGAATTTAACCGTTAGTTTGTAAATAAATAATTGGATAAATTATCACAATGAGAACGCTCCAATGTATCTCAACGCAAAAGCGTACTTTTTATTGATTCAAGGCTGTATGTAAAAAAAATCTCCACAAAAATATAGTCTAACATTTTAAAAAGCCTGTAATTTAAACATTTTAATTTCCACGGTTCATTTTACAAACCCTCTCCGAGCGCTTAGCCTCGCAGGTAGGTCTGAGAGCGGGGCCCGTTTATCTGACTGTTTTCTAATTTATGGCTCGGGTCTGGCTTTTACTAACGCGTTACCGCAAAAATCCAAAGAAGGAGCAGCCTCTTAAAATATAGTTAGCACTTCTCCCCCACAGCCTTCGTCCCTGAAGGGGTAGTAATGTAAAAAGAAAATGGTAAAATGCCACTGTTATTCAGTGATAAGTCGACCATGATTTAGGGGAGCTTTAAATTATGTAGTCCTGTTTAGGATAATAAGCGTAGCTTAAGTAAATCTATTGATTGCATGTGAGTTTTTTTTCTAGCATTTGTTTTATGTTGAGAATTGCACGTAAGGTTATTTATTGAGTTCAAAACACGCATTTAAACCTTAATAAGCTATAAAATATTTAAAACAGAGCTATAAGATACATTTTAGGGAAGAGTTTAATTGAATCCCAATAAAAAGGGACTACTCTACAATGTGTGAATTTTTAAATGCAAATTTTGAATAACCTGATATCCAAATATTTTATAGATGAAATTATTTTTAACTAAAAGTGTTCATGATTGTGCGAATATAATAAAAAAAGCACCTTGATGTAAAAATATATATGGATAGATAATGAAATATTTTTACCCAACCTATTCAAATTTACGATAAATCACTTACTCCGGGTTTTTACGTCATAAACTATGTGAAAGAAAGAGACAACACGAGTTGTCAACTACAATAACATCGTACCACTTTTAGGTACGTAAGCATGTTTTCCGTCTCCGGTGACTCCACCAACTACGTTTTGTTATGCGACATAACTCAACGGTTTTTGAGGTTATATACAGATTATATATGTCTTGATAACAATATTGTGAAAAAGTGGTTATACAAATAAACAAAACATTATGGCGACATGTGCTATGAATGGATGTAAAAAGGTGTGTCCATGAAAACCCTAGCCACGCCCGAGTCAGGAAAAAATCAACAATCATGACTACACTGTTTTGCAAAGCTATCCCTCCTGGTATATTATTGCTCTGAGATTAGCACATATGCAAACAACAGTCATAAAACTGCCTAGTGTACGAAAGACTGAAAGTGTATAGTGATATGACCAAAGTGTGAAAAGTGAAGGAAGAATTCGTGTATTTAAAAATAAATGTATTGCCTACTCAAAAAAATTTACGGCTTAATACAATAAGATAAAAAGCTACAAATCTCTATCTTAGCACTATTAATTTATCGTCTTAAACATATTCTTCTAGTGTTCTAATTCAAATATTACATTAAATTCGTATCCCTGGCCTCTTACCCCATCAATTTGAACGTCATTTACTCCCCGTACATCATTATTAATCATGTTTATTATATTTTTTTGCATTTTTTTCTGCTTAAACAAATCATTTTCATATTTAAAGTACAAAACGACCCCTAAAAGTGAAATTTTGCTTAATCCACCAGCAGGTAGAAATGGATGAATTACTTGAAACCTCGTGCACACTTCAACTCAGGAACGTCTAAAAAATGATAACTCCTTCGGGTCCTCCCTCTCCAACGCAAAATTTTAAAACTACCTTGTTTCATTCGCGGATCTGTCAAAAGTTGTTAAGAAAATTTCCCCAAGAAATTTCAGTCAACATAAAAAATTACAATAAATTTTCTCAAAACTAAATTGGCAGTTTTTTGTCCTTCCCGTAAACTTGTCAAAATGGAATTGACAAACTGCCTCTCTTAAAGTATTGAAATTTATACTTCTCAACCTTCCTTTTCCCTTTAACAATCTTCTTCCTCATCCACTCCTTTCAAACTTGCGACACGGGGATGCCAGAGTTTCATCTGGATCATGGTTTTTTTATTTTTTATTTATTTTGAATACCGCAATGGAGTGCCAACTGCTCCCGACCGTCTAGTGGTCAGTGAGGTTTGGCATTCCCATTCAAAAATATGCTGTGAGGTTGAAGGTAGTGGGGAGGGGTATAATATGAAAGAAAAAGATTGAGAAGTACTTGGTTATTCGGATCTGGTTACCAAACACGGCTAACGCCATTTCAAGCAAAGTTTTGACCCTGAATGGTGGTCTTTCACCAGGGTGATATTTGGGTATCTATCAATTTAGTAAACTTCCTCTTTAAGGTATTAAAAACATACTTCCTAACCCTTCCTTTTCTCAATCTCTTTCCCCATTCAATTTCTTCAGTTTCACAACATGGGGATGCCAGAGTTACGCTGGCTCCTGAAAGTTGGAACTTTTTAATGCAGAAATAAATGCGATTTTGTCAATTTTCATTCACCAAGTAGTAAGATTCTATTTTTTTTTCTTCTTCATTATTCATTCACAGGGCTTCCTGAAAAGTTTTGAGTTTTTTCCGATTCGTGGCAGCTCTTAAAAGATCCGTCTTCTGTCTGTTAACAGTCAATCTCACCTGTAGGAGACCTCTGTTTGTCCTTATGGACTGAGGACGCTTTTACTGATGATTTTGGTTTTTTAGGGCGAAAATCATGCTAAGTTCAGCACAGCACAGTCTCACTTAAGTGTAGAGATTATGACATAAATGGTGGCTACCTTTCTGTTTCTATCTTGTAAGAAGATACTTTGCATGGTTTTCATACGGTTATTCATGAGATTGACATATTTATGGTATCATGGAGGTATTCGAGAGATTCAATGCACGCACATACGTGAGTATTGATTGATGTGTTTATTGAAAACATGTGTTAAAAAAGCGATTGGTAAAAATATTTTGCTTATCAGACATCGATAAATGACTTTTGTTATGTGAAAAATGTAACACCAGAACCCAAAAATTAGAAAAATTTCCTTATTAAAGAAATTGTAATTAAATGAAAGTGAAGCAATGCCTTTGTATAAAACCCCAGATTTTATTTAATTTTTAAGACCGATCGGTTTCGCTTAGCCTAAGCATCATCAGGGGTACAAAATTAAACTAAACAAAAAAATAAAAGTGTGTGGTTATATATACATAAAGAGGGAGAACACAACATAAAAATAAAATAAAGAGAACAGAAGATAACATATAAATTAAAACAAAGGAACAGAAAAAAAGAGACAAAATATGAAACGAAAGAGGCAAAACGTCAACTGAGAACGTGATAAAAGAATAATGATAAATTTTAGAGTTTTGCTTTTTAGAGTTCAATAGGGAATATTGGACCACTGGACAAATTTAACTGATTATTAAGAATATAACTATTCATTTTAATGGCTTCCTTTATTTCTAGCGCTTTTAAAATATTTAATTTGTTACCATAATCATTTTACGGAGAACATGAGAACCGGTACTTTTATTGAAGGTATGATCCTTTTCAATAAGATGATTGGCGCATTCTGAAAAACCGTGGTTATATAAACATCCAAGATCTTCTTAGATTCCAAAATTGACATTACAGGTTGTTTTAGTATTTTTCAAACCACAAAGTGATTGCTCTCTACGAAAAATATAAAATTAAATTTTAATATGAATTTCATACACATGTCTCTTATTAACATAATAATAAATGATAATTATTTAGTCTCAAAGTTCCCAACGTAAAATTGGACATTTCTATTTAAAATTGAATAGATTCGTTGTATTCCATTTTAACCTGGTTTTGGTTATAATTATCACGATCGACCATTTTCCAATTCGAAAAAACATTCCAAAACAGTTTAAATTAATAACAATGGATTAGAAAATGTCCTCAAATTATCCTTTAAATTTTAACGTCTATTTTAACGTGCACTTAGACACTTGAGGATGAATTATAAATTACATTTACAAATCACTGTCGCTTCAAACGTTATGTCATATTTTAACCTCCCTCCACAATAGGGGGGATTTTAAATAATTTAATTATTTATTAGCGGTACTTAAATTTATAAAAACAAATAAATAATTGATTATGTTTCTTGGAAATGCCCGAAGTTTCTAGGTTAAAGTTTGGGAATGTATCAAATATTGAAACAACATTAATTACGAAATTAAAATTTACTTTAAAGGATTAATGCTTATTTTTAATATAATTTAATTGAATTAAATTAAATTTAATATTATTATTATTGAGTTCTGCTATTTTCAGTTTTTCAAACTGTCTGTCAGTTTGACAATGGCCTTAAACGTCACTAAAAATAAAAAAAACTGAAAATAGCAGAACTCAATAATAATAATATTAAATTTAATTCAATTAAATTATATAAAAATTTAAATGGAGTTCTACAAATTGAACACAAAAACTATAAATAGATTAATGCTTATTTTTTTAAATATGTAAATTTTTAAGTAATATCTATAATCGAAAACACAAATATGAAACAAAAGAAGTTTGAAAATAAAAAAAATGAAAATAGTCACAACCGAGACTCGAACTCAAATATTCTACTCTATCCGGGAGTAGCACTTCAACCAATTTAGTCATTGAGGAGCTACCTTAAAAACTGTCAATTTTAATCGATCTCACACTTTTCACAGAAGATTATTGATAAATATATATTTATGTATTTATATTTTTTCAATTTTAATATCAATAATCTTCAGTGAAAAGTATCAGATCGATTAAAATTGTCGGTTTCTAATAAGTTCCCAATGGCTGTTTTGGTTGAAGCGTTACTCCCGGATAGAGTAGAGAATCCGAGTTCGAGTCTCGGTTGTGACCATTGTCTTTTTATTTTCAGGCTTTTTCTGTTTCATATTTGGGTTGTTGATTATTGGTATTATTTAAAAATTTAAAATCAATTTCAATTTATACGTATTACAAAATTTTCACTCGATAAAAAAAAGTTATTTCTGCGATGAGGTTTTTTCAACCTTCTACGAATTGGCTGTCTACTTTTAACCACTGAGTTACCCGTGGAACTTTCAGAGTTGCTGTGAACAGCCAATACGCATTTTGTTTACAGTTATTTATTAAAATTGTTTGGAGATTTGTTCGTGGGAGGCCTCTTACCTCTACCTTGAGTTATTTTGAATAATACGCAATGGCATCTGGAATAAATTTCCATATGAACTAAGGTAGATTAATAACGTTATCTCTTCGGAAAATCATTTTCATAAATGAGCACTAAAGTTGAATTCTTTATTTCAGTCAGTAACCTGCAGTATTGTAATTCTGTAATATAAACTACCATCTTTTTACACTAAAATTTTAAATTTTTCCTTTTTTTTATTTGATAATTTTTTTAGAGCTTATCCCAGAACCTTAAACTTTTTCATAGTTCTGGTTGATTTTGTAAAACGTCTTTATAATCTGCATGCATAGTTCAGTATTTGTTAGTTAAACTATAGTTTGTAAACAGTTCAAGAGGAAAAACTTGTATTTTTATGTATTTTTTGATGACGTAACGTAGATTAGTTAGAAAAAATACACACTGGAATTTTATTAAATGACTTGTCGCATTTAAAGGGTGTTTGAAAAGCAAATAGTTACGTAACAGTTTAATATCTACACCTCAACGCAAACGATTTTGTAATTTTCTGAGTACTTTCGCAAAAAGTCTCTAAATATTATTTAAAAAAATAGCACTAACGTAGCGCAGTTTCGTGATATTTAACCCAAAGTGCGTATATTGAATAACATAAAAAAATATATTTATCTGTTGGTATGTGAGGTTGAAAAAATATTGTCTATGCGCCCAGTAGTTAAAAGATTTGCACAATTTGTTGCAGCTCTTTGCAAAATTGAACTTTTTAGATTGTTTCTACAGTGTTTCAAACATTTCACGAAATGTTTGTTTCGGTGAAATTAACACAAATTCAAAAATAAATTATTCTTGTAAATCAATTCAGTCCGTCAAAAATTGCGAATTGAAAAAAAAGTGTCCTTGACATGATTTTTATTTCAAAAAAAGCGCTCTAAAAAAATTGTCAGAAAAAAAAAAAAAATAAAAACATTAAAAAAACCTTTGTTTTTAAAGAAATAAAAAAATAGCTTTGTAAAAGACCACGGATATTATTAAAAAATATATTACCAACCGGTTTCGCTTAGCCTAAGTATAATCCTGATGAATATGAAATGTACCCAGCTATAAAATTGAACTAAACAAAAAAAATACAAAGTGTGCGGTTAAATATACGTACAGAAGGAGAACAAAATATAAAATAACAAAATAATGAGAAAATAATGGCAAAAAATTATAATTATAACAAAGAAACTGAGAGAAAGAGATTTTTGTTTGTAAATGAATTGACTTTATGCATCTGTTTATAACTTATTGAATAGCTTAAAGCGAGATATGTTTTATTATCAAAGATATAACATTTTCAGCTGACATTCGTATATTCAACCACAAAATACCTTCCACATGAACACAAATAATCAGTTATTCTATTTATTGGATTCCGTGTTCCTCGCGTATGCATATATTATGTTAATAAAAACCAGCAAAATACTGGGTGGATCAAACCGGCTGACAGGTACAGCAATATTTCACTGCGGTGACAATTTAAATCGGTGAATGATTAATGCGAAGAATTTTTCTGAACACCCGTTCGTTGGTGAAAAGTGTCAAACTCCACGGCGGAAAATCGTCGAAATAACTCTAATGACATCACACGTGTGTACAGAGTGGCGCGAGTTAACATCTAATAATATATAATAATATATATTTGTTTCGTTTTAATATTTTACAAAATTATTAACAGGTGACACATTTACAAAAATATAACATAATGTGTGAAAATGAAGTAATAACTCTGTATAAGACCACATAGATTTAATTTCAATTATTATGACCGACCGGTTTCGCTTAGCCTAAGCATCATTAGGCTATAAAATCAAACTAAACAAAAATACGTAGTGTGCGGTCATATATACTCATACATAAAGAGTATGATATATTTCTCTCTTTCTCTTTGTTCTTTCATTATAATTTAAATGTCATTCTTTTGTTTTCTTACTGTTCTCTTATTTAATTTTATATTTTGTTTTCCCTTGTATGTATGAGTATATATAACCACAAACTGTGTATTTTTTGTTTACTTTAATTTTGCATCTAATGATGCTTAGGATAAACAAAACCGGTCGGTCATAACAATTAAAATACAATCTCTCAATATTTCATTAAATGTGTCAAACCAAAATGTGATTGCTTTCTACAAAAATATATAACATATTATGTTATATTACTAATGTAAGGCGCTCTGGAGGTGATCAAAACAATTCATGGCGCTATAGAAGGTTGACTAATGACTAGAATGTGGGATTATTCCCTAATATTTAGATATCACAAAACAAGAAAAAAAACCCTAATTGTATATTCGTATAACGAAACTCTTCAAAATATATATCGGAATAAAATTTCACCCAATCATACTTAAAGCTTGGAATAGAGACTTCTTCTTTTATGACTTCCTCTCCTCTCGGAGGTTAGCTATCATTGATGCAAACTCTGAAATCAAACTCTTACCAGTCAAGCAAGTTTCAAAGCTACGTCGTTCAACGTCTACTTCCATACATCTTCCATCAATCTTCCTATAAATGTTCAGCAGATAATCTTGTATTTTGTTATCCGCTAATGATATGGCCAAATTATTACAGTTTTTTTCTGTGAGGGAGACATGTGGGGGGAACCTTTTAATGTAATAACTTTATGTACTATGCCCTGTGAAATCAATAAATACCAAGATTTTGTTGTATAAGAATCTGAAAGGATCTAAATCCCTTTCAGCCATCGAAATAAAAAAAAAAATATTCACAAAAATCATACTGTCCAATATGCAGACACCCATTGCTCTAAGATTGATTAAATTGAATTGTTGCTAGAATAATTGCACTTCTCTTTTAATGAAAAGAAAACAATCGCAACTTCAATGTCAAATCAATGACGAAAATTTTCACTATTTTAACCTTATCCGTTGAATAAGTATTTTTTGTAATTCACAAGTTTATATTTAAAAAGCTTCTCTCTTTTGTGTCGATTCTTTATTTTATGTAAAACATACAACAATAGTTATTTAGGCGATGAATTATCCATGTAAAGTGGATCATTGTTTATTTTTACTTGGGAAGATATTTATACAATAGAATATAACCGCTTGTTATTAAAAGAGGCTTCATTTTCATTTAAAAAAATCGTTAAACTATTTGATACTACATTCTTTGCTATTCTTAAAGTACTGGAAATAAATAATAATAAATATATTAATCAACATTTTTTTACGTGAAAAAATTTCTTGGTAATATAATAACAATGATAGTATAATAAATTTTTCAGCCATATATACCTATTTCAAAAAAAATAAAGCTATTTCGAGGTGGGCGGTAATGGTTTAAGAATCAATTTTTTGAGGGCAGCAAGCTGGAAATAGTTTGTCAGGATCTCCCATTTTGAATTTTCCTGGCTCCATTGTTTCAGGGCATCTGGAAGAAAAAAAAAACATTTTCTTAATTAAACTTTTTTTGGATACTCTTATCATATTTTAGTAGAACCATGTGTTACGTGTTTTACGTTCATACCACTAAACTTTAGGGGAAGATTAATTATTCTTTATAACCTGAAGAAAATATATTGCAAATTTGTCGACCAGAGCAATTTTTTTTCGTTGTTCATTAAAATTATAATAAAGTAACAAAATCTATAAAAAAGCTATTCGCAAGGAGTAAAAAAAAGCTCGTTCCGGGAAGGACAAAATTATAAAATACAAAGGAATGTTTTTTTTTCAAAACAAAACAAACTTTAAAAGGAAGGACCAAAGAAGAATACGAGTAAATAAATTTAAAATAAATTTTTGAGATAAGAGAATTATTATAACATAAGCAACAAAAAATACAATACGAGAGATTTTAACACCCACAAAGGTTTTATAAAAATAATAAACCACTGAATTTGAAAACGTGTTTTTTTTTATTTCTCGATAAATGGCTTAAATCTAACTCAAATTTTTACTTACGAGTACTTATGCTACGCGTATTAGAATTTTTATGTAAAATACCTAAAAATCAGGGGTACTTTTCCATTATTTTTTGTACAATATATGGTAGTTGATTTAATGTAATGACATTTCGTCTACAGTAAAAATTCTATAAAAAACATAACGTTATTAACTCTGGATTTTATGTGTAAAAGTTTCTCCCAAAATGCATGCATTTATTCCTAGCAAACTGTCCAACATAGCGGGACTAACTGTTTGTACAGCGGTGTCAAAACAAATCGTTAGCAAAACTGCAGTGGTGCAAGAAATACTAGGAATTCCGAATGTGAGCCAATCTCTACCCTCTCAAAATCTGTCAGCTTAAAACATCGCAGTCTAAATATTTTCAAAGAAAAAAAGAACAGATGTGACATTTTGAGTAGCGTATTAAACAAAAATGGCACCGTCAAGCAAATTTCATATCTGAGTTGAATGTGGAGTTGGATAGGAAAGATTTTTTATAATTTTGTTGGGTTTTTAACGAATTTTAATAAAAAATTTGAACTTCACAGTGAGATATGAACCGAAACAAGCATTTCTTATAACGTTTCAAAACAAATTGGGAGGAAAAAATAAGAAAGATAGTTTTTAAATGAACAAATCAGAATGAAAGAAAGAGTAGTTTCAAGTATTTTATAATTCGACATTTTGTATTGAAAATAAAACCGTCCGTATAATAAAGTTGACGAAGAATTAAAGACGATAGGAGAAAGATTATATAAATAAAAATACCTTAGAATACAAACCACACAAATAAATAATATTTAAGAAAATTATAGCTTTGTTTTACAATAATGTTAACATTGTTACGTTGAATTTTTATAAAAACTACAACATTTTTCATCGTATATTAACAATAGCTTGACACTAATACTGCCGCTTTCGTTTTTATATGACATGTTTATTTATTAATTATACATATCGTCGCCGGAAAGGCAAAAGGGCTGAAGCGCCATTTTGGGAAGTTTACACCAGATCACTTTGAAGTTTTTTTGTTTTAAAAAAATATATAAGTCTCCAGTACCTGGTTAGCTTTTGGAAAAACGTTAGTTCAGGTAATTTAAAGCTCTCACTGAGTTACCTGAAGTTAAGCTAAAAAAGTCCCAAACTTGTCCCGTTTGAGTCAAGTCTACTCCCAAATGGTAAATATATTTAAGATGGCTGAAGGGCCACAAAAGAATTCAGAATCAAACAAGAGTCAAAGCATTGGATTCATAAAAAAACAACTGATCAAAACTGCATATTTTAGTTATTTTTGACCAAAATGTCGCTTAAGCTCTTTTACCTTTCCAGCAACGATATCGTATTTTTTACGTACCCTTCAACTGTGATGAATGTCTCCCATTCTTCTCCATTGGCATTATCATTGATACTCTTCACATCTGGTTTCGCTGATCTCTTATTCCTAAGAAGAGAAGGCAAAATTGGAGTGATTGGCCTTAACTTCCTCAGTTTCGGCAATCCAATTATTGGCTTCAGAAGTTCCCCGTCATCATTGGTATGTGATTTCAGAAATTCATTCAACCTTTCAAATTTATTCAATTTTGGTGTTTGAACTACCGGAGAAGACTTCAAAAGATCTACCAAATCATCTCGTAGTTTTAAATGTCCAGTTTCTTCAGATTCCTCTTGTTTTGACAAGTCTTTGGGTAGCTCTCGGTACCAGTTTGTTGGTCTAAATGCTTCACTTTCATGCTGATAACAGCTCTCTTGCTTCTGTAAACAATTTTGTTCACTTTGATAGAAGTTATCTGGTCTTGGCAAGATTTGATTTCCGTGCGAACACGTCTCTTCTTTTGGCAAATTATTATGATCGTCTTTATTGGCTTGTAACATCTTGTATTCAAACGTTGGAATGTTGTAATTTTTAGATGATCCAGGCGTATGATGGAAATTTACATTTTCACCACTGTGGTTAAGCATGATAACTTTTCTCGTACTTGCACTTCCATGACTATCAGTTTTATTTGTTTCCATATCATTGACGTGCTCAGCAAAGTTTGCCCTGAAGTATTCCTGATACGCGTTCATATCTTGGAACTTTTCATTCGAGTTTGAATCGGAAAGATTATAGACTTTCATGTATTCTTGCCTAAACCTTTCGTATTCTTCTTCATCTTTTGGTACCTTAAGGACATATTTTCCCAATGTTTTATCGTATTTATAATAAGACACGCTCATGTCACCTTGCTCATCTTCAATTTTGTGGATTTTATCGACTAGATGCAGTTCGCTGATATTTGAATCTTTAATGATTTCTTCTGGTTTTGTTTCAGGAACCCGTTGACTGTCAACAATATGACCATCGTTTTCGTCAAACATTATTGGTCCTTTATCTTCAACAATATCTCTTGCTTCTGATATACTATTTTTTAGTTCTGGTGTTATTGTATAGTGAATTATATTTTCTTCGTCTTCTTCATCGTCATCATGACCACTAGCTTCATCAATAAGTTCATTATATTCAACCTCCAGATTGTCTTCTCCAGGAGTAATGATGTCCTCAGAGCCAAAGCGCTCATCTACGTAGGGTTGATTAGGTTCATAGTAATAATCATATGAATTAGATTCTTCATCATAAACATAGTGCGGATAGGTGATTGGCTTAGGTCCAACATCAGTTTGAGTTTGTGGTTCGATTTCAGGGGACTGATAATCAAAATTATCTTGGCTCTCCAAAGCGCATATTTCACAAGCATCATTTTCACTAGCGTTTGCGTCTGCATCATCGTAACAGGATCCGATGCAATTATTTTTCACGTCCGTGTCATCTTCAACCAATAAACGATCAAGTCCATTTCGGTATTCGGGATAAAACGCGTAATACTTATTCAAATATTCGTTATACTCTTTGTAAATGGCTTCAAAAGTTTTGTTAACTAATTTTGGAGATAGGTAGGGGTAGTTATCTTCTAAAGGCTTAAATTGCTGAAAGTTTTTAGCCGTTGTATCTTCGATTTCGTCATCCGTGTTTAAATCTGGGTTACCAATATCGTTTTCCTCTTGGGTGCCTAATTTTTTTCTTGTTTGTGTGCCTTCAAATGTTTTGGTGAGCTCTTGAGATGCTTTGTACAGTTCAACTAATCTTTTAATATCTGACTGAATTTCTGGATCTTCTGCTTCTTTGATGAGTGCATCATACGCTTCATCGATTTCTTCAAATTCGTTATCTTCGGAATGTTTTCTGAGGAATGAATTGATGCCTGATTCGTTAACTTCACTATCATCTCGTCGACCGTTTTGAGCACTTTCTGAACTGTCTTCTTCTGCAGCTCTGTTTTCTTGGAGCTCTGGCGTAATATCATGTCCACCCTTTTTAGGTACCAGCTTAGCACGGCAGCTGAAATTGCCACAAAAAGCGATGGAAGGCCAAGAAGAACCGACGGGATGCATATTCCCAGTAAACGGGTCAAGACAGTAGAGAGCATCTGTGAAAACAAAAACATACTTTTAGTTCTAAATTCTTCACTCATTCCATGAAAAACTAGAGCAGCTTTGTAAAATACTCGACCCTAAAAAATCACATTCCCCTTACATATATTTATAAACATTGCACCATAATTCCATAATAATTCTTTTAAGACCACTATTATTATATACTACCTTAAAATTGGCATTTTTTGTTTTTTCTTTAGGTATAAAATGAAATGCGTTCACTATAAACAATTGAATACTGGAATTAATTAAGGCTCTAAGTGCCAAAAAATTAACAACTTCTTTTTTTACAGAATCGTATTTAATGATGTAAATAAAATACGATTCTTTAAAAAAAAAACAGTTTTTATTTTTTTGGTACTTAGAGCCTTAATTAATTCCAGTATTCAATTGTAGGATTGTTACGGTATAAAATGTATGTATATTTGTATCGTATCCACTGTTTTTAACTATAGGATTTAGTGTCTTGCAACTTTGCCTACTGTCAATGTATCTTATATGGTATCAAGACAGTTTTACGGTCAGTATCTGTGCATCATCTAACATTGTGTAACAAATATCATCATTTTTTTAATAGTATTCTACTTGTACTCACTGTCACTTACCTCAGAACAGGTTCTTATGACCTAGTGAGGTAGGTAATGTAAAAAAATAATGTAAGAAACAAAAAGTTAATAAATAAATAATTTAAGTTTCTTATTTGTCAGATTTCTACACAGTGAATTCAATTTCAAATAGATTTATTTTTATTAAAATTTTTGGAGACACTTAAATTCAATATATCAAATGGATTTATTTTTATTTCAATTTTTGGGGACACTTCGTAATTAACACATTTTTTGGCAAAACCAATCGTAGTTGTAAGCCCTCAAAAATTGTTTAAAAATTATTCATTTTGAATTTGCCAACATATTGAAAAAGCTGAGTTAACTTCACTATGCCAGAGCTCACAGATTTATAGTAAAGTATAAAACAATACACGCTATAAAGGTTTTAAGTTTTTAAAATAACTATGCTTCAACAAATATTTTAACAAAGCTACAATACTGAACATTTTTTTTTTCAGATTCGACGTTACCTTTCATCAACCCGTTTGGAAGAACAGTTTTGATTAAGTGGTAAGTTTTTCAAAGACTTTTACTAAAAGTACAAAACTTTCGATACAATATATTTAGGGTCATACAATACAGCAAAGCCGAACAAATCACCATTGATTAACAGTTTCAAAAAGATAGATAAATCTTCTTGTTCATTTGGTGGCCTTACCCTATTGGAGTTCGCTGTCATCACCTTGCGGGTTGCAGCTCGGAACGACTCGGCGAAATAAAATATAGGTTTTAATGAATATAGCAGGCTACAGTGGGGTGCTTATACCAACCCTGATGTATGGCAGTGAGGCATGAAACTGGCAGAAGAAGGATAAAAGTAGACTGACTGCCGTGGAAATGAGATTTCTGAGGCATATGTGCGGTAAAACCATGTGTGACCGTGTTAAAAATGTGGATATCCGGAAAGAATGCAAGGCTTTTTTTTTTACGTGAACACCGCACAAGAGTCTCAACTGCTCCCAACCGTCTAGAGCCAGTGAGACTATTGCATCCCAAATAGGGGTATGTTGTGAGGCAGAATGTAGTGGAGAAGGAAGAAGATGAGGAAGGGGAAGGTTATAAAGTACCTGGCTATTCATATCTAGTCACCAAACACGGCTAAAGCCATTTTAAGCAACGTTTCAATTCTGAATGGTGGTCTTTTACCAAGGCGATACTTACTCTGGAACGTGCTGCAAATGTACTTTTTTATTGTTTTATATGAATTAAATGTGTTATGACACATATTAATTAAATAAAAGTTATTGGCTGATGTAAGCGTAATGTATATGATCATGAAAGAGATGCTTATATGGTTTGGGCATGTAGAGCAAACGAACAAAGACAAGAGAGTGAAAAGAATATATGATGCGAAAGTGAATGGAAGAAGAAGTCGGAGACGTCCGAGGAAGACATGAAACGATCGAGCGAATCAAATACTTGATTTGGTTCATGTGAAGAATCAGAATAACAGAAGAGTATGTATGAGACGATATATGAATGTGAATGAAGCAAGGAGTGTGTGCCAAGACAGAGTTGTATAGCGGTCCTATAATTTCATAAAACGATCGGAATCATTGGATTTCCTTTGGCTACTTGATTAAATTAAATTTTTCTACATTTTTATTTCATTCCTAGTTATTACCGGTTAAAAATCACGAAATATAACTATACTTGCAATTTAATCTAACACAGCAAGAAAAAAATCAAGATCTGACGGTTAAATATCTCTCAGTTGTTTTTGTAAAATATTTTACAAGTAAAAGTCGGGGACGTCCGAGGAAGACATGGAACGATCAAGTGAAACAAAGACTTGAATCGGGCCATGTGAAGAGTCAGAACAACAGAAGACAGAGTTATATGGCGGTCCGTCTTCTCTGCCTGCCTTTGCGGAGAAACGGCCTGATTGTTAGTTAGTTAGTTAGTTTATTTTTACTCACTTTCTTTGTTGATGTTGGTAGTTTTTCCGCTCGTAGATCTCAAAATGTTAAAAATCACGAAACTCAAAAACAATATCGCTTTCATTTCGTGATTTAAAAAGCACAAACACATTTATGACACTCCACAAACACTGACGTTGTTTCTACTCAAATATATCTAAACTAATGACTTCATCAAGCTGATTCAGTTTATATAGGCCAGGGTTGAGGAAGGCACATTTATGATAACATCAGCAAAAATAATGAATTCAACGTAATTTTGTAGAGCTGTTACAATACGGAATTAAAATGTCAGTAGCGATGCAATCGACGTGACAAAAATAAAAAAAAAGGATTGTTTATTTTTGTTTATCTTTCAATAGTTTGATGACACAATTTTACGAAAATTCGGAATTGTGTTATTAAAATACCGTCATTTTGAAATCAGCAAAAAAGTATAACATTTTTGGCACGCACAGCGGATTGTTATGATAAAACGTGATAATTATTTAATTAGCAGGTTTAATTTATTATACTGAGGTTTTTTGTTGGTTTTGGACATGTAGCTTCCACAATGGAGTTCGGTTATCAACCTTATGGTTTAACAGGAAGGCATGGAAGCGGCAGAGGAAGAATAAAAATAGATTTATTTTCTTTCAAAATCTAACTAGCTAACTAACTAACCATCCCGCCGTTTCTCCACAGGGGTAGGCAGAGAGGAAGGACCGCCATATAACTCTTTCTTGGAACACAATCCTTGCTTTATTCACATTCATTCATCGTCTCATACATACTCTTCTGTTATTCTTACTCTTCACATGACCCGATTCAAGTATTTGATTCGCTTGATCGTTTCATGTCTTCTTCGGGCGTCTCCGACTTCTTCTTCCATTCACTTTTGCATCATATATTCTTTTCACTCTATTGGCTTTGTTCATTCGCTCTACATGCCCAAACCATATAAGCATCTCTTGCTTCATTCATATTCATACATTGTCTCATATATACTCTTCTGTTATTCTGACTCTTCACACGTTCTCCCTCTGTATGTACATATAAACGCAAACTTTGTATTTTGTTTTTTACTTTAATTTTGTACCCTGACGATGCGGCTAAGTGAAACCGGTCGATCATAATACAAATTGAAATAATATCCGTGGTCTTATACAAAAGTTATTTTTTTATTACATAAAAAAATAATTCTTAGTTTCAATTTTTCCGTTAAGCTATAATTTTTAAAACTTATGCACGGTGTCCGAAAACTCCTGGTACAGCAGGAAAATGTGACCATCTGCAGCAAATGCAGAACCCAAATAAACACGCTTGTAATAAAGAAAATGCAGCCAGTTTATTTCTGGTGTGTGGCTTAGCCTCAGGTCTCAAGAAATTAAATAGAGATAAAAGAAAGTGAACACAAATTGGATACTTGAGACATTCATTGCAAAATCTTGCACATTTTTCACCGTTGGAAGAATCTCACATAAAATTTAATGTATTTTTGGTTTGGGGATGATCCAGATACGCCATCGTACCATTGACTCTGGACAGTGTAGCTCTGATAATTAGGTCAGGCCTTCGGGAGGATACGCGCAGAGTAATATAAGTGGTTTTAAGACAAAATTTAGGGAGAAATTGTTACTTTCGCATCAGACCAATTAATACTAAAAATCGTTAAAAAAATTATAAGCACCCAGAAATTTGGTGTTGTCGATAATTTTTATACAATATATCACACTTTTATCTATCAAACGAGAGAGGCAAATAAACTTAAGGAAGTGATCAAGTCGAGTGGTTAAGACAGTCGACAACGACTAATTAATAAAAAAAAAATATTTTTGGTATTTGCGGCACATTCTAGAGTCCAGAGCTCTGGTGAAATACCACAATTAACAATCGAAACGCTCCTTGAAATGGCTCTAGCTGTGTTTGGTGACCAGATCAGAATATTCAGGTGCTTCCCGACCTTCCTCTCTCTATCTTCTTCCCCTCTCCACTACCTTCAGCCTCACAACATACTCTAATTGGAGATGCCAAAGTCCCACAAGCTCCAGACGTTGGGGGGCAGTTGGGACTCTTGTGTGGTATTCAATTTAGTATTAAAATATAACAAAAAAAAACGTCAATTTTTGTGCACGCACTGTATTATTTCGACTTTTTAAGACCAAAGATGTGTTCGTTGATTTTTGATTTAATATTTCAGCATAGAGCGTGAACCAGTAATTAGTCTCACACTTTGGTTGTAAGGTAGGTGCAGAGACGTAAATTCTATAAAGACACATAGGCACTGCCTACCCTGCCGTACTCGCATAAAAACATGAATTATATTGGATGGAATAATATGAAATTATTGCAAAACATAAATATACACTTCCAAAAACACGCGCGAAGTGCAGCTGATCGCACCGCAGTCAGCGCCCTACCGACCGTCCTACTATAACGTGTCAAAAGCAGTAACTACATATGTCCAAACGCCGCCAACGTCACAGTAGATTATTCTATGTTGATGATTATGAGGAAGAAAAGAAAGAATGTTACCAAAAAATCAAAGAAGTACAAAATGAAAATAAATCTTTAAAACAAATGGTCAACCAAATCCAACAAACTTCTTTGGAAACCTCCTTGGAAATCCAAGGACTAGAAATAAAAAATGATGAGAACCCTATCATTCCGGTGGAATACATTTAAAAAAAACTAGACTGTGAAGACATAATTCGTACTAACAGCATCGTGAACTGCTATTCAACGAAAAAATCGATCACACTAAAGTTGAATTCAAAAGCAGCGAAAGATAGAATTTTAACCCAGAAAAAAAAAAACGGAAACTTCACGGCAAAAGATCTAAAGTATTCATCCTCAGAAAAAACTATTTTCATCAACGAAAAGCTAACACCGGCCAACAACCAGCTACTTTGGCTAGCTAGATCGACGAAATCGATGGGGTACAAATTTGCGTGGACAAAGAACGGTCGTGTGTTGCTGAGGAAAACTCAAGACTCTCCAATAATATACATCAAAGACGCCAACGACATCCCATTACATTAAATTGTAACTCTATGATCGATTGTATAATCTCGCTGTGAAAATGGATACCACAAATGAAGATTCGCTTATACATACACAGGTATGTGAAGACATAACGGAATTAATAATTACATAAGTGAAGGAAATACTGACTTCAATATGATAAATTTAAACATACGAAGTATCCGTAAACATTTTGACGAGTTATGTATTTTCCTCAATTCCTTAGAATTCGAACTTAATATAATCATTCTCACTGAAACGCAAATGCGTGAAACAATTCCATATTCTATTCCTGGATATAAGACTTTTTCACTTCCCTCTAACCACACTTCGCACGACGGTCTAACTATTTTTTATAAAGAGCACAAAATATCTGATGTTTTAATAGATATACCGAAATTTAAATATTCAAACGCCATCCATCTATCCTTCACGTTAAATAATAAAACATATTCTATACTTGCCATATATCGCTCACCTTCCTTAGACTCTAAATCCTTTGTCACTGAACTTGAACATTTTTTAATTGAAGGTAATTTTAAACAATCAGATTTCTCTTTTGTTGTGGGTGATATGAATATCAACATTGAACATTCTATCTTAGACCCAATTGCCAATGAATATCTAAATGTTATGTATAGCGAAGGATATTTGTCTTGTATAAGTGGCCCTACTAGATGCGGCCTCCGTGCTGTTTCTTGCCTGGATCATATATTATTAAAAACCAACAAAGTCTTTATTCCCAGATCAACTATTCTAAAAATTGATATAACCGACCACTACCCAACATTTTTCAGTCACAGTACCTTAAAACATCATAATAAAACTAAAGACCAACACGTGAAAAGAAGTAGAATCAACTATCAAACTCTGAATGATTATCTAAAAAAAGAAACTTGGAACACAGTTATCTACAACGATGACCCGAATCAGTCATTGAACAATTTTTATTCAGTATTAAATAATAATATAAATAATAGTTTAGAACCAACACCTACACCCAAAAGAAAACACAAAAAAAAATAAACCATGGATTACGCGTGGACTGATAATTTCAAGTTTACACAGGAACAAGCTTTACAAAATTTACAAAAAACATGAGAAATACCGTACGACTAACAACATACCACCTAATGCAAATTTACAACAGCAATATATAATTTATAGAAATTTTTTTAATATACTTATAAAGAGGTGTAAACAAGAATACTACACTAAACAATTACAAATAGCCGATAATGATTCTAAAAAAACGTGGCAAGTCATAAACGAAATCGCAAATAGAAAGCATAAAGTACAAACTTTGCCTGAAAAAATTGTAACAGACGATAAAATAGTTATTACGGATATGGGAAAAATTGCAAATAAATTCAACGATTTTTTTTACAAACGTTGCCTCAGATTTAATAAATAATAATCCTTCATTTAGAAACAAGTCCAGACCTACTCTAATTAACACTCACTCTGTAAATACTCCTATTTTATCTCAATTTAAACGTGTAACTGAATCGGAAATCATAAAACACATTGATAATCTCAACACAAATACAGCCAATGGACCCGATGAATTAAGCTGCCTCACAATCAAATCTATTAAACAACATATATCCTTACCTCTGCAACATATATTTAATTCTTGCTTTGAAAAAAACACATTCCCAAACGCATTTAAACTCTCAAATATTGTTCCAATCCATAAATCTGGATCAATTTTTACACTTGACAATTACAGACCCATATCGCTGATATCCCAACTTGCTAAGATATTAGAAAAAATTATGAAGATACAAATTCTAGAGTTTCTTGAGTCCAATGCACTTTTGTCCCCAAATCAATATGGTTTTAGATCAGGTCTTGGTACAGATGATGCTTTATTTAATCTAACGAAAAATATATACAGTAATATTGACTCAAATATGAAAAAGCCTAACAATTTTCTTAGACTTGAAAAAGGCATTCGATACCGTCAATCATAATATACTGATTGGAAAACTTAATAATTTAGGAATTAAAAATAACTGTCTCTCCCTTTTGAAAAATTATTTATCTTATCGCCATCAATGCACAAAAATTGGTGCTCATATTAGTAAACCAAAGTGTGTTAGACATGGGGTTCCACAAGGAACAGTTATCGGCCCGTTACTGTTCCTAATTTATATAAATGATCTCTGTAATATTAACATTTCGGGAAAACTATTCTCATATGCTGACGATACTGCAATCACAGTACATGGTAAATCCTGGAACGAAGTCACTGAAAATGCTAATAAATGCACCTCCATTGTCAAAGAATGGCTCAACCAAAACCTTTTAACTCTGAACTGTGAAAAAACTATTTATATTCCATTCTATAATACCAAAAAGGCTGCACCTCTAACTAACCTAAATATAAGGTTCCATAACAATAACTGCAACCCTATTTTATGCTCTAATTGTGTAGAAATGAAATCGGGAAATACAGTCAAATATTTAGGAATTACAATAGATAGTCAACTCAAATGGACGAATCATGTAGAAAAGCTTGTAAATAAACTGAGATATTTAACTTACATTTTTAAACGATTAAATAACATAGTTGACATAAAAATAATGAAATTGGTGTACCATGCTTTGGTTCAGTCATCAGTATCTTATGGAATAATCGGTTGGGGGGGTATTTATAATACTCATATTAAGCCATTAGAAATATCTCAAAAATTAATAATAAAAATAATGTTGCATAAAAACATTACATACCCCTCCATACAATTATTCCAAGAAGCTGATCTCTTAGATATAAGAAAAAATTATTGTATACAGTGCCTAAAGTACATATTTTCGCGAAGTAAACTATTTGCAAAAAATGAAAATCGTTACAGCAACAGAATAAATAATGTACTGGAGGTATCTCTCTGCAAAACTAGACTTGCGCAGAGATATGCATACTTCATTGCCCCAAAAATGTATAATTCACTTTCATTACATTTTAAGTGTTCAAATTCAACTTCCTTAAATACATACAAAAATGTAATAAAAAACTGGATAAAAGCAAAAGATACCAGCCTCTTCATACTATAAGTGCTAAATTCTAAAAAAATTAACTAACTTATCTGTTGTGATTTTGAACAAAAAAAAAAAAAAAAAAAAAAAAAAAAAAATAATAATAATATTATTTTTTATTTTATTTTTTTTTTTTTTTTTTTTTTTACTAATTTGAAATGTACCTTATACTGTAAAACGTAACTATAGAGAGCTATAACTATGATTTGAATTAGTATACCCACCCACTGGCTTTTGCCTATGTGGGATTTTTTTTGTTATGTCTACATTATTTTTATTATTTCTGTAATTTTTAAATGTATGTAACAAAATAAATCAAATAAAAAAAAAAAAAATGTTTACTAGACTACACTAAATATGTATGTATGTATGCTGTGAGCTGTGTGCGCGTTCAAGTGGCTCGTATGTGTTAGTATATTTGTTAGTGTCTAGGCAGTGCTTTTACATAACAAATGCAATAGCAATCTGTGACATCTGTTGGTGCTGATTGCTGACAGTATGGGAGATTTACAGTTTCTCGTGTCTAGGATGAATCAAGTATGTATGCAAAATGAGTTGATGATGAATGTAAGTAAGTCCAAAGTCATTATTTTTTGAAGAGAGAGTACGAAAACAGCGTGCAATATAGTTGTGAATGATGAATACTTGGAGCAAGTGAATGAGTTTGTATATTTAGGAAGTATGTTTACAAGAGACGGAAAGGCTGATAAGGATATTAAAAGAAGGGTGAATGCAAGAAACTCCATTAATGGAGGACTGAACGCTGTTGGCGCAAATAAGATATTGTCCAAAGAAGCGAAGCTAGCAGTCCACAATGAAGTGCTTATACCAACCCTAATGTATGGCAGTGAGGCATGAAACTGGCAGAAGAAGGATGAAAGTAAACTAAATGCTCTGGAAATGAGATCTTTGAGACGTATGTGCGCAGAACCATGTATGACCGTGTTGAAAATGTGGATATCCGGAAAGAATGCGAGGCTGATGTGAGCGTAATGAATAGGATCAAGAAAGAGACGCTTAGATGGTTTGGGCATGTAGAGCGAAAGAACGAAGAAAAGCGTGTGAAAATAATACATGGTGCGAAAGTGAATGGAAGAAGAATTCGAGGACGCCCGAGAGAGACATGGCACGATTAAGGAAATCAAATACTTAAATCGGGTCATGTGAAGAGTCAGAATAACAGAAGAGTATGTATGAGACGATGTATGAATGTAAATGAATCAAGGAGTGTGTGCGAAGACAGAGTTATATGGCCGTCCGTCCTCTCTGCCTACCCCTGCGGCAAAACTGCATGATAATTAGTTAGTTAGACATCTGTTGGTATCTATCTCTATTATCAATTAATCCCTCCTACCCTGTTCAAAAACTCTGTGTACGCCACTGGGTAGGTGGGCTGACAAAAGCGGCGTCTCCGCAATGCGCCGCCCGGAGATGTCTGCTCTAGTAATTACGCTTGCCAAAGACAGGTCCTGCTGGAGTGGTGATAAAACGATGCCTACCATTAACGACTTCACGATCTTTATCTCTGGCTACCCCCGAAGGGACTATACCTGATGTTTGGTAGACATGCTGTGACTACGAATTAGTCCAGTGCGCTGAACAGATGATTTCTAGAAGGGTGATCTATACCAAAACGACAGAAAACTGACCCTTTACACAATACTTTCGACTCATTGGTCCCAAACAGCCAATCAAATTAATCGTCTGATCATAAGAGATTTTCGTGATAATTTTTTTTGTCAATTTCCACCCTGATTGATTTTTTAATTTCATATTTTAATAGGGCGTGAACCGGCAGTCAGTTTCACACTGTAGTTGTTAGATAGGTGCAGAGACGTAAGTTCCGTAAAGATACATAAGCACTGCCTACCCTGCCGTACTCGCATAAAAAAATAATTATATTGAATTAAATAATATGAAATTATTACAAAAAATTTACACTTCCAAAAATACGCGTGAAGTTTGGCTGATCGCACTGCCGCCAGCGCCCCACCGATCATTCTACTATAACGTGTCAAAAGCAGTAACTACGTATGCCCAAACGCCGCCAACGTCAGAGTAGATAATTCCATATTCACTAGACTACACTAAATATGTATGCATGTATACTGCGAGCGGTGTGCAGTAAGTGAGCTTAAACTTATCGTATCATGACACATTTAATTTATATAAAAATAGTATATTTGCGGCACGTTCCAGAGTGTTAGACACTCCAAGAATCGCCCTGGTGGTAGACCACCATTCATATTTGAAACGTAGCTTAAAATGGCTTTAACCGTGTTTGTTTTTTATTCATTCATTTATTTATTTAACATAAAAACAGTTGTTCACCAAATACATTAAGAAATGAATGATATAAAAATATTGTAGATACATGCATAGTGTAATAAAAGAATTAAACATTTTTGTACACCTCATATACGAGTATAGACAAGGTATTATATATCCGAAGGAGTTATATAAATACAAACTGAAGTAGTGTGACGCACTATATATGATACAATGACGCAAATAAGATAAGCAATGAAAAAAAAAACACAAGATATAAGAGAAGTTCATTCTTATACACATATTATGAGATAATCGTTGAAATGGCAAGTGTAAAAAGGTGTGTGAAAAAACCTTTATTTTATTTAAGATTATGTAGATCGTCATGTACCTAACGGTCACTCTTGTACGTATATCGGGACTAGATCTGAATAGCCAGGTACTTCTCAACCTTCCTTTTCCCCATCTACATTCCCTCCCCAGTACCTGCAGCCTTACAACATACCTTAATTGGGGATGCAATAGTTTCACGCTCTAGACGGTTGGAAGCAGTTAAGACTATAATGCGGTATTAACTATAAACTAACAATAATATTTAAAAAAATTGGAGACCGAAGATAAGTTCATTAAAAATAATTAAATAAAATTATTTGCGCACGCCGGGTTCGAACCCGTGACCTCTGGATTCTTAGTCGAGCGTCTTACCACTCGACCACGAAGGCCGTCTATACCAAATAAAAATTAAAAAAAACTGATGCCGTCAAATCATCCAATATCAACTCCTAGGTCCCAGACAGTATTTCAAATTGTTTATCTGACCAAGAAACAATTTCCACATTTGAAAAAAAAAATGATAAAATTTACCAGAAGTAAGGGAAAATTGATCCTAGTTCGGGCACACAGGATACGCCCAACAACACTTCTATCGGCTTATATCTTCGGTGGTCCAGTGATATATTAAATAAGGCAAGGGCACTAACATTTTTGACCTTTTAACAACCCAATATCACCCGGCAGATTAGGTTCGGCCCCCTGTTGTTAAAAAGTCATTATATCCTCTAACAGTACTGTATTCTCTAGATCGATTCCTTCTCACCTATTTAATAATAAGTCATATTGACTATCAATAATTATAGCAGCCCTTTGTTGAGACTATTAATATGAATACTTTGTTTAAATTAAATCGATCAGAGCATGAACTTTATAGTATTAAGTATCTTTGTTAGGGAATCTTTTCTAATCTACCGGGAAACACCGAGTTCTATTACCGCCGGAGAGCGAAAATCAGTCTCGTTTCTCCCACAAATGCGCGGTCATTTTTTACACACACCATCGCAGCCTACAACATAATCAAAGACCTAACAGAGTTCAGAGCCAAATCCAAAACTCATCTTTTTAGAAAATCATATTGATGAATAAAAGAATTGCCATAATTTACACAAATTGCCTAACCCGTTAGCATCTAAACTCAGCAGTATAATAATATCCTTTCATGCAATGATGCACGATCCTTAATCCTCCATCTACTACTAAACAAAAAGTTCGTCAATTTTTCACAGCCCGCGACAAATGTAAATAACTAACATGTAAATGTCAATAAGATAATCTTAGATATAGCTTTAGGTAGTATTTAGATAGTTTTACGGTAACTTTAGCCATAGCTTTTAAGTTTTGTAAAGCCCCCTTAAGATGATATTTCACAAAAATGGTGCTATATAAATAAGTCAAGTATTTTAATATTATCGATGTATTGTGTACCGATACACGTTTCTGCGTGTGTGAAAGCTTCCTATGCGAGAAAGGAACCAAGTCATATTGAGCACTCCGCACATGAAATAACGTAAGTACGTACCCCATGTACACGACGTTCATTCGCTTAGAAAAGCTTAGTTGTTGACTGAGTGCAGTAGTTTTCTGTCATGTAAAAACATAAGATTCTAAAGAATCTTAAAAATCTACGTACAATAGGTTAAATGCATTGAAAAATCGTGTTATTAGCGAAAACAATCCATGCGACTGTGTTTGAACAATGCCAAGGCTAAAAAATATTTGTGACAAGATTAATACCACTACAGGAGACCATTTTGTACGGCATATCACTAACATAAAGGTTCTGTTAAAAGTTTAAAGTTAGCAGCAATTATTGCTAAGTGCCTGTGAACACCATACATACGAGTAGGGTTTTTAGAAACATATTTTTTCCCTACGTAAACTCCTGAACTTAAATTCAATAGTCTCGTAAATGCATTTTTTCACCCACATGAGATAACAGAGTAAGGCGCAATGCGCCGTCCTATTGGTATAAGGGACGAGAGTTAGAGTTAGAGTCAGTAACTTTAAATGATTCATCACTTAATGATGAATAAGAATCTAGAAAATGAAAAAAAAAAAACCATCCATACGAGTGCATACACATATCTTCGGCGCTATAGATTTGGAGTGACTTGGCCGCCTGTAAGGAACAAGCTACCGCAGGTTTGCAGTTTTCTCCAGTTTCCTCTCTTTCTTATGTCCAAGAATGCGGGTATCGCCTCCACACCGTCAAAGCCTCCCGAGCTTATACTTTTCAACACTTCTTCGTTATGAAAACTTATAATATGAAAATAACGTTTTTATAACCCGTGGACACCTTGAAAGTGTGTTTTCCTAATAAACTGGACATCTTTTGAAGTAACCATCTCATTGTACCTGTTTTACAAAAGTCTACTGCTTATAAGGGACAACTTGTGTGAAAAGCTTGTTTTTATTTGAAGAAATACACGAAAAATAGCGCAAAGGTTAAAAAACAACAAAATGAAGGAAAAGCTGTTAAAATTTTTCGAATGGGTGGAAGAATAATAATGATTGTAAAAGCCTAGAGGAGTATTTAAAATGTTATGAAAATAAAGTATTTTAGTAAAGTTTAGAGATCCTTTATTGAATGTCGAATTTGAAAAAATTCAACGCTTTCAAATAAATGAGCAGATCGAAAATTCATGAGATAAAGTCAAAAGAGTTTTTATCAAATATCTTTGAAAGTAATATTACAGTTTTTTATTTTTTTATTATTGAATCTTACACCCCCGTATATTTGGAAATTAATATTATTATTTTACCCAAACGTTTTTTTGGTAAATTAGCCATCCTACTAGGTATACCCCTGTGTTGGGACAACAATTTATTAAAGCAGGTTTTCATCTTCCTAGTATATGACAATTTTGAAAATATAGTACATATACGATAAGAAATAAATTAAACTTGGCATTTAAGGTGAGTAATGATTTTGTCTTTAAAGGAGCTTTTGATTTTTGTGTTTCTAATGGTGGTGGGTAGGGAATTGAATTGCTTAATAGCGTTGAATTTAAAACTTTTTTATCCGTAGGCGGTTTTATAGGCTGACGTATTAAATGATTTTATATGTGACTGCCTTAGGCTTTTAGTAATTTTCCTTTCTTAAAATATATGGACATTGTTAAATAAACATTATCTTTAAGCTTTAATATAGTGGAGCATCTCACGAGGTCATCTTCGTACGTACTTTGTAAAGCTAAAGGAATTATGTCACAACCCGGTTGAGCAAAGTTTGGAAGCGGGAAGGAGTAGGAAGGAATTTGTTATTGCCTCTGGAAGGGTCCAAAATACACGCACAAGGACAAAAAATGCCACTATGTGCCCCTTTTCGAAAGAACAAGACGAAGAAACGTCTTTCGCTGCAAATGCAAGCTGCTGTTGGATCTTCTATTCTTGACAGAATTGTTTCTCCACCAGCTCTGGTAGCCATTCGTTCTTCTGCAGTCCTTAGGCCTTCTCTTCCTGCTCTGACGTTCTACCACGCAGTCAATCCACTTCTTCCTCGGTATTTTTCTGGATCGCTAGAGTATCACTGGGCTCACAACTTGGTCATGATTATGGATGTTCTGTTTTTCCCATATGTCCAGTTAATTTCAGTATTTTGATCCTTTTTCCGTTTTAGAGATCGCGGGTTCGAACCCGGCCGGAGTAAATATATATTATACAATTAATATTTGTCATAACACATTAAAATAACATAAAAATGGGTGATATATTTACGGCACGTTCCAGAGTGGTATATACTTCAATTATCGCCTTGGTGATGAAATGGCTTTAACCGTATTTAGTAACCAGATCTGAATAGCCAGTTACTTTCCAACGTTCCCCTTTTCCATCTCCTTTCTCTTCCAATCACCTTCAACCTTACAACATAACCCAATTAGGGATGTCATAGTCTCACTGGCTCTAGACGGTTGAGAGCAGTTGGGACTCTTGTGCGGTATTCACAATAAAAAAAAACCTGAATAGTCTCACGTTGATTTCATGCTCAATTAGATTCACGAGTTCAAGGTGAATTTAATTTTTGAATGATCTTTTTCTATTCACCTCCAGTATTCAGCTAGTACTCCAGTGATTATTTTCTTCTCATTCTGCTCTGATGTTGGGCAATTCATCTTTCCCTCAATCTGTGTTTGTGTCGTTTTCACTGGGAAACTCATTTCGTCATTTTTTTAGTGTGCCGTTATCTGTCATTTTTTCTACACGACCAGTCTATTGCAGTGTTAAGGACTTACGAAATTTCACGTCGGTTTCATTGAGTGTTAAATATTGTAACAATTTCGTAGTAAATTGGAATTCGGGATGATTAATTTATATTCCTCAAACCTTTCCATCCTGTTTCAATGTTATTCCATAAAGTCCACTTCTCCCTGGGTCACGATGTCAATGTTCTATCAGTTGGAATTCTTTTCACGTGGTCGACTCATTGCATTATTTTCCTAGTTTCACAGAATCTTACTTAGCAAGATCGAGTATGTTATTTATTGTCTTATCCATTTTCTAGAGGAGATAAATTTAACGTAGTGATTAACCTTGACGCGTTCTTTTCATCACGAGATATCCATATTTAATAGAAGTTCGGAAGGCTATACACTTCACATATTTAACAGCAATAATTGTCGAAAATCCAATAAGACCTCTTCCCCATCTTTGTTTAATTTAGAACGTTAACAGCCCCATCAAAACCTTCTTCCCACTTCACCCTTTAATAATAGGGGGAAGTGATAGTAAATAATAAAAGCCTCTCTATGAAGCCATATTTTGCAATCAAGTAATAATCCTGACAGGTGCAATTTAGGGGTCGTTAATGGTCCATATTTTATTCGGTGGTTCGTCTCTGATACTTAATTAACACATTCACGACCGTAAAGCACACATATTATAACACTTACAAGGCTGTAATTAAAACTATGGCATTTTGGACGGAGGATATAATAGACACAGGGGATGAAATATTTATAATCATTTTTTTATATCTAAGCTTACTTCTTTCAGATAGAAAATAAGGAGGATTTTCTATAAATCCTGATATACTATTTAGTGTTATCGTAAGTGAATCACAACGACTCCTTCAATGAGTCATTGCAACCGTGGGATTTCCATATGAGGTATGATGTGAAGTTGACAAAAGTGGGAGAGGAGAAGGAGAAGGAGAAGGAGAAGGAGAAGGAGAAGGAGAAGGAGAAGGAGAAGGAGAAGGAGAAGGAGAAGGAGAAGGAGAAGGAGAAGGAGAAGGAGAAGGAGAAGGAGAAGGAGAAGGAGAAGGAGAAGGAGAAGGAGAAGGAGAAGGAGAAGGAGAAGGAGAAGGAGAAGGAGGAGAAGGAGAAGGAGAAGGAGAAGGAGAGAGGAAAGTTAGGAAGCACTTGGATCTTTACAAATAATTTACTTAAGAGAATGCAGCACAAGCATCCCAACTGTTCAGAGACAGTGAGAATGTGGCATCCTCAATTGGGGTATGTTGTGAGGGGGAGATAATGGGTAAGGGAAGGAGATGGTGTTAGTGAAGCTTGTTAAGTACGTACCTGGTTATTCAGATCTGGTCACCTCATATGACTAAAGCTATTTTTAGCAATGCTTTGATTCTTAATGGTGGTTTTTCACTAGGGCGATACTGTGAGTATCTTCGACTCTTTTACTATATTGTACCAATTTTTTATTGTCTTCCAATGAAATATCATGTAATACGTACAATAATTCAAATCGTCGGTAGTAAACTGATGCACTATACGTCATTGTAAAGGCTTAAGTGACACTTTGGTCAAAAATGAGTTAATATAATATAATATAATAATACTTAGTTTTTTTTCTGCATCGAATACTCTGACTCTCGTTTGATTCTCAAGACTTTTGTGGCCCTTTAGCCATCTGAAATATATTTACCGTTTGGGAAAAAGCTTGACTCAAACTGTGGGCCTTTTTTTTAGCTTTTTGTCGCTTCAGGTAACTTAGTGAGAGCATTGAGTCAACTTTTTTTTTCAAAATCCAACCAGGTGCTGAAGACTTATGAATTTTATTGTAACAAAAACAACTTTAAAGTGCTCTTGTGTGAACTACCCGAAAATGGCGTTTCGGCCCTTTTGCTATTCAGGCGACGATATGATGTAGGTATGATTATTATCTTTTCTAATGTATATCTTCCACTGGAAAAAGCACTTATTACCAATAATTGTAAACCCCGTTTAAATATACGAAAAAAAAAAAACACATGCATTCAAACCAATAAGCGATCTACCGACTGCGCACGCGCCGATCTGTCACCCCTCTCTCTTTCACACATCTATTTAATAAAACCCACAGCAAAGCGGCGCCCAGCAAGAGAGTCCGATTAATACATTGTTTATTATGGCCATTATAATATTCTGGATAAACTTAAAATACAAATACGCCACAGAGGCCGCCAGCGAAGCAGAAACACAATGGAAGATGAAAGATCCATCATTATTTGATAGAACTATAGTAATCCGGGAACGGCGACCACTTTACACGATTAATACAAACGGACGGATTAAAATTTTGATGTGAATTGCGAGGAATAAGAAATACTTTTGGAAAGTGGGAGAATAAAGGAATCGTGTAAAGTAATTTGTAATAATATTAATGGTTGGTATACAAATATATTAGAACAAATGTGGATTAAAACAAAAGCGTCAGAAAATATTAATACCAACACTGAAAAGTAATGCCGCGTTTTAATTTTGAATTTTATAAAACATTAACTCGTTTTTATAATAATTTTGTTCTACGTTGTTTATTTTGTGTACTCGTTTTGCCCCTTTGAAAGTATAATTAACTACTGTTTTTTTCAAATTCTTAAAATTAGTTAAAAAAACGTAACTAGGCTTTTCATATTCTAATTCATTATTATGATTTTTCCAACAATAGAAAAATTATAATAATTCACTTTTTTTTACAATGAATACCCCACAAGAGTCCCAACTGCTTCTAACCGTCTAGAGCGGGTGCGACTATGGCAACCCCAATTGGGGTATTTTGTGAGGCTGAAGGTGGTGGGGAAGGGAGGGAGATGGGAAAGAGGCAGGTTGACAAGTACCTGGCTATAGTAAACACCGCGCAGGAGTTCCAACTGCTTCCAACCGTCTAGAGCCGATGAGATTATGACATGCCCAATTGGGGTATGTTGTAAGGCTGAAAGTATTATTAATAATGTATTTGATATAGCCATGTAAGGTGACCAGATCTGAATAGCCAGGTACTTATTAACTTTTCTCTTCCTCATCTCTCTACCCTCCGCATTACCTTCAATGTCACAAAATACCCAAATTGGTGATGCCATAGTCTCACTGGCTCTAAACCGTTGGGAGCAGTTGGGATTCTTGTGCGGTGTACACAATAAAAAATAAAATAACCATTTTAAATTGCTTTCTGTTTAATAGAATGTTTGTATAGACGTAGCCTCAGCCTTTCAGAAGTTTTTCGAATACGAGGTAATAAGATAGATGCGCGTAACCTAAGTAAGTAATAAAGTAAAGCTCACATTACATTTTTCGTGATGTAAATTTTTCACTACGTACTTATCTTAGATTGCCGCATGAGAATAAAAGACGTTATATTATTTATGCAAAAATTTTACTAGATTTGGACATAACCATTCCAAATTCAAAGTAGTATAAACAATGGTAAAAAAGCCTTTTGAGAATCAAGCATGTTTATTTTGCGGTATTCAAAGCACTTGAACTTAATTGGAATAGTGTTATTATTTTAATCAATATATCGCTAGTAATAACTAAATCATCGCTAAATCAACAGAATTTATAATATTTTACCCCTTGAAACCCAGTGTTAGTTCAAATTAACACCAACTTTGTGTTTTTTATTTTTCCGTAACCATAACGATTTTAACAATCGAGTTTTTGTTTTGTAATAGCTAGCAGTTTTTCCTATGGTATATTTTTTACCACTAGGTTGCAATTCTTATTTCCGCCATAAAAACAGCAAATATTTTTACAGTTTCCGCTTTGGCGGACATACTTGGTTTTTAATAATTAGTATTTTATTTATGTTTTATACTGTTTTGCAAAGGTACTCTCTTCAAAATAAAGCTGTAAATTGTGTGTTCTTTAACGTAACTACTTAAAAAAGTCTCTTGAGGCCCAATGTTAATTCAAATTAACTTAAAATAATTTATATCCCACAATATTTTTTTAATGATACAAATTAATTTCAAATAGTTTTCTAAAGATTTATCGAGCATTAAATATCTATGAAAACATTAATTTGGGTCTCAGTGGGTTGATTAATTAGGTCAAGTAAGAAAAGGAAAGTATTCACTGAGACAGGGATAGGTAAGGGAGGGAGACGACGTTAAAACACGAATGTTTACCAGGAATATATTTAGTAAGGGGTATAATTAAGTTTAATCGACTATTATTAATGACTTTATCATATTGAACAAGATTTAGAAAGATACGCTTTGATGACTTGCACGTGTGGAGTGGATGGACGGATACAGCAGTGGCAAGAAGATGTCGAGGACTCCCCTGCAAGAGATGCACGAACGAGCAAATCAAATTCTTGGGTCACGTTAATAGTCAATTGAAGAGAAGAAAATACGTCGGATGATGTATGCATTGGCTTTTTAAAGTGGAAGATACTTTCAGTATCACCCTTGTAAAATACCAATATTCAAAATCGGAACGTAGTTTGAAATGGCATTAACCTTGTTAAGTTAAAATGAATTAATAGTCGGGGACTTCTCGACCTTCTTCTTTTCCAAATCCTTACCCTTTCACTTCATTAAGCCTCACAGCACACTCCAAACTATATATGATTTAGTCCCACTGGCTCCAGGCAGTTGGGACTCTTGTGCTCTTGTAACATTAAAAAAGTGATTGAATTTAACAAAAAGTATGTGCCCTGGTTATGAAGCGTTAATTGAAGTTTTAAAATAAAAAAACAATGAGAAAACAATAGAATAACTTTTTGAATTATCACAAAGGAACAGAGAGAAAGAGAAAGATAATACGAATTGTAAGAGACAAATCATCAACTGAGAAGGTTATTAAAGAATAATGATATATTTTATGAGTTTACAGGCAATATACTTAATATTTGGCTACTGGACAAATTTACCTGATTATTAAGAATATGACTATTAATTGTAATGGCTTTTTTATGTAGTACTCCCAAATTATTTAATCTGATGTCATGATAACAAATTTAATGAAAAATGTGAGCAGCGGTGCTTTTATTGAAGTTGTGATCTTTATCAATAAGATTATTAGCGAATTCAGAAAAACCATGATTATTTAAGATATTTTTTATAAGATGTTTTTTTGAAATTACCGGTTGTTTTATCAATTTAAAATGTAGAACAATCACAAAAATCCAATTTAAAATTCCCGAGTGACTTAGTTTGTCATCTTTATCATTAGAATTGATGAGAAATTTACCTAAATAATGATTTGTATAAAAGGCCGTATAAAGTTTTATTCAATTAATTATAATGTAAATCACACTTCTAGAAAAAATCTGTTCAGTAGAACAAATCAATTCTAGAAATTAACATCAGAGACAATAGCTTAGCAAGAGAAACAAAAAAGTATTTAGCAGACAGTTTTCTTGGAAAGGTTTTTGAGAGCATTACAACGAAATATTTCAAACATTTTCTTATCTCATAAAGAACTTGACATAAACCCAGCAGTGAGATTCGAACTCAGTCAAGTATATGGCAACCGTATTCAAGTTGTCTTCTATAACATCTTGCCACTCAGTCAGTCACTTTAAAATACAATTTAAAACAAACAATCCTCAAAACCGTAAGCTTCGTTTGCGAGTACAGGGCTAACGTTCGCGCAACTATGTAATGCGGTTAAATAAAGATAACGCAATGCGAAGGTTGAATTATTAAAGTCGTACATAAATACGCACGGCGAACGTTGTAAGGGCGAGACATTGAAAATTCGCTTATTTTACGCAGGGGTGGCATTTATAAAATGTCGGTCCGCTAAATGGATTGTGAAATGTTAACTTATTCATTTGCGCAACAGGGATAGTTCTCTGGGGTAGATAGGGGTGGGCAACTTGAGTCGCGTGAACTATGAGTCACATTACCTTTGTGGCGGAGATGTAAATTCGCGGACTCTGGACCGAAAGGTTGCAGGATTAAATCGAAGGCTCCGTGGTGGTCGAGTGCTTACGACTCTCGACTTAGAATCTCAAGGTCGCGGGCTCAAATCCCGGCATGCGTAAATATTTTTTATTTAATAATTATGTGTTTATTTTGCCCTATTTTTGTCATCGCTTCATTTATTAATACGTATATGCTATTCCTTCTCTGTTGCTCTTTTTTCCATTTCGTGTTTTATGTCTTATTTTTGTAATTGGACTTTAGTCCGTTAATTTATAAATAAATAAATGAATGTGTTATTTCACGTTTAATTTATATAAAATAATATATAGTATATTTGCAGCACATTCCAGAGTGGTAGATACATTACATATCGTCCTGGTGGAATACCACCATTCAGAATCGAAACGTTGCTTTAAATGGCTTTAGCCGAATTTGGTGACCAAATCTGAATAGGCATGTCCTTACCAACCTTCTTTTTCCCTCCTCCTCCTCACTTCTTGCAGTCTTACAACGTCGCCCAACAGGGAATGCCTTAGTCCCACTGGCTCCAGATGGTTGGGAGCAGTTGTGACTAAGTTGAAAAAAAAAAACAAATTAAGTTCTCCCTCTTCCGTAATGAAAGATTTTCCTTGTATTTTTTTAAGTACCGTACAATAAAAACCAGAAGGGTGGCAAGTATCTGGATATTCAGATCTAGTCATTTAATGCAGTCATAAATATTATAAGGAACGTTTTGATTTTGATTGGTGGTACATCCCCAGGGCGATACTAAGAGTATCTATCAATCTGGAAGTGTTGTAAATATACCATTTTATTTATTTAAAAAAAATACACATATGAAATGAGACGTATAAATAAACAAAATTTATTTGAATTAGGGTTAGAGCCAATGATATTAACAGCTCTGCTGCGAAGGTTAAATCAACCCTAATAATCAAACAAATGGATGTATATATTTATATATTGAGAAGCCAACATATACTCGTAGAATTGAAACCATGCTTGAAATTGCTAAAATCATATTAAGTAACCTTGTCTGGATAGCCAGATTCTTCTCAACTTTCCAGTTCACTATCTTCTTACACTCTCCATTTCTTCTAGTCAAACAAAATCACTCCAAATTAAGGATGCCTTAGTCTCACTAGCTTAAAGCAGTTGGGTGATATCACATGTATAAAATAAGCATTTTTTTCAGAACTACTAAATATTGCATAGCGCAAAGCTGTTTCTATAAAAAAATCTTTTAGTGTTTTGCAAAAACTTATTATTTCAGTCATTTCATTATATCATTAATTAACGGTCTCCATCGTCGAGCGATAAAATGCCCGCCTACCAATTCAAAGGTCGCGGGTTCAAACCCGGCGTACGCCAATATTTTATTCAATTAATCAGTGGCGGCTCGTGGCTTTTTACTGTTCTAAAGTGCCAAGATTGAAAAAAAACGCCATTATTGATGTTATTGTAGCCGAAAACGATTTTTATTTTTTTTTCAAAATTTCAATTTTTTGTGTGAAGATATTTCAGAAAACCATGCAGTGCACCACCAAAACTGAAAAATCCTGAAAAACTTCATACAAAATTTTTTTTTTTTCAAAAAAATAAAAATCATTTTCGGCTACAACAACATCAATAACTTCGTATTTTTTAATCTTAGCACTCTAGCATACTAATAAGTCACGAGCCGCCTCTGCAATTAGTATGTGTCATAACACATTTAATTCATATAAAATAATTGAAAGTATAATTGCGGCACGTTCCAGAGTGGTAGATACTCCAAGTATCGCCCTGGTGAAAGACCACCGTTCAGAATCGAAACGTTGCTCAAAATGGCTTTAGCCGTTTTTGGTGACCAGATTTGAATAGCCAGGTACTTCCCAACCTTCCTCGTCCCCATCTCCTTCTTCTCCCCACTACCTTCAGCCTTACATCATACTTTGGTTGGGGATGCCAGTCTCACTGGCTCTAGATCAGTGATTCCCAAATTGGTCTACATTGACCCCCAGGGGTCGATTCCGACCTGCAAGGAGTCCACGTCAGTGAAAAAAAAAATTGGGGGTTTATGAGACGTAAATGGGGGTCCACGAGAGTGGATTCCATTTAGGCAGGCCGTCACCAAAATGTTGGCTTCCCACAAATGTAATAATCCACCTCACAGATAGTACCTTACGTAATACTCTTTTATAATAGATATTAATTCCCTAATTATTTTTATTATAATCTTTTTTTGTCGATTTGCTAGTACTTTTCGATTTCAAATCTCTACCGACCAGTGTTTTTTTTTCGGAGAAGAATTTTTGTTGATTTGCTAGTACTTTTCAATTTGAGATCTCTACCGACTAGTACTATTTTTTGGCGAGTTCGACTTCAATTGAAGTGTTCATCGCTAAGGATTTATTTCAAAGAACTAGCAGTTCCTGAAGCGTTCACAAAACTTTGAAGTTTTTCCCAACGCTAAAAAAACAATATTAGGAAAGCAGGGGGTCTACACAAAACGAAAAAAAATCGGCAAGTGGTCTACGGGCCAAAAAAATTTGGGAACCTCTGCTCTAGGTGGTTGAGAACAGTTGGGGCTTTAAAAAAGTCTTTCAGTTTATTTTTTGTTTCGAATTCTCAATTCTTTCTGAAAAGCATTAAGCTAAAACTGCTTTAAATTCTCAATTGAAGTAAAAAAAATCACAGTACTGACATTTCACTCGATACAAACTAATGCCAAAAAGTTGTTAGGTTGATTCCCGCTCTATGATTCGATTGAGATTCTTCGGCAACTTTCAAACTGTCTATTAAAAGTAGTTTTTAAAATCCACCATGCAAAAAAACACACACACCACAGAATCGGTATTAGCTTTTAAAACACTGTTGGCCACATCATCCGCAGTTTTAACTCTGACATCTTCAATTATTAACTTGAAAGTTGGAGCGGTCTTGATGAATTCACTAAAACAAGTTCCAGTAATTATCCGCTAAAATAATGGAGCGAGCTTCTCGAGTCTGTCGGCTGTCCGCGAAAAGCTCCCCTGAGATTCAAACTATTGGCATTCCGTTTATATTTTACGTTTCGGCTGCTTTTCAATTACGGAACGTTACTTTGTTTCTGATGATGTCGTATTCAAAGTTTTTATGAATATCGCGTTGTAAGTCTCATATTAAAGAACAAAAGCTAACTGACTTACTAACTATCACGCCTTTTCTCTGCGAGGGTGGGAAGAGAGAACGGACCGCCATACAACTCTGTATTGGCACACACTCCTAGCTTCATTAACATTCACACATCGTCTCATACATATTCTTCTGTTATTCTGACTCTTCGCAACTTAGCACATTTTCTTTTCTTCATTCACACATCGATTTTTATGCTATTCCCACTCTTGACTCATATATATTACATATAGACTCATATTTCTTGTTTGTTTCATATTTTTTGAATAACCGAAGAGTATGGATGAGACGATTTATGAATGTAAATGAAGCAATGAGTGTGTGCCAAGATAGAGTTGTATGGCTGTTTGTTCTCTCTGCCTGCCCCTGCATGAAACGGCGTAGTGGTTATTTTGTTGTTTTTTTTTCTTTTACAATATTTTTACACTATTTATGAGTAAATTAATAAAAAAAAAAATAATTGTGTTAAAGCCTTTAATGAGCTAGAGTAATTTAGAATCGAACATTTGCTTGAAATGGCTTAAGCCATGTTCGGTGACCAGATCTGAATGGCCAGGAACCTCCCATCCTTCGTCTTCTTCATCTTCTTTCCCTTCTCCTTAGCTTTAGCCTCGCAACATATCGCAATTGGCGATGCCGTGGTCCTACCGGCTCCAAACAGTTGGGAGCAGTTGATACTCTTGAATTTAAAAAATGACTCTCAATTGATTTTGAAGACTTTTGTGGCCTTTCAGATATCTTAAATAAATTTTACCATTTGGGAGAAGGCTTGACCCAAGCGACACAAGCTTGGGACTTTTTAAAACTTTTTCTCGCTTCAGATAACTCAGTGAGAGAGCATTGTGTTAACCTTTTTTAAAAATCCATCCAGGTACTGAAGTTTTATGATTTTTTTTGTTAAATAAGTAAATTTATCGAAAAGACGCTTTTGACATTACGACGACGATATATCGCTATGCTAGTTCAATACTATTACAAGTCAATTTTATTTTTTTTTATTTTACTTACTGGTGTTTTCAGATGCCATATAACACATGGAATCAAAATACACTAATAAATATTAAGTATAATATAAACGAGAAGATATTCTTAATTTTCTTCTGTTCATGCAAATTGATCTACACAATACAATATCACCTTCTTTATAAAAACTCATCCAGCTCAACATTCTTTGCCGTAGACTCAAAAACAATGAATGGCTGTTCCTCAATCATTACTCTACTTACTATGGGTATCATTCTCCACTGTTCAGGTGTGGAAACTTATTAACTCAAGTCATGGTCTTGAATTTTTTGGTACCAGTCTAAGTGATTTTTGTCATTCTTTACGACTCTACCAAAACCTGGTTCAGGCTTTGAATTGAATGTTATTTCTTATGTATATTTGTGTCATTGCTTTATTAAAATATTATGTCCTGTTCTTTCTCTGTTGCTCTTTTTTCCCCATTTCGTGGTGTGCATTTTATTTTGTAATTGGACAGTAGTCCGTTAGAAAATGATTATATAAATAAATACCATCAAAACCGCAAGCATTTTATTTTATTGTTAAGCGCAATGTTTTTCTTTGTAAGGGTTCATTTGGTAAGGAATTTTCTAAACAGGCTTGGTCGAAATCAGTCAATTCGATACCTGAAAGAATCCCGATGGTGGCTACCACATATTTAGTTAACAGGGCTCCATTACTCGGTATCTCGCTCCATAATACAGCGCTCCACAATGCGGGCAGGGCCGTGCGCCGTCAAATTAACCCTTTAATGATCCGGGGGGTGAGAAATAACCAATTAAGATGCGTATCTCACGACACTAACGGGTTAGATATATTAATGCCGGCGATTCTCAACAAGTTACGGCTGGTTCTGCGACTGATGTTAAAACTCTCTATATTTTTGACGAAAGTCGAAACGCAAAGATCAAAAGAATCAGTTTTGTGAAATAATTTAATTGAATAAAACTTAGGGCGGGTTGTTTCAAACTTTTCCCACATTTAAATCGTCACAATTCAAAGAATAGCGCCAATTTTTTAATTTTTTTTTTTTACATTTCAATGGTTCCCGTCAAATATCGATTCTGTATGAAATATTGCAAAAAATAAAATTACTGACTCGTGTTTACAACACCGAATAAGATAAAGATAACAATGATTTCAATTACGATTACGACTACGATAACGATTACGATTCCGATTACGATAACGGCGGCGATTACGATTCCGATTACGATTGCCATTACGATTATAATAACCATTACGATTACGTTTATAATTACGATTACGATTAAGATTGCGATAACCATTACGATTAAGTTTGCGATTACGATTGATGTTACGATTAACATTGCGATTACGATTAATATTAAGATTACCATTGCGATTACGGTTACGATTAATATTATGATTACCATTGCGAATATGATTAATATTACGATTAATATTATGATTACCATTGCGATTACGGTTACGATTAATATTATGATTACCATTGCGAATATGATTAATATTACGATCAATATTATGATTACCATTGCGAATATGATTAATATTACGATTACGATAACGATTACGATTACGATTACGATTACGATTACGACTACGACTACGTCTACGATTACGATATATAAAATAAAATAAAATGAAAAGATAAATCGTTTTAACTAAGTCATATTCTTAGGATCTAACATAGTTAAAATATAAAAAAAATACACCTCTTTGCTTGTATTAAAAAAAAGATTTGTAGCTTTCCAACACGAAATTATTTTTTTATGAACCAGCAGTAATGTTATACTTTTGCCAATGAAGGATATCAATCATTTTTGATGTAAAGCATGGCTTAACAAAAATATGGAAATTCAGGTGTATAAACTAGACACAGAAATTATGGATCAAGCATTAGTTTTAAAAGCTTTCACGATAAATTATACTTATATTATTTATTATGTACGGTAATAAATCACGTATGATTGTTACGTGGGAATGTGTGACATATTAGCTAACGACATAGAGGCATATGAAATATAGTTGGCAGCGCATACAGACGAACACTTGAGACCGTGTTCCATTTAGCTCGGGGGAGGTATGTGGTGCGGAGAGGGGACTAACGCATTCGAAAGTCGAACGATGCTCACAAATCATGCCTTGCCAAAATTAGTCGAACATTCTAAATAAGGCAACGAAATGTGACAGTTGTTGTGTCTTGCAAAACTTAAATTTTAGGCTAAATATTACAGTTGCTTAATTCGCAATTATTTTCATAAAATAATGACACATTTTCTTTGGAAAAGTCATTTTTACGGCTTTTTAAAACATTGCGGATTTTTTTGCCTCGGTTTTAACAGTCATATGGCTAGCAATACTTCATGCGTCGACAGTGCTTGTGAGCGAATGTTTATCCCGGCTAAGCTGTGGCTTTAGCCGGCTCCAGTTGAGCGGTGCCGCTTCGAGCATCTAGTGTCTGATCTAATTATATAAATCTATGGCTAACGACTATTTATTTGACATAATATAAATTGTATGACATTAAAGCCTTCATATTGAATACATATATTGATTGAACTTATTTGACTTTCACCTTTAAAGGGTGTCAGTGTTATTGATTTAAAATGTAGAAGTTTTAATGGTAAATAATGATGATTTGAAGGTTTTTATATTAAATCAACCTTATATTATTATGATTTGAAATTATTTTTTCTTATATTTATTTTTCATGATTGTGTCTTATTCGTAAATTTTAAATAAATTTTTGACAAAAATGTAAGGCGTTTCAAGTCTAAAAGTAGATATATTCAACATATCGTCACTGGAAAGCCAAAAATACTTGTGCGACACTTTGGTCAAAAATGATTTAAACATGCAGTTTTGATCAGGTTTTTTTTCTGCATCGAATCCTTTGACTCTCGTTTAATTCTAACGACTTTTGTGCCCCTTCAGTCATCTAAAATATATTTAACATTTGGGAGAAGACTTTCAATTCAATTGTGTATAATTTTTAAAAACTTTCTTTTTTTTTATTTTAAGGTGTTTTAAAATAAAAATAGTAAATGTATTAAATAGAACACAATAGTATTAGACAAAAAGCAACAAAAAATTCTAATAAATTTAAATCACAATGAAAGTAAAGTATAAACACTAAAAAAAATAATAAAAAATTAACTAAAATTAAAAATGATGTATAAAAAACAAGAAATAATTACACAAATAGCAGGAATGCTTGTCGTTTGAACGAAGATTGATTTATGTAAAATATATTGACATATCGATTCGATTCAACAACAAGACTTGACTCAAGCGACACAAGTTTGGAACTTTTAAAAAGCTTTTTGTCGCTTCAGCTAACTCAGTGAGAGCATTGAGATACCTGAGTATTTTTTTCAAAATTCAACCTGGTACTTAAGACTTGTGAATTTTATTTTAAAGCAAAGGAAACTTTCAAGTGTTCTGGTGTTAAATTCACAAAATGGCGCTTCAGCCCTTTTGCCTTTCCGGTGACGATATATTCATAACACACAATAAGGTGAGACATGTCAGACATCACAATATACTTATTGCTTGACTACTTACGGGAGGTATACATAACTTCTCTGAATCAGTGAAATTCAAACAATGAATACACATTATCATGTTTGTCCCTTTTAGCCATTATTGCACAATCTAGAAATTTAAATGAATATGCCAATATCGATTTCCGTCAATAGAGCCCAAAGAAACAAAATAAAAGTTTCTCTGTATGTACCGTCTATATCGTGCATCAAATCTCAATATAAACAGAGTTCTTACACAACAAGTTTGATTATTTTTACAGTTTGAGAGGTTTTAGATGAGCCGCCAAAGAATTGAACCTATCCCTCGGTCACACAAAACGAGGAAACAAAACCTAGATCCGTTCTAATCAACCATTACCAATATCTTATTTAAAAATACTTGATGCGTTTTCGGTGAGAGTTTCTACAGCGATTCTGACCTCTTGCTCGGGTCACGATTGGATATCGATAAATTAGAGTAAAATAATATAAACAATTGATAAATCACTTTTTAATATCACGTTTTGTTAACAGTATGATATTACAGGTGAAATATTGACGTATTATAAATTGAATTGTGATGATTTGAGAATATAGTCATCGTAAGAATGCAAAAAATTAGTTCCAAAAAAATATCAATAATTTTTAGGAAAAATAAAAAACAGAAAATAAAAAGAATTAGGTCACCACCGAGACCCAAAGTTGAAACCTCCACTCTACCTGAGAATAACGTCTCTGCCAATTAAGCTACCGAAACCTTTTTAGAATCCGTCATTTTCATCAATCTCAAATTTCCTTTAATATTTAAATTGGAGTTGACTAAAAATTGTGTTTTAAAAAAAATAAATTATTTTGGTGTTAATTATTGAAATAATTTAATTTTTCTTTTTATTTTCTGTATCCTTTCTTGTTAAATATTTCATTTAAAATTTGTGTTATTATTTTCATAATTAATATAAAAATAAAAAAGCATTAAGCTTTGAAGTAAATACTAATTAAAAAAAAAATACAAAAACGGTTTCTATTGAAAAAAAAAATAGCTTTCTTTTCTGGTTGTTTCTATTTTCAATATGTGATTTTTTTTTAAATTACAGATTGACGTAAAAGTATCGGAACAATTAAGCACTGTGCTATTTCAAAATAGTGAATTATTACAGATTCGTAGGTTGGCTGGAGTCAAGGCAATTTTGATTCTGCAAACTGCAGTGCGGAACAACTCAGCAGAACGCTCTCATAGTACCCAAGCAAGTTTCGAAGCTGGGTAGCGCTTTTATTTATCAAGTCTTTCTATCAATCATCCCTTGATTTACAGATGGAAATATGAAAAATAAAATATTATATCATTTATTATCTTTCTCTTCTGTTCATAAAACTCAAAATACACTTTCAACGTTATTCACACATTGCTTTTAATTATAATCAAGCTTAAACCTTTATAACCTTCAGTTTATACTATTTATCTAAAGTTTTAATGCAGAGGTCACGAGTTTGAATCCCAACATGCGCAAAAAAAGGTTTAGTTAGTATGTGTAATTTTACATTTGATAAATACAAAATAATGTTGCGGCACGTTCCATAGTAGTAGATATCGCCCGGGTAAAAGATCACCATTCAGAAAAGAAACGTTGCTTGAAATTGCTTTTGCTTTAGTTGGTGATCAGATCTGTATATCCAGGTACTTCTTAACCTTTCTCTTTCCCATCTCTTTTTCCTCCCCACTACCTTCAGTCTCACAACATACCCCAAGTGGGGATGTCGTAGTCCCATTGGCTTCAGACGGCTGGGAGCAGTTGGACCACTTGTGCAGTATTAAATATATATATTTATATACATATATATGTATATATATATATTTATATAAATATATATATGACCATGTATATCTCCAATAATTTTAATATCAAAAGTAACGGTTGTTCTTTTTAGATAATTTAAAAAATTGAACAAATTTAAGAATTCCGAAAAATTCTCTTTAGAAAGAGGTAACATATTTATCAATAAATTAACAGACTGAAGTCCAATTACAAAAAAGACATTTAAAACATGAAATGGAAAAAAGAGCAACAAAGAAGGAATAGCACATACATAATAATAAATGGAGCGATGACAAAAATAGGACAAAATAAATATAAGAGAGAACATTAAAGCCATGGTCTAGTCGTAAGTTTTGGTAGAGTCGTAAAGAATGAGAAAAATCATTTAGACTGCTACCAAAAATTTCAAGCCATGGCTTGAGTTACTTGTCTTGACATTCTGAACATTGGAGAATGAAAGCCATAATTAGTATAGTGATGATTGAGGAACAGCAATCCATTGTTTTTGAGTCTACGTATCTCAAATTGGTAATACGATATTCTTTCAAACACACCATTTGACATTATCGGCCCATCTGAAATTTGACTGTATCCATTAATGCCTATTAATCGTGAATTATTTTTTTATGCATCCATTATTTATTTTTTCATTTTAGGTTATCCCATTAATATCGCTTTAAATCATTAAAAAAAACCAAGTCAAATAGAATTTTTTAAAACAATAAAATTTACAAATAATTGAGTCTCTTTAGTTCCCTTTTTGGACACCTGCACAGATAACCACGTAGAGTTGTACGTATGTAGTAACTACTTCTTATTATTTCTTTATAATATCTTCAGTCAACACATGATCATCCAATCTTCAAAGTGTCTATCAATTTTCAAATGTTATTTCATTCGCCTCATTACATGGAAAGGAATATAAATACAAGTATTATGAATCCATTACGAAAACCCACAAAGGCAGAGGAACAAATTGATTCTTGTTCACTGTCGCATGTTCATGTCGATGATCTCGCTCAAACAGCTATAAATCATCGATGGCCCGGAGCGGTTCAGAATGGTTGGGTAATTTGATGGAAATATCAATGATCGTTTATAAAAACCTTCGGATTTTCATTTGGAATACAAGGTTGGACTTTGAAGGACCAAAAAGCTCCGAATCGCAGTCTAGTATTAAAATAATTGGGACAAAATTAGAGCAATGGTATTAGAGCTTTTGACAGTTTTTATTTAATTTTTATTCTTTACAGTAAATACCGCACAAGAGTCCCAACTGCTCCAAACCATCTAGAACCTGTGGGACTATGGCATACCCAATTGGAGTATGTTGTCAGGCTGAAGGTAGTGGGGAGGAGAAGGAGATGGGGTCTAGGAAGGTTGAGAAGAACCTGCTATTCAGATCTTTTCACCAAGCTAAAGCCATTTCGAGCACCGTTTTAATTCTGAACAGTATTTTTTACCAGGGTGATACGAAGAGTAAAGATCATTCTTGGCTGTCCCATACTGGAACTACCCCATATTGAAATGGGGAAGAAAAAGGTTTGAGAAGTACCTGGCTATTCAGATCTGGTCACCACCACCGCTAAAGTCATTTTTATGCAACGTTTCGATTCTGAATGGTGTGCTTTCATCAAGGCGATACTTAAGAGTATCCTACCACTCTGAAACGTGCCGCAAATACACTATTTTATATGAATTAAATGTGTTATGACACATATTAATTAAACAAAAGTATTTGCGCACGCCGAGTTCAAGCCCGCAACCTTTAGATTCGTAGTCGAGCGTTTTATCACTCGACCATGGAGGTCAAAGCTGTAGAAAGCGAGTTAAAATTTACGAGCTTCAGTCAGTAGGGTGAAAATTGCCTCAATGATAGCCAACTTTCGATAGGAGAGGGTATTAGAGCATGTATTTTTGGCGAGTCAAAAAAATATGTAACTTATTAAAAAATATCATATTGCACCAATTTAATAACGTTCATATGTTTGAAGAAAGAAAAAAATTCCAGAACCTTGAGGCAGTCACACATAAAATTCTGTAATATCCCAGCCTATAAAACCGCTTACGGACAAAAAAGTTTTAAGTACAACGCCACTAAGCAATTCAATTCTCTGCCCAGCACCATCAGAAACATACAAACCAAAAGCTCCTTTAAAAGCAATATCATTACCCACCTTAAAAACCAAGTTTAATTTAGTTATTAATATGTAGATTTCATATTTATAATTTTGTCATTTACTTATTTTATTTTTTATTATGTGTGTACTATATTTTCGATATTACTATGTAGCTAAAAAAAAACACTTTTGCAAATTGCCATCCCAACACAGGTTTATGCCTAGTGGGATGGGCAATTTACCAACAAATAAAAAAAGATGTATGTTCAAGTAAAATAATTAAAAATTAAATAAAAAAAGCAAAATATGTACACTTCTCGAAAAAACACATTAAAGTCAAATCGAGTACCTATAACCCGACAACGATACAAACCCGAATAACAAAATACAGAAAACTTGGATCTCGTTCTAGAGTGGTGGACTCTTTGTACCATCCTGGTGAAAGGCTACTGTTCAAAGGCGACATACTCATCATCACGTATTCACATACCCATCAAATTTCTAACACTATTCGTTTTTCTATGGTTCACATGTATACTATTATTATTTACTTCAGAAAAGGTTACACCTAGCGATGTAGGTAATTCAATTATTTTTAAGTACCTTTTACCATGTATACAGAAATAATGTTAACTCCAATAACACACATAAAATACGATAGAAGAAGAAAAAAAAACACACAGTTAAAAATATTACGTAAACAAAAATTACAAAAATATGTCATAAGGATAAAATTAGTCATATCGTCACCAAACTAACTAACTATCTAACCATCACGCCGTTTCCCCGCAGGGGTAGGCAGAGAGGACTCCTTGCTTCATTTACATTCACACATCGTCTCATACATACTTTTCTGTTTTTCTGACTCTTCACCTAACCCGATTCAAGTTTTTGATTTACTTGATCGTGCCATGTCTTTCTCGGGCGTCACATCGTCACCGGAAAGGCAAAAAGGCTAAGTGCTATTTTGAGAAGCTTACACTAAAGCACTTTAAAGTATTTTTTTTGTTTTACAATAAATAATTTAAAATATTCAGTACCTGGTAGGATTTTGAAAAAAAAGTTAACTCAATACTCTCACTGAGTTACCAAAGAGCGATAAAAAGCTAAAAAGTGCAAAAACTGTTTCTCTAGAGTCAACCCTTCTCCCAAATGGTAAATATATTTTAGATGACTGAAGAGCCACAAAAGTCTTTAGAATCAAACGAGAGTCAAAGCATTCGACGGAAGAAAAAAACTGATCAAAACAGAATATTTTACTAATTTTTTACCAAAGTGTCGCTTCAGCCCTTTTGCCGCTCCAGCGACGATATGAAATAGTGTGCCAACAACTCTTTAATTTTTATATTTATTAAGTAACGAATTAAAGATATCTACCGACGCGGAATAATTATTTCCCTGTATTAGTAATCTAGGCAATGACGAGTACATATGGTAGTTAGTAGTTCCAGAACTACTGCACAGAAAAATATCCTGATTTCTAGTATTCGTAAATTTATTATTGTAAGCAATTCTGGAAAATCACATGCAACATTTAAAATTTTGTACAGAAATACCAAGTCATCGAAAATCCTTCTGTCTGACAATTTCAGAATATTTATATCATTTAGCAGAAAATCATAGTTTAAAAAACTTCTTGAAAAACCCAAAAGCGTAAACATTTTTTTAACTCTTTCCATAGCTCATACATGCATATTTTAATGTGCATTCCAGACAGTATAATTGTATAGCGTACCAAATTATGTGGTAAAATAATTTATAAGAAACCTTTATTATCCAAGTGTTTAAAAGCTTGATTCTCAATATGTATGTAAGTATCGCCCTAGTGAAAGACCACCATTCAGAATCGAAACGTTGCCTGAAATGGCTTTAGCCATGTTTGGGAACCAGATCTGAATATCCAGGTACATCCCAACCTTCCTCTTCTCAATCTCCTTCCCCTCCCCACTACCTTCAGCCTCACAACATACCCTATTTGGGGATGCCATAGACTCACTGACCCTAGACGGTTGGGAGCAGTTGAGACTCTTGTGCGGTATTCATATAAAAAAAAAAATAAAATAAAAATAAAATACAAGTAGTTTTGTGTTATGCATGTATCTCATATCTGAACGATAAAAAAATGTTTTTCAAGTTTTCTTTTTCAGAAAGCCTTACAATCTTTGACAAATGGAAAGTAACAACCAAACAATCTGGTTAACCGGTAAAAAATAAGAGAATCATTTATTAATAATTCAAATAAAATACGCCTTCAACTTCCATCATGGACATAACCATAAATTTTTCACAGTAATTGTCAAAAAACATATTTTAAAATGGAATTAAAACAATGAAAAAACTACTTAATTTCAGGCACGTGGGTTATTTATTTTGTCTTTTTACAGTTTATAATCTGAGACAAAGAGTAAAAAAAAAGTTTAAACATAATTCCGTTGGTCGGGAAGGAATATAAGATACGATGAAATAATTCAAATGAATTGAGATTTTATGAAGTAGCAAGACTTGAAGGGTGTACTCTGGTGTAAATTCGCAAAGGTTTGTCTACCAACGCAACTATTTTTATCTCGTAGCTTTATGTCCATCATGAGGTTTGACATGTAAATTTATTTTTCAAAATAACGCAGACAGGTGTGTTTCATCTTTTTCAATTCCAAAAGAGAATAATTAATTAATAATTGAAATAATATCAATAATCTTCAACGTAAATATGAAACAGAAAAAAATATACCGGTCGCGACTGAGACTCGAACTCGGAACCTCTACTCTATCCGAGTGTAACGCTTCTGCCAATTTAGCCACCGAGACCTTATAAGAAACCGGGATCTCACTGTTGAAGATTATCGATATTATTTCAATGAGTAATTAAAAAATAATAAGTATAAAAGCTTTAAAGTTAATATATATTCAATATAGAAAGAACAATGTTTGGATCTACTGGGAAACGACGAAAATTGTCTGATCTTACATTTTTTAAAAGAAATGCGAGTGAAAATTATAATGACGTACATAATAATCAAAATCTTAGACTGAGAAGGGTTGTTAATCTAAAAAATATAAAAAAAAACATATACAATAGGTTTTATAAAAGTGGAAATCCTTTATGGGTTGAATTTTGCATGTCGTTTGATTATATATGTTTCTTAGAGATTACAAAAGCACTTAAAATATATTTCACATTTTAATTAAAGTTTAAAACATTATTTATGATTAAAAAACGTGTTCAATAAATTTGATATTAAGCATATACAAACACACACGTTATTAAAAATGAATTAATATCACTCTTCCACATAATTCACATTTCACAATGTTTTAAACAAATTAGTTGGTAAGTCTGCCTTAATCGTGACAACCTTTACTCAAAATGTATTAAATCATGAGTGTGTGGTATTCTGTAGGTATTTGAGTGGTATTCTGTTCCCATTAAAGGGGTATTCTGTACACATTTAAGTGGTATTCTGTTTGCATTTTGACAAGTGACAGGTTTTAAAACACATCATAACGATTTGAGGTGAGGCGGTTCCCATACTGTTAAGTTAAGACTTCCATCTTGATGGCAAATATTAGAGGAAGGTTTGATATTATGGGACAGCAATCAATTTACTTTTTACAAATACATTAAATATGTTGTCTATTTCTTAAATCACTATTATTGTTGGCATATTAATTATTAACAATTATATTTTTACACAAGTTATCGTAAATGGTAGCTATGTCTAAGCAAGTTTTTTTTAATATTTTCAATGACAGGTAATCATTAGGGAGGTATTTAAATTGTATTTAAATAATATAATAAAAACTAACTTGGCAACTTACTTATTATTATGTTATTTCACTGAAGATTCGTGGTAATCCGTGAGAAATACTCGTAGTTGGGATGCAGGCGAATTCTCTAGATAAAGTATACGATTTAAATAATTACTGTCTGTATCCGTGTTTTTTTCTTTAAAAAAAGATAGAATCGAATGACACTCAACTGAATATTAGCACACACTCCTTGTTTTGTCTTCTTTAACACATATTTTTCTGTAATTCCGACTCTTGATATGATTTAAGTCGAGAATTTGTTTCAATAAACAAATTAAAAAATATATTCGTAAAAAGCATTAACTTTGTGGCTTGCCATATTTATAAATAGAACACATATACTTTGTTTTTAACCACTTTTTTATTTAATATTTTGTCTACCGGTTTCGTATGTATATATACATTCTCCAGATACTTCAAAACATACATTTTTTGATCGTGTACAGAATTTATCTCCACATATGTTTCTTCCAGAAGAGATGAAGTTATTATCTAAAGATTAATTTAATATTGTCCTGATGATGGAAGGGTACTTCCGAAACCGGTAGACAAAATATTAAATAAAAAAGTGGTTAAAAACAAAGTATATGTGTTCTATTTATAAATTAAAAATAATTAAATTAAACCAACTTTTATTTCTTAGGCATCATCGACCTTGAGCTCCATCCACTTATTCGTCATAAATTTTTCTTACACTCCATTTTCTATTCATCTGCAATCTAAGTATATGCTCAAAACATATAAGCATGTCCCTTTACTGTGGTTTATTACGCTTACATCGACTTCGTCTTCTTTTTGGCCGTTCATATTCGTAATACAGTCTAACGTGGTTTTAGCACACAAATACCTCAGGGAGTTCAAAGTCAATTTCATTTGCAAAGATACTAGACCTATGATTTGAACGCGTGTACATTGTTTTATCAAACTCCCCGAAAAAAGGGTTGTGTAAACTGTGGACTCAAACATGGAATTCAAAAAAAAAACTTTTTGAAACTTTTATTAACAAAATAAACACGGTTTCATTTGAACTAAGTTTCTCGGCATTTGTCATTTTCCCTAATTAATGTTTGAATAAATCTGATAACTTGTTACTTAAACACTTTGTTTTTAACAAAATACAGTTTTACTGCATTGATAAAACTTGCACTATTTAACTGATTATGGTGTAAACTAAAACAATGAAAACAAACAATTTATCAATAACAATAAATACAACATAAGAAAAACATCTTTATCATCTTGTAAAGCTGGTGTATTTTTATCTATAGTATTTTAATGAATGAATTGATAAAGATTGTGTTTGGGTCAAATACGTTATTCCACATTTTTAAGTAAGCGAACTTTAAGGCTAGTGATTTGAACTACTATCGCAAATCGATGATTATCACCATTATTTGTTTTTTACCATTACCAATTCAAACAATCGCCTCCGTTAACCTCCGATTCTCGGCTCGTTTCAAGATTTGATCAAATTATGATCAGATGTCAAGCATAACAGCATGACAGTTATACTATCACTAAGGCCTAAATTTTCTTGCGAAAATGTGGAAAAACGCATTTGACCTAAACACAGTCAATATAAATAGTAAAAAATAAATCCTTTTACCATCGATTTCCATCAGGGGTAAAAGCTTTTTCAAACAATTTGTTTTAAATTATAGATCGCATTATACGCGTTTGAATGATTGGTCATAAGAATTCCGCATAAAATTCCATATAGACTGAATATAACCCAGACATACTTCACCACACATAATGAAAAGAAAGAGGAAAATTCTCCCTACAAAAAAAAAAACAAGAAATTTGTCTCATGATGGAGAGGCCTCCCCTTTCTCCATACAATGCCTTGGCGGTGAGAGCTGTCACTATTAATTGGCCTCACTCTTATTAAGGGGAGAGTGATGACAAACGATACACAACGCTGCTTGAAGCACAGAGGTCACTAACGAGGCGTGTACAAATTAACGCCTTTATTTAATGCTCGATTGTGTTCAACACATTTTTTATTAATTTATTTTCTTAGCACTACAGTAGTAGCGGAATTATTGGAATCTAGCTTTCATGCATTTATTTATAAGTGCAAATAAATGTTTTCTAATACAAATTTGTAGCGCTTTAGATGTTTGTCGTTATTTTATTATTTATATTCAACCTCGCAATATTACACTCTTATGCGACGAATTCAACTCCAGGGAAACAAATACTTCGATGTTGTCGATATATCTAGTACGTCAATAGCACAATATAAGTATACCTGAGTACAGTTTTTTTCATCTAGTAGAGCTAAATCAATTGTAAAACTATTTGACTCTGGATGTACCTGTTATTAAATACAATTTTTTCTTTCATGAAAATTTTTTTTGCACTGATCATGAGTATATTGTTTTAAAAAAATGTTTATATTTATCACCCGGTATGCAGTAGGTAGCCTTTTCCCCACTTTGAGATTTTTCATACCAATAATTTTCCATCAGAAATAAATTTTAAATGCCACCTTTTCAAGCAAACCAAAACTTTTATTTTCTGCAAAATCGCAAAAATCTCAAAAAAATACACGACCTGCCAAGTGGATATGCAAATTTACAAAACTCAAATCAAAATGATATCATATTAGAGGTAATTATTCTTACCCAGTTATGCTAGGGTTACGTAAGGTTAGGTTAGATAACAATTTCAAAAAGACGTGTTGCGCTACATTATTTTATTTTTGTCCCCACGGTGTCATTAATAATTTATTCCGTGTGTTGCCAGTTAAAATAACAAAACCCAGGGTTCAACTCCCGGAATGCTCAAATAAAAAAATAAAATTGTTTACTGAACAGGAAATGGTTAATTAATCCGGCCTCAACAAAGTTCTTAATCGGGGCATACGAAATAAAAACAAAATAAAAATATTTTTTTGAATAAATTATTTTACAAGGGTCCCCCCTTGGATAAAGGTTAATCTCATGTGAGTGCCCATACAAAATTGGTCGTTAACCTTTCGTATGTCTATTCGATACTTTTAAAAGTTTGTTTTTTTATTTTAATTTTACTTTGTCGGTCCGGGAATATCTTTCAATGTGGGCGTAAGCCTAAATAGGGTAAGGTCGAACGAATGGTTGGATACTTCGTTTCCTACTCTTAGCATTTAGTAGTCTGCTTCATTTGTGTATTTTTCTCACAATCAATTTTATAGTCGAACGAGTAAATATTTAGGAAGATTCATCGTTAACGTTAAAAGAAAACAAACATGTATTTTTTAAATAATATATTTCTCATTTAATAAAGGTTATTCTTTGATATTGTTATTCTTCGTCAAGTTTAATCACACTAATAAAAAAATACTTCACCTCTTTGTCTTCTCATGGTACCATTTAATATCGGAGGTTGGCTAGCATCAAGGAAATCTTTACCCTTAAGAGAGAAGCCCCAAAAAACTTAGCGATGTTGCACGTGCACCGGTCTTATTCGTTTCAAAAGTCATGAGAATGATAGATATTACGTGTACACTCAAAGCAATAATACACCAGAAGGGAGTGCTAGTGCAGTAAGTATCGATGATTTTCGCATGACTGGGGCATGGCTAGGACTAGGTCTAAGGCTGGGACTAGGGCAAGGGTATTTGTACATCTATTCATAGCACATGTCGGCAGAATGTTTTTGTTTATTTGTATAACCACTTTTTCACGGTTTATTTATAAACAAAAATATAGGATATAACCTAAAGAACCGTTGAGGTCTGTCCTGTTATGCCACATAACAAAACGCAGTGGGCGAAGTCGAAGGAGACGCGAGAGAAGGAGAACATGCTTACATACCTAAAAGCGGTGATATGTTGTTTTAAAACTTGTCTTGTCTCTTTTTCTCTCACGGTTTACGACGTAAAAACTCCGAGAAAGTGATTTATCGTAAATTTGTATAGGTTGGGTAAAAATTTTTAGCTTTCTCTCGATATACTCGTATATTCTTGCTCTGAGGGTGTACAACTTTGCTTTCAATTCGCTGCAAAAACTATATCTTAAGCTTTAGGTGTTTTAAAGCCAAATTGAAAAAGATAAAGCACATTTTAATTTGTACCTATTGCAGGCAATTCATTTGTTAACATTTTTTTTGCATGTTTACCGATAACGTAAAAAATACACATTAATATTTTAACCTTCGTTAAGCCATATAGTTAGTTTTTACAAACATAAATATCATGAACTTTTGAGTAAAAATCAATGATACAAAGTCTACAGATGGACCCTTATAGCATCGAGAATGACCGTGAGTTGACTACTAAAGCTTACGTATTTCACTTACGACCGTGTTTACCAATGCAGCTAAGCGATCATACTTATATCAACATAGAAACAGGAATTCGCTTTGAAGCCTATCTTGTGTTATCTAACTCAAAGCAAAACATTAATTCTTCACTGTTTTCATAAGGTTAAATGAGAAAAAATGTTCCCTCAATATTTCACAGAACGACGGAAACCTCCAGGCTGTACAAAAAAGTAACAAAATTTAAATGACCTACTAACATGAGCATTACATGAATTGTAAAATATGTTTATTTTTCAGTGTTCACAAAGTCTAATAAATATAGCGTGATGTGAACGTAGCTTATGAACGACAGATTTCATAGTTATTTTAATAATGTTTTGTGTAAGGGAATGAATATTTTTCTCTTCACAGGCAGAAAAAACGGAACTATTTTTTTTTCATCTTTAAAAACATTTTCATCAAACATTTTCATCTTTTTCATCGTCAAAAACACATTTTATGTATTCATTATTACTTAAAATAAAGCATAAATTCTTTGAAAAAAATGGTAATACTAATTATAAACGTTCAGAGTGGTATACTCAGTATAGTCGGCCTCCGTGGTCGAGAAGTGGGACGCTCGATTGCGAATCCAGTTGTCGCGGGTTTAAGCCCGGCGGGCGCATTTACATTTTATTCAATTAATTAGTTTCGTACATATTTAATTTATCAAAAATAATATGTAATAGATACTCTTAGTATCGCCCTGGTGAAAAACTACCATTTTGAATCGAAACATTGCTTGAAATTGCTTAGCCGTGTTTGGTGACCAGATCTGAATGGCCAGGTACTTTCCAATCCTCCTCTTCCCCATCCCCCGTCTCTCTCCACTACCTTCAGCCTCGCAACACAACCCGGTTGCTCCAAACGGTTAGTAGCAATTTGGTTAGGTTAGGTTTCTTGTGCGGTATTCACTATAATTTTTGTTATTAAAAAAATGCCCTGTTGAAAGACCAACTTTAGAAGTCGAAACGTTGGTTGAAATGGCTTTGGCCGTGCTTAGTGATCAGCTATATACTATAAAAGCGAAATACTTCCCAATCTTTCTTTTCCACGAATCCTTCCCTTTTCACTCCCTTCAGCCTAGAAACATACCCCAAATTAGACGTAGGTATGCTAAAATTCCCAACCCCAAAAAGATGTATCCGAGAAAAAGGCGTTTGAAAATATGACGATACAAAAGCATTAATTTGCGTAATCGGAATTTGTGAAATGAATATCAGTGTTTTTTTTCTTTATTTTATAATTGTTTTATATTATAATATATAAATGCATTTATTTAAAAAAAATAGTAATTAAGTCAAATATCTACAATATACGCTAGTAAAAAATAAGTACCAAAAATTAATTGCATTTGAAGCTTGAATGTTTTCGGCCGATAGAAATCTCGTATTTATCCAAATGAAAACATGTAAAACTCGATTTTAGAAAATTTTGTGTTGGACGCTTTCTGCATAACTACGTCCAATTGGAAATGCTATAATTCCACTGGCCCTTGAGAGTTAAGACTTTTGTGTGGCAGTAACAAAAAATGATTAAATTAAACAAAAAGAGAGTTCTCAGGCAGGGTTATGAAATATATCTTCCCCTATTTTGTTTCAAGAGTTAGTGAGTTTCATTGAAGGATTTCTTAATTAAATCATGTGTCATTATTATTTATTAATCTGTCTACAGTTTTAATATGTTGAGTGAAAATAGGCTGTTTTAATAGTTAGGCTCTCAAATTATTTTTTCTGTTTCCTCACTGACAACATGAATGTCTTCGAGCTCTGGATTCACTCAATTTTCTCCTAAAAAGACCCTCTCGACAGCGCCTCAAAGTACAAGTTAATTTAAAAAATATGTTTTAAAAGTAAATTACTATTTTATGAAAATGAAATAATATTTTTGTATGATACCACATATTTTATTTTTATTTTTATGACAGACCGCTTTCCTTGGCCTACAGCCTTAGTAAAAAATTAAACTAATCAAAACATATGTAAAATACGTAATGTCAATGTTAGAATCAAAGAATACCTAAGATTTTTAAATAAACACGGTTTTTAAGAATTCACTAATCATCTTATTGAAAAAGATCGTACCTTCAATATAAGCACCGGTGCTTATATTCTTCACAAAAAATGGTCATGGCAACAGATTAAATAATTAAGAAGCACTACAAATAAAAACTCCATTAAAATATGTAGTCATATTCTTAATAACCAATTGAATTTATCCAGTAGTCTAATATTAGGTATATTTCCCGCAACTTATAAAATTTCTCATTTTTCTTTTATCACGTTCTCAGTTGAAACTTTGCCTCTTTTATTTAATATTATCTGTTTCTTTCTCTCTGTTCCTTTGTTATAATTTAAATGTTTTTTTTTCTTCTTACTGTTCTCTCTCTGTATATACGAGTATATATAACCACATACTGTGTATTTTTCGTTTAGTTTAATTTCGTACCCCGATGATGTTTAGGCTAAACAAAACCGGTCGGTCATAAAAAATAAAAGAAAATCTGTTGTCTTATATTAATTTATCATTTAGTTTTCACTAAATACGAGTATGTCAAACCACCAAGTGTTTGTTTTCTACGAAAGTATAAAATTAGTATTTCATTGCTCAAGGTGTTCTGTAGAGCATAATGATGAAATATAATATTACTTTCTTTATGTGTTTACAATTCAAAACATGTAATTATTTCGCACTTTCTGCAGCAGTTCATTTAGACGTAAGCCACCGTATTATATTTCGTTTTCACCAACTCCCGCGCTTGGCGTTTAAGCTCTCTTTTTCCGATTTATAAGCCCAAATACCTGAACCTTCTGCCGAGAGTGGAATTTTAATTATAAATACCCCTTTTCCATATGGAGCTCGCCCCAACGCTGTCGGGGAGGCATTTCCAGCGGACAGAATGCTTGAATATTTTAATACTGTTGCGTACTCCAACACCGGACATATATTATTATGCAAAAAAGGTGTTCCACAAAAAAGTAATTTGGAAAAGCTACATTATGCAAAAGTCAATAATAATTGTATCGGATATCGGAAACTGACACCTTCATCTTGATTACAAAGAAAAAGATTCCTTTGATGGTTTTATTATTATTACCTAATAATTATTACTTTAAATATAGAATCCATTCTCTTAAACAAAATGGTAGCACTGTCTATAAACGCTCAGAGTGAGATCCTCAGTATTGGTGAAAGATCATTATTTAAAATCGAAATGTTGCTGAAAATGGCTGTAGTCGTGTTTAATGATCAGATCTGAAAAGCAAAATTCTTCCAACGTTTCTCTTTTGCACCTCTTTATCATTTCACTCCCTCCAGCTTAACAATATACCCCGAATCGGGGTATATTGTTAAAAAATAAATAAATGTATAATGAATACCGCACTAGAGTTCTAACTGCTCCCAACTGTCTAGATTCAGTGAGACTATGGCATCCCTAATTGGGGTATGATGTGAGGCTGAAATTAGCGAGAAGGAGAAGGAGGTGGGGAAGAGGAAGGATGGGAAGTCTTTGGCTATTCAGATTTGATCATCGAACACGGCTAGAGCCATTTCAAGCAACGTTTAGATTCTGAATGGTGGTCTTTCACCAGAGCGATGCTATGAATATCTGCCACTCTGGAAAATGGCGAACTCTAGCTTCATGAGTTTGCAGAGCTTTTTTCTGCATTTTCTAGGTCAAAAAACATCATTATCATCTTCATATATCAAATAGCTTCCTTTGAACTTTTGAAATATTCTTATGAATTGTAAAAAAAATCGACATATTGGCTGTTCCATTTTAAATTTGTTAAATCCTTTTTTTTGTTGAAACTTGAGCAAAGCTTGGGGGTTAAGCTTGTATATTATGTACCGTAATATAAAAAAGCTTATATATAAAACAGATAAACTTTTTTTGTAATCAATTTTATTATTCAATTTTTTTTATTCATTTTTTTATTGAATAATACAAGTGGTTATAAACAAAATTTATCTGTTTTATTTATAAATATGGCAAGCCACAAAGTAAATGCCTATTACGAATATGTAAAAAAAGTTTAATAAAGGTTTCACGTGTATTTTTACACTGCGCTTTGTAATTTAATAAACCGGATCTAAAAATATTGATACTATTTATAAAAAGACTAACAATATATTTAGACGTAGTGATAGTAGAAATAATCTTGGTGCACAATAATTTTGACGAAGTCAAAAAATGATAATATGTGCAAAAATATATCATAAAAAACCTCAATTCAACTGCCATAAAAAGGCGTGACGTCAGATTGTTTTTTTTTTAATTAACATAAAAATCGGATATCACAGTTGGTATTACTATACTATGTGTACCTATTTAAACTTGTAAAAAAGCCTTTGAAAAAAAAATAAAGTGAATAAATACCACACAAGAGATCCAACTGCTCACAATCTTCTAGAGCAAGTAAGACTGTAGCATCCCCGATTGGGGTATGTTGTGAGGTTGAAGGTAGTAGAGAGGAGAAATAGATGAAAAAGAGAGAGGGTGGTAAGTAACTGGCTATTCAGATCTAGTCATCAAACACGGCTAAAGTCATTTCAAACAACGGCTAAATTCTGAGTGGTGGTCTTTCACCAGGGCGATACTTGGAGTATCTACCACTCTGGTCTACCTCTTTTGTCCGAACTGATTTTTGATATTATTTAATTATGGCGGTGTCCGCCCAAAGTAAACACCCTTCGCTACAAATGTACGCCGAATATACCTCTGTTTCTGTACTTGATACTGTTTGGAAAATGTTTGGCTGAAACAATTTATTGTAATGAGAATATAATTGAAACAGTTAATTATGTAATGATGCGGAAGTATTTTATTATGTTAATAAGTGAAACGACGCTCGAGCTAGGCAAATGTATGTGCATTCAAAATAACGTGCTGTCATCGTGTATAAACATTTTGAAACGTTAATTATGGTGAGTTATACGGTAATTGATATTTAATACAGTAATAATACATGGATAACTTTCAAAACTTATATATTTAATGTAAAATTACTTAAATGGTGCCACAACAAAATAGAAAATAGCTTAAAACAATCGATATTTGTCCTATTGCTTAATTTATGTGTTAATTGCTTGCTATAAATTAATAAGATCTGTAAAAAAATAATTAATAACTTGTGACCGGTTTCGCTTAGCCTAAGCGTCATCAGGGTACAAACTTAAACTAAACAAAATATACTAAGTGTGCGGTTATATGGTATATATATACAGAGGGAGAAACGAATATAAAATAAAATTACAGAACAATGAGAAAACAATAGAATAACATTTTAATTATAACAAAGGGACAGAGAGAAAGAGACAGATAATATGAAATAAAAGAGACAAAACGTCAACTGAGAAGGTGATTAAAGAATAATGATAAATTTTACGAGTTTATGGAAAATATACCGTATATTGAACTACTGGAAAAAAATACTTTAATTTGAATGATTTTTTTTATTTCTAGTGCTTCTTAATTATTTAATCTGTTGCCATGATAATTTTCGTGAAGAATATGAGCACCGGTGCTTTTGTTGATGGTATGTTCTTTATCAAAAAGATGATTAGTGAATTTGGAAAAACCGTGGTTATTTAAACATCTAAGATGTTCTTTGATTGTTTTAAGCTAAGCGAAACCGGTCGGTCATAATAATAATATTTGTGGTCTTATACAAAGTTACTTTTTCATTTCTTTGGTTTCTACGAAAACATATTTAGATTTTGTTTTCTCTTTCCATTAAATTGAATTATTTTGACCATTGATTGTATTTCTGATTTATATCGAATATGTGTGTATACTTAAACACTTACATTGGTTTCTTTTTCTCAACTGCTTTATAATAAAATATGATTAATTTTTCATCATGAGTTAACTACTCTTTATTGTTTAATATACACCTATGCATATCGTCACTAAAAAAGCAAAACGGCTAAAGCAACACATTAGTAAAAAAACGAGTTTTTTTTATTATTTATTTAATTTATTGAACAAAATGATCATTTTTTACTTAATACTAATAATAGGCATAATATAAATTCATTTAATATACAATGTCTAGTCTCTTTTTTATGATAATTACCTCCCTAATTGAGAAAATTCTCGTGCTTAGGGAGGACGTACTATCATTAGTTTCTTGAGAATAATTTTGTATGATTAAAAATGAATATCATATAAATACAATACATTTTATGTTATTTTAGTGAAAAATGTATTTAGAGTTTTTTTAATATTTCATAGTTGTTTACATCTATTATTTAATAAGAATTTTTTTTTAATATCTTCAAATAAAAAAGTTAAATATGAAGTTTTGATAAGTTTTTTTCTGCATCGAGCGCTCTGAATCTAATTTTATTTTGAAAGCCTTTGTGGCCCTTCAGCCTTCTAAAATATATTTACCATTTGGGAGAAGGCTTGACTCAAGTGATACAAGTTTAGGACTTTTTAAGCTTCTTGTCGCTTCAGATAACTCAGACAGAGAGTTACCTGAGTTAGCTTTTCTTTTAAAATCTAAGCAGGTACTGAAGACTTGTGAATTTTATTGTAAAACAAAATAAAACTTTTAAGTGCTCTGGTGTAAACTTCCCAAAATGGCGCCTCTGCCATTTATTCTACCAATTTTGTTTTTTTTGTAAATTCCCAACTTGTGTCTATGTCTATTATTGTCTTATTTTTTTTTTGTTTTTTGTTGTTTCAATTTATAATTCAGTTTTTTCTTCTTCTTATTGTTAATTACCTCTCTTTTTATACTGAAAATTCAAGATTCCAGAACTCAAATACTGGGAGTTCACACAGTCAGATTCATGCTTAGTACTTATGATAATAACGACGTTATGCTGTTAAAATTAATCTAATAGCGGAGATTGTCTCATCTCATGTTGTTAAGATATTACCACAGTGTAGTTTAATTACCAAACAATCAATCAATGACTTCAACCAATCAATCAATTTGACGAATTTCCCCTTCAAACAATACTACATAATAGTGATTCGCTATCATATACTTTACACCGAGTTTCAATTACATAATATTACATCGGCTGAATTTCCGGCGTACGTTTCACGTGCCGTATTCCGAATATAATTTTCATTTTCACCACAGCCCGTGATATATGTCTTTTCTACGTGAATTGGTTACCCCACAACTGTACGGACGTGATACGTTAACGGGGTACGTTTAGGCTAGGCCTTATTCAATAACACTGCAGTTCGGAATACGCTCGCTGAAAAATAGATGTTCCACTTATCGTGGATGGCGGAGCTTGCGCAATTGAAAGATGCCTTTGTAAAAGCTTTGCAGAGTATTATTTTAACTGCCGTACTTAGCGCACAAGAGGTTTCTAGTACGGTAGATGTTTTAATATTTTCATGAAAAGTGAACATTATTTGTACTTTTTACCCTGCTTTCATATTTTTATCCATAGAGACACATCGTTATTTTACCACTAGGTATCGTTTGTGTTGTTAGAGGGCCGTTGGGGCCATTTCGAAGCTGGTCAGAGATTCCATTGAAGATGCCAAATCTTAGAGGCTTGATCCCAGAGGTTCCTTTTTTCATGATGGCCTCTGTTACGTCACGCCAATCAAAGGGGCAACCGCCAGGTGTTTTGACCTTTTAAGAGAAAAGATTTAGTTGCCTTTTCTTTGCGTGGGGTGTTTTTCCGTACCGTTAATTGTATTTAGTTAAGCGTGAAATAATTAAGTCACAATACGATGTTGTACAAAGTATATATTTAATTAAGAAAATCCAACAGATGTACAAATAATGAACGGTACGTCTGTACCTTTTAAAAGCTAACTAAGACTAAGAGCATATAAACATGTGAAGAACTGTATTAACAGTATAAGATACGGAATATTGTTGACAATAATCGGGTAAAGTGGGTGGAATAGAGGGACATAATTAAATATGGACTAGGATGCAGATACAGTGCATTATAATTACATCTACTGATAAAAAACAAGGTAATTTTGTAATCACAGATATTGAATAAACAAAGTGATTAATCAAAGGATTGCATGATCAAATGTGTTGTTTTCAACTATGAACTTAAAAAGTAAATATAGTAGCTACTGGACACACACGATAGTAATTCCAAAAGGGTTTGGTATCATAACAGTACGACCGGATACCGCTTTTACGGTATATTCACTAACCGTGCGGATTCTGATATAGTAAGCAGCAAAATCAAGTGCCTGCGAATGTCTTGAAGGCTTATACTCCTGATAAAGTTTCACAATTGAAAGAAGTCTTTTACTTGCCCATCGTCTGTATACTGTTTAGTGTTGCCACCCATGTTCAACAATTCGGCGGTGGAATGATTTGCTAGCATTCATTTTTTCCCCTCCCTTACTACAGCAAGGTCTCTTAAGAATCCGATTTTACCCTTCCTGTCGTAAAAATCCCTCCACATCAATTAACTTACTAACCATCACGCTATTTCTCTGCAGAAGTAGGCACAAGTAATGTACCACCATACAACTCTGTCTTGGTATAAATCTCCTGCTTCATTCGCATTCATACATATTTTTCTGTTATTCCAAGAATCTTTCTCAGGTGTCCCGGACTTCTTCCACTATTCACTTTCACGTCATATATGCTCGTTGCACACCTTTCTTTACTCATTTGCTCTACATGCTCAAACCGTCTAAGCATCCCTTTCTTCAACCTATTCATTTCGCTCACTAAAGCCTTAAATTATTTCTGGATATCCACAGGATATAACACGGCCATACATGGTTTTACTTCACATACGCCTCAGGGATTATTTCTACAGCATTAAGTCTACTTTTATCCTTCCTCTGCCAATTTCATGCTTCACTGCTATATATCTGAGTTGGTATCAGCACTCCATTGTGTACTGCTAGATTCGCTTCTTTGGATACCAACAGCGTTCAGTTCTCCGTTAATGGAGTTTTTTGCATTCATAATCCACACGCCATCCTCATTATGTTATAGACCCTGTCGGAAATTTTAAGGCTTCTGGTTGCTGGTCATCATAGTTAGTATCCAGGATTCATGGATTCAATCCTATGTTGGGTATAGAAAAAATTAAAAACAAAAACAAGTTAATCTAAACTCAGGTAAAGTAGTATTTCTTTAAAAAATGAATAAATATCATGTTTATATACCAGATTGCCATCCCATTTATGTTGAGCACAAAAATACCGGCTTGTACGTTATAAAAAGACCATGGAATGTTTTTGGAAAACATGCAACCGTTTAGTATGTCTGTGCTCTTAATATTGTACATACAAACATGCTTGTTGGCATATTTGACCCATTTTGCAATACACCAATTAAAATATTAATTGACTGCATATTCTTTAGAATTTATGAAAGCTTTTTCAGTTTGAAAAACCGTGACATGGTAAAAAAAATACTAACTCTATGCTTTAATGACGCTTTTATGATATAATGATAACATTTTTTTTTCATTTTTAGATGAAACTGTTTTCGGCAGTGAAGGCGTAATTAGGTAAGTTTATAGAATGATGTATTTTTAAAGTAGTTAAAGTAAAGATATAACATTTTTTTTTGGGATTTCATTAATAATATCTGCTTACACAACAATGAAAATCAAGTAATTTCATACTAGAATATTTAAAAAAAATCTCAACTTAATTTTTATGGACTTCAAAGATTACTGTGTAAGCCAACATGCATTATAAAGTATTTCTAGCAAAATTTGTGCAAAAACGATCTGATTAACACAGTAATAAGCTCCATGTTTCTGTACCTAGAGGTTGCGGGTTCAAAACGGGTTCATAATATTAAATGAAGGAATGACAAAAATTGGAAAAAAATAAACAAAAGAAAGAACATTCAAATCAAAGTTATTGCTCGAAAAAGCAAAAACTTGTATATTGGCACTCCATTTCAGAAATAAAGATACTTTAAGTATCGCTTTAGCAATTATTCAGAATAGAAATGTGAAACAAAACACTTTCGCTTTGATTATTTTTAAGTGACCAAGGGCCCTAGCGCGAATCATTGATATAGATTTTATCGACAATATCGGTTATTTGTAATCGTTCCCGAGCCCGAATGCAGATCGCCAAATAACTAACGATAACTCATGTTGACTAAATGTGCTTTCTTAGTCGATGTGAACTGTCATTTGTTCGTTGGAGATTTGTAGCCGGGCTTGGGAACGATTCCAATTTACCGACATTGTCGATAAAATTTATATCGATGTTTCGGGCTAGGGTCCCAGATCTGAAAAACAAAGTAACTGCTCAGTTATTAACTTACCTCTTCAACTCTTCTTCTTCTCTCAGTCTCATTTACATAAATTGGGGATACCTTAGTTGTACTATTATAGTATGATTGTCTGTGTGGTATATTACATACACTTAATTTATTAATCATATTTTAATTCAAAAAGTTGTTGATCCCTAGAAATTGGTTGCCAAAGTTAAGTTTAACAAAGGTAAATATTAAAAATCAGGTACTAGTTTAGACTTCTTTGTTTTTTGTATGATTTAACTTCTCATTATGTGGGAAGAATTTATGCAATATATATGATGTCATGATGTGCTTTTACTACCTTTAGCAAAGTAGAAAACTGTTACTAGAGGCAAAAAAGGCTCTCGATCTCATGAAAGTTGTACAGTTTTTGCCAGAAATTCCATTGAAAGTAAACGCAATATTTTAAGCTGGACATGTTATTCCCACCATTATATTTATTTATAAATTGACGGACTAAAGTCCAATTACAAAAAAGACGTATGAAACACGAAATGAAAAAAGAGCAACGGAGAAGGAATAGCACATTCATAATAATAAATGAAGGGATGACAAAAATAGGACAAGATAAACAAAAGAGAGAACATTCAAAACATTCAATATATATTGATTTGAAATGTGCTTTTAACTGTCAATATGTAATACAAGGCGCCATGTTTTAAAATACGTTTTTACTGAGTTAAATAGCATCTTGATGTTTATTACAATGATGCAACATTAAAGTATGAATTGAGTAAAAAGTATTATTGCTACGCAAGCTTCTGAAATTCTCCCTTCGAATGGTGAGCTTGCGAGGGGGGAGTATAAGTCTTGTTAAAATTACAAGCGTGGAAACGTCGCCGGAACATGTCTGTCCCTTGTACGAATTTGAAACAACGATGGAATCGATCCATACAGAAGTCACGTAAAATATTTGCAATCATGTTCCAGACAGGATAACGTGTTTAAGCAAATACTTGCGTAAAATCAAAACTATTCCCCGCAAGATTGAAAATGCAGTAAGCTCGTTACAATTGAGATATAATAAAAAAATATACTCACAAAATTACAACACTTCTTAATATATGAAGTGTTACGAATATTGCTAGAAAAAAGCAAATCTTTCGTAGTGGACGTTGATTAAAATATCTCAAAGCTCAAGGAGTTTGAAAATGCCGTCATGTTGGTAATTATTTGATAGAAATAAAAATGTGTACAAATTATGGTAATTATTTACCTCTTTACTTTGCAAACATGAATAAAGTTTGAATGCATAAGTGACGTAAGGACGTTGGTTAAAATATCTGAAACCGATTGAAAAGTACTTATAATATGCAAAGACAAAATTTTAAGCTTAGTGATTAAAATTCGTCGGATATGCACAATGATTTTTGTTTTTGATTAGTGAAAATAAATTTTTAATAGATTATAGAAAATAATTGCCAAATGCATTTCGCAAAGATATTTACTCAAAAGTTTCGTATTTAAAAGTGTGATACAAATTTGTTCAACAGCCATAAAGAGTCTTACTTTAACCTACGTGGCTTTTTGTTTAGTGACTAGTTTTTGTAAATTACTGTCTTTCCTATATTAACATACATCTTTTCTAAAAATGGACTGTAAATTAAGGTGGTTATAGCCTATTTATCTGTGATTCTTACCTTTCGGATTTTGTGTAAAATCCAATAGAGGAGTTTAAATAATTTTGAAATTTTATAGGATTTTGCAGAGGCAATTTTTTTTAAAGTTACTGCTGAATCGCAATTTTAAATGTTGTAAATATTTGAAAATGTACTTTACGACAGCTGTAAAACACATTTGAATTATTCTTTTAACAGAAAAAAGTATAAAATAAAGCAACAGATAAAATCACGAAACTTGTGAAAACCAAAACTTGTTATGCTGTTCATATTTTTTCAGCCCCACGGTTTATTCATATTTTACAAATCAACTAGGTTTTTTTGCACGACCCAAAATAATATTACAATTTAATTTATATTGTTAGTCAAGCCCAGAATATAAATAAAATTGTTAAGCGTAAAAAGATGTGTAGTATTGTTAAAACAAAATTGTTCAATCCTATTAATATATCAAATTAGAATGTATCTAAAAAATTACATAAAATCTGTTTGCAAATCATAGAAGAAAAAATAACATTCCAAGAAAACACTATAGATCTTATATTAAATCGTCTAATGAAATATTCCACTAATTCACCCTCGCCAGATTAGCTCTATTAGGGTAGTTGCGCTAGGGGTGGGGAGGCTTTATGTCCCAGTCGGAAGGTTTCATTGTTCGAGCGTTTCCAAATATTTAAACACTTCATACCTTAGACAAAACCCTTCAGGGCTGAAGAGGGTTGCATTATTAGTTGTCGCCAAAAGACGTATCTATAAATTACTAACGGAGATGAATTATTTTGTTGTTTGTTATATCAGTAACTCATAGATTTGGTGAGTTGTTTTTCTGGTAAATAATCCTAAATGTTCTCTAAGCTTTTGTTTATGTTTTTAACAAGAGATCAATTATTGTTTCGAAATTAAAAACTTTTGAAATTATTAGTATTATTTCTCGAAAAGGATATCATTCTTTGGAATGATTTTACCTCTGGTTTTGCCTTTTATAAGTAGGTACATATAATTAAATTAATTAATAAATAATGATGACTGCATAGAGAGGATATTTTTAAAAATTATAAATAGAAATAAACAGCTAGGTAGTTTGTCTTAGTAGAAAATCACGTAGAATTAAAAAAATATCTTATTAAGAGGTAAGAGTTTAACATTTAATTAAAATTTTCAATATGACAACCTATAGAAGTCTAAGCTAGCCAGTTATAGTGTGACTATAAAATTTGCCATTTGGAAAACGTTATGAGTTGGGTATGTCTTACTAATGTAACTAATTTAAGCTATATTAATAGTACGAGTTAATTTATACCACACAACTGTGATGGTTCACCTCAAGTGGGTTTCACACTAAATCACCAAATTTAACATAACAACGAGAGAATAATACATATTATTATGTACGCGAGTAACTACCTAAAATCATGATCGTTTTCATAAATTATGAAAAAAAGGTTCAGATAGGGGTATAAATGTGCACGTGTACATTAACAGATTAATATAATTTACTAGAAGCTAAGGGTGTAAAAAACAAGTAAAATAGTATGAATCGATATTATTATTTTGACGGCCTCCATAGTCGAGTGGTAAGACGCTCGACTACGAATCCTAAGGTCGCGGGTTCAAACCCGGCGTGCCCCAATAACTTTTATTTAATTAAAATGTGTCATAACACATATTAATTCATACAAAAATAATAAAAAGTAAATTTGCGGCACGTTTCAGAGTGGTAGATACTCTAGGTATCGCCCTGGTGAAAGACCACCATTCAGAATCGAAACGTTGCTTGAAATGGCTTAACTAGCCGTTTTTGGTGACCAGATCTGAAAAGCCAGGTACTTCTTAACCTTCCTCTTCCCTATCTCTTTCCCCTCCCCGTCAGCCTCACAACATACCCTATTTCGGGATGCCATAGTCTCACTGGCTCTAGACGGTTGGGAGCAGTTGAGACTCTTGTGCGGTATTCATATAAAAAATAATAATATTCAAGTATTGCATCACAACGATGGCAGTCAAATCGGAGAAAAATGAAGAAAAAATAATAAGAATAATCTTTAATGAAAAGTATGAGATCAAATAAAAATGTCGGTTTCTAATAAGGTATTAATAAGACATAGTTTAGCATAGAAATAGCTGAATCGGTTAAAGCGTTACTCCCAGATAAAGTAGAGAATACGAGTTCGAGTCCCGGTTGTGACCATTGTCTTTTAATTTACTGGCTTTTTAATGTTTCATATTTGTGTTTTAGATTTTTTGTACTATTTAAATATTATAAAATATATATATAAAAAAGCATTAATGCTTTAAAGCTAATTTTAATTTAAATATTATATTACCAATCAATCTTACGATTTTATTGAAGATCAATCACCAGGGCGATACTGAGTGTTTCTTTTGTTATGAGCCGAGTAATAAAGTACAACGCTGTAATTAAGACATGGTTTTGAAAGAATGTTGAAAAAGTTTTCTTTTCCAAAAAATATTTTTTGAGAAATAACTCATTTAAAAAAAGATTTTTTTAAAACTTTACAGAAGAAACTAACGAAATAACTATTTTTTAAATGCATGGAATTTTTTACCTCCAAAAAGTGACTAAGCAGTGACGCCATTGATTGAAAAGTTAAATGTGTCACACTGTATATTTTTTTTTTGTATATTTCCATGGCAGTCTTTATGTAAGACCAATACACCACTGTCTATTTGATAATTGTTATAATTAAATCCACAATTTGCGCTATGCAGTTTCGTGGCAAACTCGATTAACGTTCTGGGCTAAATAGATTTAATCAAATAAGGCAAATTGGAAATGGTACGCTCTACAAGTCTTGAGAAACGTGAAAATGTTTCACGTTTGAACTAAGCACATGGACTATAAACGTCTGAAGATTATTGAAAAGCTTTCTCTTCATTGGGTACCCTTATATTTGAAAATGGTTTACAAACATTATTTCAAACTAATTTATTTAATTCATTCAATTTACTTAATTCAATTTATTTGTATAATTTATTTAATTAATTAATTAATCCAATTAATTTGTATAATTTATTTAATTAATTAACTAATTCAATTAATTTGATTTATTCAATTTATTTCATTTCTTTGATTTATTTAGTATCTTCCATTTATTCAATAAATTTAATTTAATTTATTTAGTACATTAATTAGTTTGTTTAATTTATTTAGTTTATTTAATTTAATTAGTTAACTTAATTTACTTTGTTTGTTTTTATATATATATATATATATATATATATATATATATATATACTTGAAGGAACAATATATGGAGGGATAGCTAATTTGTTTTACCCAACCCATCCGAAATTGTAATAAATCACTGTTTCCGTGTTTTTACATCGTACACCATGAGAGAGAAAGAGACAACAAATTTCTTGGACGGCTTCTATATACTGTCGTAATGTTCTTAAGCTGGTTATTTTCGCTGGTTAACGGCAGGACTCCGCCCACATTTTTTATTTTGCCACTAAACTTGACACAACTAAACGGTTTTTTAGGTTAGATGCTATATTTTTTGTTGATAAAAAATACTGTGAAAAAAGTGGCTATACGAATACACAAAAACATTATGTCAATATGTGATATGAATGGATGTATAAATACCGTAGCCTTAGTCTTAGCCACGCCCATTTGCGCCGAGTCATGTTAAAATCATCAAAAACAAGTCCAAAACTGACTTCACTGGCTTTGGCTTGGGCTACCTCTTGTATACTCTAAGTATATATATATACATATATATCAAACTGTACAGTATATATATATATTTATTTATTTTTCATCAATATATGATCTTACTTATCTGTGCAGGCGAGGGTATCACTGTTTTAGTTATAGGGGCTACTGGTGCAAAAATGGTTTTTCATTAGTTGGTTCCTCTGGCCACTTCTACAAATAATTTGGTAAATCCGTATCTCATTGCTGTAAATAATGAATTGATTCTATATATAATGTCTTGGAGAAAAATGATATAATTTCTGCATATTATCTTAATTAAATACGAGTAATAGAGTTTGATTGAATACGTTTTGAAATTCTCAAATCGTTAAAAGTTTTCCTTAATTGATAAGTGTGAAAAACAAACAATTCTGTCATTTTTTTAAGTTTAACCGAAGAATCGAAAGTAGTTATAGTAATTTAGGGCATTTTTGGTGAGAACGTCTGCTAACCTCACAAAAGCGATTGCTTAAGAGTAAGATTTGTGAACTTACAAAATTTGCCTTATTTTACTGAATTTAATTCATCCGATTTTCATATTTTTCTCTGTCTTTATTATTTTGACAAAATATTACGCTGCTCTCGACTATCAGAAACCAGTGGTACAATGGCATCCTTAATTCGGGTATATTTTTAGAATTAGAATTGGAAAGAGGAAGGTTGGGAAGTACCAGGCTAACGCAAAACTACAGCCTTTTCAAGCAACGTTTTGATTCAGAATATTGGTCTTTTACCGGGGCGATACTGAGATTATCTACCATGCTATCCAATGTTCTCCAAAGAATTTGCTTTATTAAAGCTGCTTCTTAAAACTTTTTGACGAAGTCTTTAACTCCAAACCACCAGACTTTTTAAACGTTGAATGAAAAAAGTGCCAGACCGTTGAAAGTCAATCGCAAACAATGCAAAAGATTAAAATGAAGTGAAAATATAGTAAACGCAAAATAACCCAATCACGAGAAAACAGCTTGAAATCTCCAATTGGCCAATTAAATTAAACAATTATGAGCTGGACTGTTTCATGTTTCGATTAGTAAATCAGTTACCTATAAGCTAGAGTTATATCAAACGAAGGTTAAGGAGTTATTGCAATAAGGTTATTTTAATAAACTACATTTTTGCCCATATTATACTAAAATTTAATTTATAACTAACTACAATTTCTTTTAATGAAAATTGCAAGAAAGACGAAGAATAATACTAAAAATAATAAAAAAGAAATACATAATCACAGATAATTCACAAGAAAAAATTTAAAACCCACCTATTTCAAAAATAGAATAATGTCTGCTAAAATACATTATGGGTGTGTATTTTATTAGGTGATTAAAAAAATAAAATAAATTAAATTTGATAATTTTAACTAACATCAGTTCCAAATTTTAAAAGTTCACAATCGTACGGTGGTACATGCTCACAAAGGAAACGATTTATGGTCAATATTTTTTTATTTAAGCATAACATCGGAATAAATACAAATATTAATAATTTTCTTAATTATAATGAGGTCTTGATGACTTAATTGACAGAGTGTTACTCTTGGAAAGAGTAGAGGTTCCGAGTCCAGGTCTCAGGCATGACCAATATTCTTTTTAATTTTTGGTTTTTCTCGGTTTCGTATTTGTATTTTAGATTATTAATATTATTTTAATACTTAATAATAAATAAGCATTAGTGTTTTAAAATGAATTCCAATTTTATAATATTTATTCACTCTTAGAGTAGGTTAGTACCTACTCAGTCGAACGTAAAACATCGATCACTCTATTGCAATCACTGTTCTTTAACTGATGAGAATCAAATAAAATGACGATTTACAATGTAAGGGAGTGAAAGGGAAAAAGAGCATTTTGTCATTGGCAACATTAGTTTTATTTCAACGTAAGGCATTTCTTTTATGTATTATTACTTCAGTATGTTAATACGTAAAGATCTTATTTATGAAAAAATAACTACTTTCAAATGAACAGTAAGCAAACATTAATTTTGACAAACTATTGAAATTGTCATTTCTCTGGTTCAATAGATTAGTGTAGTCCATAATAAACGCTCCAGCGATAATATTTCGCTTAGAAATTCGACTATTCAGTAATCCGCAGCATCCCTGGCCTATATAAATCCACCTGCAACCTGTATGACGTCATTAACCTCGGTAACAGTTCACTGCATGCGGTCCTTTATTGTAAGCTGGGGTCATGAGGTTAAGTGAACAAATATTTTTTTTTAAAGAAAAAAAAAATAAATTGAACTTAAAAAGATTATGCTATCGTTAGAAAAGCTAAGTAAAAGTGTTAATTTTTTCAAATATTGGAGCAGAGTGTTTAAATTGTTAGAACAAAAAACTATCAGAACCCACCAATAATTTTTGTTACCAATACTCCTAATCAACTCTGTAAATATTTATTATTTTTATTTTGTATCGATGTAAGAAACAAATAAACAATAAATAAATAAACTTAGTTTAAAAAAAAAAAGATCAATAAAGTAATACCTTATTCTCAGTAGACCGATTAGTAGCTGAGTGGATTAAAGCATACGATACCCAGCCAGGCATCGTAGGTTAAATTCCCTTGCCAGCTAAGTCCTCCATCATTGCAAAAACAACATCTGCGTATAACGATAGGTGGTAGAAGTTTCTTAAAAAAATTTTAAGGTTAATTTGGGAATGTTTGTCTTTTTAAAAAAAATATATACACAAAAAAGAATTACTACATTTTATACGTATGGTCTTCAAAGTTATTTAAAAACGCATATTTTCCGATTCATGAATTTGGACTGCATTTATTTCTATTTGATTTCGTATGAAAAAATTCATAAAAAGTGTTTTTTTAATGTTATTAATATCGGTATCATTTCTCACATTTCGATAGATTATGATGGATATTCAATTAGGGTAAATAATGAACTAAACAGCCAAATTAATGAACGCAACATTGGAATCCTAAAGAAGAGGGAAAATAAACGCGTTGATGACAATGTTCTATGTCGTCACAATATATATATATATGTATATTTTTCACGATTTACTTACTTGCCTAAATAATATTTTTAAACTCTACGACTGTTTAAAAATGGATTTTGTATTGATTACCTTTTGTTTTATGTGTTTATGTCACACTCGTGTGTCATCAATTGTAAACCCTCGATCGGACAAACAAGTCCTAAAAATATTTATCACCTCGTGAATCATATTTTACTAATTGCACAGTAATAAAATAAAATTGAAGTAGGGTGAAACCGGTCTGGTTTCAAATAAATAACAGTAACCGAATTAAAAAAATTAGGATATAAATTAAATTCCACCATATCGTCGCCGGAAAGGCAAAAAAGATATTTAGGGAAGTTTACTTCAGAGTCCTTTGAAGTTTTTTTGTTTTTACAAATAAAATTTATTAGTTTTCAGTACCTGATTGGATTTAAAAAAAAAAGTTAACTCAAAGCTCATACTAAATGACCTTATACTTGTGTCGCTTGATTTAAGCATTCTTCTCAATAGTAAATATATTTTAGATAGCTGAAAGGCCCCAAAAGTCTTCAGAATCAAACGAGAGTCAGAGCATTTGATGTAGGATTTTTTGTTGATTAAAACTGCATATTTAACTCAATTTTGACCAAAGTGTCGCTTAAGCACTTTTGCCTTTCCAGCAACGATATTTGTATATGCCAAGCCGGTGTCCAAAGTACCCCTTTGTAGCATGCTTTGCTTTGAGAATACAAATTGGCTCCAACAAACCTAGCTAGCTACGAGGGAAGGTACGTAGTTTCATTTAAGCAGCTAAATCGATTGCCAGTCCCCTCCGCCCCTTAATTGCATCGTCTCGTTTCATTACCAAACTCGTTTCCAGGTCCAAATCCTCCCACCGCGTTTTTACAAGTGATTTCAATGTTTGCAATCCGTGTGAATCACTTTCACAATTTAGAAAAGTTTTTTCACCGTTAGAAAAAACCCGTGTAAATTTTTGGTAAAAATTGTTGAAGACATGGGAAAATTTGTATAATACTGCAATTTTTGTTGTTTTCCTTTTTACATTAATACAAACATTTAAGGAAAATCCTGTAGGCCTAACGTAGAACTTAATATAAGGTAGGTAAAGGATAAAGCTTTACAAAATTTCATGACAGCAGAGCTAACCGTTCGAGAAGTTGTGTTACACCACTCAATCAGATTTTTCGTTAAAATAATTTTGTTTTTTCTTAATGTATTCTGAAAATACTGTGTGAGACATTTTTGGACAAGAAGTCAGGCGAAAATGGGCAAATTTCGTGATTATTGATGTTGTTGAAGCCGAAAACGATATTTTTTTTGTGCGAAAGTTTTCCAAAAAACCGTGCAGTGCTCCGTCAAAAGTGAAAAGTTCTGAAAATCTTCCTTAAAAACTTTTTTTTTGCTACAAAAACATCAACAACGTCGATTTTTTTAAATCTCATCACTCTAGCACACTAAAAGTAACTAGCCAGCACTGGCTAGCAACTATAAGTAAAATAATATGAGAAGATAAGTAATAACGTACCTTCATGTCGCACAAAAATAATAGTAATAAAAAACATTTAATTTAAATAGCGCAGTTTTGTGATATTTCACCGCAAGTGCACATCATTGTGCATATCTTGTCCAAATGTGAGGTGTACATTAATGGTTGGTTTCATTTTTACACTATGCACGCATCAACATTGTTTTTATATCATTCATCTCTTAATGTATTTGGCGAACAACTGTTTTTTATGAGATCTTTGTTAAATAAATAAATATCTCTCATTATCAAAATTATCCAAAACTGCATAAAATAACATATAAGTATAGTATTTAGAAGACTTATTTATGAAGACCTGTCTTCAGAATTAGCGTGCTAATTTATAAAAATGTTTTGTTTGTTAATTTAAAAAAATTCAATTTAGAATTTATTTGTCCTAACATATGATTACTCCATGTCTCTTTACTTATTTTTCGTCAAACAAGCTGCAGCAAAGTTGACAGTTCGATAATAGAATTTTTGCATATTTATGACAAGCGGCGGAGACATCTCCGCGGCCATAAAAAACATGGAACGTCACAATAATTTCGGAGGTTTCTTCAGCATACCTGTAGGTTTACGATAAACTTTGGCTTTCTTTGAGAAAGTCGTTAGACATGAACTAATTTAGTCGCGAATTTCTCATGTGAATCTTTTCCAAGCATTCATCGTATTTTCTGAATTTATTAAAAGCCGTAATTTTTTACTTTAAATTTAATTCGCTTTGTATTTTTGTTTTTTTTTTTTCACTAAAAATCAGTGAGTGAAAGATTCTTTCTGTAAAATTTTGTATCAAAAGAAATTTATTGATCAAGGCAGTTCTTTGCAGTCTATAATCTTGTTTCCATCTTGGACCATGATCCTTTGAAGTTTCCACTGAAAAAAATCGAGACAAGTTTATTTTTAAATATAATAGTAGAATTGGAAGCGAGAATATTTTCAGTGCAGATTTTAATTAGAATATTATGACCTAGATAACAACTTTATGGGGATCAAAAAGATCATAACAATAACTCCTTCGATGTGACTAAAGTTAAATAATTACTGAAGCCTCAGCACTCAAAAATGGCACTAAACGTCACTTGGAAGATTTTTAATAAAGGCAATACTAAACATGTTATATATGTACATTTTCTATGGGTTGTTAAGAAAATATCGAAGGTTTTCAGTAAATAATTATTTTTACTATTTAAGAATTGTATTAATTGGAAACCTTAAACATTTTTAATCACCTGTATGAAATTAACAGGTAAATCATTTGTAGTATTGCTTGTATTAGAAAGCCAAAAACTGTGCATCTTTGGGTGCTGACCCTTAAAGTAAATTGATAATCGTAATACAAAGAGAGGACATTGAAATACAGATATATGTGCTGGTAGATAAAAATAATTAATTTAAAACATCGTCTGTGTTGGTAAAAGTGTTAAAGCACACTGAGATGGACACAAACATGGAAGAACATGGAAAATGAGAAAGCGTTTTTGGATATTTTCAAAGTGTCCGTAAGTAGTTACAAACTTAATACATCAATTATTGAAACAGTACAATGATAAAAATTGCACTATGTAAAAGGTTTTGGTAGCTCAATAAACAGAGAAGTTTCTCCTAAAGTCGATGTTCCGAGCTTAAGTCTCGGTCGCAACCTAATCTTTTTAAAATATTTTGTGTTTTCATCTGTTTCATATTTCGTTGAAAATAATTTTAAGAAAATAAATAAAGCATAACGCCCCAATAAATCAATTCTTATTTGAAGAAACTTAAAAATTGTTTAAACACGATAATAAAATGAATATTGCAAAGCCTGCAAGAGCAGAAATAAGATTTATGATAATCTTTTTACTAATTACCGTAAAAACATAGCGATTGAAAAAAGCTTAAGTTTGTTATAAGATAAAAATTAATGCTAGCTATAAATTGCACGAGAAATTCACTAAAAAACATGTTTTTTTTAAACAGGAAACTCAAATTACGTGAAAAAATATGTTTTGATCAAATTGTGCCTCTACCACTACTCATAAATTATAAAAACGCTTGATAAGACTTCGCAGTCAACGAGATTTTCGATTAAAAATAAGAAAAGATTTTTTGAAAAATTACCTCTCAGATATTCAATAGAGATTTGTTTTATACGTGTTTTCGTTTGTTAAGCGGCGATTAGTAAGGAAACTCAGTGAATTAAAGATGAATTTTCTGGTAAAGGTATTATTAAAAAAACACAATATAATAAGACTTAATTCTTCAAAACAAAAACATCGCTCGATCTCCAGAAAGGAAAAGTTTTGATGGCTACTTCAGCGACCCTCCTCAGCGGTAACTTTTTCGACAATGGTAATTACTTGGTGGCCTCTAACTACTTTTAGTTTAATCCAACGTTTTCACCCTCATCCCTTTTATAATCCTGGTAGACCCACATTACACTGAAGGGCCGTGGGCCCCGAAAACCTGTGATAATCTAAAAATAATTCAGAAAATAGATACGCGCAAAAGACATTTTAGCCCAATCGTTGATACATATACACATTTAAGAAATGTACAAATTATCGACAGAAATGTCGATATTACGACACTTTATCTTATTGTATAGTCGGCCCTGGTGAAATTGGTGAGACGATCTTATAAATTGTGAAATTCTAGTCTAATTGAAAAAAAACGCGTTTCTTTAATTATCGTGAAACTCAAATCATCTATACGAGTATAAGATGGAAACCTTTATATTTTCTGTAATCCGAATGTACCAAAATTTGAACGCAGGCCTGCAAAATTGTAAACCCTCTAACAATTGTAATATTTCGGTCAGAATATCAGTAAGATAATTTTAAGAAATAATGAGTTCCGGTCTATTGATTTTTCATTCAGTATTCACGAGGAAATTTTACTTAAAAAAAATACATTTTTGAAGCAAAATGTTATTTTAAGTTTTAATTTTCAGACTTTTCAAACGGACGAATTAAAAACAGAAGCTAGGAAAGGGAGGAGTGCGTAGAGTCACATGTTTTCAAATCAGTTGTCACTCTAAATGACGTAGCTTGTGGGTGTGTTCCGGTGATATACTCGTATCTAAACTTATTCACAAAGAATCATGACATTCCATATTGCAGAAAAACGAGCTCCTCGACTCCAATGACATTATAAAACATCAATGTATCCATCCACGTCAGTATGTAAAAAAGTGAGCTACAAAATTTGTTTTTACTATCATGAAATAATAAATTTGAAAAAAACCAGAAAGGCTTTACTGGGAAAAGTATTTGTAACAAAGGTAAAAGATCAGACGGAAGCAGACCACTAAAAAGGTTAAAAAAAATTTAAGTCTGCCAAAAAAAGAATTATTGGGGGACAGATACTCAAATGACTGTAAGATGTGAATCCTAATATCATACCCTTAGGCATAATTAACTGGAAGAAGACAACAAGGCCACCAGGACTTTGAAGGGGTTGAAGCATTCATGACGATGATGGCTATTCTTGTATCATTCACACCTAATTAATTAGAAAACATGTGTTTTTTAATCGAATAACCATTATTGTAGAAGGTAAATTACCTTGTGAAATTTTCAAGGTATTAAGAGATTAAGATCTGAAATTAAAATGCAGTAACTCTATTAATGGCGGACTGAAATTATCCACAGGAGCGAAGTTAGCAATGGGGTGCTTATACCAACCCTGATGCATGGCAGTGAGGCATGGAACTGACAGAAGAAGGATGAAAGTAGACTGAATGCTGTGGAAATGAGATTCTTGAGACGCATATGCGGTAAAACCATGTATGACTGTATTCAAAATGTGGATATCCGGAAAGAATGCAAGGCTGATGTGAGCGTAATGAAAAGAGTCAAGAAAGAGACGCTTAGATGGTTTGGGCATGTAGAGCGAATGAACGAAGAAAGGAGTGTGTAAAGAATATATAATGCAAAAGTGAATGGAAGAAAAAGTCGAGGACGCTCGAGAAAGACATGGCACGATCAGGTAAATCAAATACTTGAATCGGGTCATGTGAAGAGTCAGAATAGCAGAAGAGTATGTGTGAGACGATGCATGAGACGATGTATAAGACGATGTATGAATGTGAATGAAGCAAGGAGTGTTTGCCAGGACAGAGTTGTATGAAGGTCCGTCCTTTCTGCCTATTCCTGCGGAGAAACGACGTGATGGTTAGTTAGTTAGTTAGTGAAGATCTGAAAATATTGTTGAACGGTTTTCGTTAGAAAATTGTTTGCAGAATTCAACATTACCTTGGTTCACACACGAGCATACTGCATTAGCATTTTTGTCATATCGTCACACAAAAAAAGCAAAAATTCTTCGTTACCTAATGTATAAAGTAAAAATTTCATATAAATGTGCGCCAGAAAATATATGAATATGCAAGTTATTCAAATTTTCAACCTGCGTTTTATTTTTTCATTTGAATATGGTGTTCCCACATTATACGAGCATTTTTTACCAAATTATTCTAATTTTTATTTGTTAGTTAACACATAGAACTCGTGGTAAAATTTTACGTTTGTTTTACTCTTTTATATGGTATGAAAATTTTAATACTAAACCAAGCATTGGTACCGAAGAACGAAGCTTTTGATTTGTTAATAATTTGGATGTTTTATCAACATACTCCGGACAATGTAAAAAATTAAGAGTTCTTTATCGGAAGGCCAAAAATTGGGATATTTTTGTAAATATGAAAAGAAAAACACTCCGATGACATCATGAGGATTGAGGTATACAAGATTATTAAGCTTACAATCCAAATGAAAATCAATGGAAGACCTGGTTGATGTAGATGCACTTCTGTGAATGGTATGTTATTCCAGAATACAGCCTGCAGTGTGAAGGTTGGCCTGATGATATTCAATTCGCGTTTTTTTCGCCATTCGATTAAGAACTTCTGATATGGTTAGCCTATCTGTTTAAAGTTTCTCTATGATGCGCCATAAATCGTTGTTAGAAAGTTAAAGGGCTTAAGCGACACTTTGGTCAAAAATGAGTTAGATATGCAGTTTTGATCAGTTTTTTTTCTGCATCGAACGCTCTGACTCTCGTAAGATTCTGAAGGCCCTTGAGCCACCTAAAATATGTTTGCCATTTGGGAGAAGGGTTGACTCAACCGAAACGAGTTTGGAACTTTTTAAAACTTATTGTCGCTTCAAGTAACTCAGTGAAAGCATTGAGTTACCTGAGTAAACTTTTTTTTTCAAAATCCAACCAGGTACTGAAGACTTGACTCATAGTATAAAACAAAAAATGCTTTTAAGTGCTCTGGTGTACGCTTCTAAAATGGCGCTTTAGCCCTTTTGCCTTTCCAGCGATGATATATAAAATTCTAGGCATCATTTGTTTTGTATACTATGTAAGGTTGAGTTTCCAAGGCTCCCAGCATAAACACATCGACAGAGTTTTATCGACAAAATCGGCCATTTGTTTAACACTCCCAAGCACGGCCGCAGACAGCCATCGACCAAATAACAGTTCACATCGACTAAATCTGCTTAATTAAGTCGATATTATCGATTAAACTTTATTGATGTATTTTCGCTAGGGCTCCATGTAATACAGAATCAAACGTTGTTCAACCAGAACCACTCTCATTCAAAAATTCTCAAAGTCTATGTTACAAAAGAGTTTCTTCATCCAAATAAAGCTGCTCCCAGCCATCTCAATGTTAATCTAATCCCTGCTTCTTGAGATGGATCCCATTCGTCGTTAACTTAAGTTCCTGAATTTTATATTGTGAAACACGGTCTATTAATTAACTAACTAACTAACTACCCATCACGCCGTTTCCCCGCAAGGGTAGGTAGAGAGGACGGACCGCCATATAACTCTGTCTTGACACACACTCCTTGCTTCATTTACATTCATACATCGTCTCATACATACTCTTCTGTTATTCTGACTCTTCACATGACCCGATTCAAGTATTTGATTAACTTGATCGTGCCACGTCTTTCTCGGGCGTCCTCAACTTCTTCTTCCATTCACTTTCGCATCATATATTCTTTTCACACTCCTTTCTTCGTGCATTCGCTCTACATGTCCAAACCATCTAAGCGTCCCTTTCTTGATCCTATTCATTACGCTCACATCAGCCTTGCATTCTTTCCGGATATCCACATTTTTAATACGGTCATACATGGTTTTACGCACATACGTCTCAAAGATCTCATTTCCACAGCATTCAGTCTACTTTAATCCTTCCTCTGCCTGTTCCATGCATCACTGCCATACATCAGGGTTGGTATAAGCACTCCATTGTGAACTGCTGGCTGTGGGGGGGGGTCTATTAATTAATTAATTGCTATCTAACAAATTCACCAACTGTATTGAACGTTTTAATGCTACTAAAAGCTTTGTTTGGAAACAAATATTTTAAGTCTATATTTGTTGTTTGCTTTGTGAAAAATCAAACATTTAATTTGTGTCAAAAAGCTGGTTCAACATGTTTTCCACACATTTTTTATTAATCATATTCAAAAACACCAATCGATTAAGGAGTTGATAACGATTCGTTACACCCTGCAATTTCGTTAGCAGTATTCTCTCGTTCTCAATCTCAATATATCCCGTCCGCTGCGAGGCCATCCCTACTGCGGATTTACTACCCCGTGAGATACAAGGAGGTTCTGTTCTCCTTCTATTGTATCCTGTATCTCTGTATCGTAATAAGTTAAGTTTATAGTTCGGACGATTTGCAGTAACGATCAGTGATTTAGTATACCATCTTTATAATGCTATTACGATTGGATGTGGAGATTTTGTACAGAATCGTATTTATTTGTTAAGAATGTTGAACAGCTTTTGTAATATTGTTACTGCGTTCAACGGACATGTAATAAATATATATAAATTTAATATATATTGTCAGGTTATTCGCAACCCGGGAATGTTTGTCTTACTTTAAAAAAAAATATAAAAATATATATATTTATATATTTTATATATATATATACACTTTATATATATATATATATATATATATATATATATATATATATATATATATATATATATATATATATATATATATACACTCTTATACACTCTTTTCACATTTGTAAAACGTATATATATTTGTAAGCAAAAGCAAAAAATCATAAAAAATTGCGAAAATCGCAGACTTTTACGATCGGCGATGTTTTTTTAAAACGCAAGTATCCGGAGCGCATGTCGGAGAGGGGGAACGAAAAATCTATACTTATTGGCGCCACACTCCTTAGCAGCCCGTTTCCCGTAGTCGCTGCCAGGGCCGCTGTAGGGACCGTCTGACGCCGTGCGGCCGGTGGGCATCGCTAAATGCATTCTCACTTTTGGAATTCGTCAGTTGTTTCAGTTGAGATTGCTTTCATTTATGAAAACTACGCGTATATAAAAAATGCCTTTAAACAAAAATGCCAAAAGTGCCTTGCAACTTTACCCACTGTCAATGTACGAGGCCTGTTCAAAAGAAAAGGTGAATTTTAAATTTTCGCGGGCTGTGTTCATTCGATTAACGATTTTTTATTGTTGTTATGTTAGTACACATATGTTAACATATGTTAGCATTATCAGCCATTTTGGATTAGCGGTTTGTTTTTGACAACTGGAAAGGTTAGTCACGTTTTTGTGTGTTCTTCGATTTTTTACTTTTTGAAAAAATGGATCAAAGAATAAAATCTATGATTTCACAACTCAAGGAGTAGTGCTTATAAGTGGTACAAGCGCTTTTCAGAAGGCCGAGAAGATGTTAATGACGATGAGCGTCCTGGAGCGTCCTAGTTGTCAAAAACAAACCACTAATCCAAAATGGCTGATAATGCTAACATATGATAAACATATGTGTACCAACATAACAACAACAAAAAATCGATAATCGAATGTACACAGCCCGCGAAAATACAAATTTCACCTTTTCTTTTGAACAGGCCATGTACCTTAAATGGAATAATTAATGTATCAAGAGAGTTTTACGGTCATTGTCTGTTGTACCATTTAGCATTGTGGAACGAATATCAACATATTTCATATTATTCTACTTGTACTCACTGTCACCCACCTCAGAACAGGTTCTAATAACCTAGTAAGGTAGGTAATGTAAAAAAAATAATGTAAGAAACAAGAAAGTTAATAAAAAGTAAAAAAAAACGACTTTTATAAGGGATGCTGGAAACCATTTTCAGAGTGGTTGATACTCTCAGTATCACCTTGATAAGATATTATCTTGTAGAATCCAAACGTTCTTTGCACTGTACTGAAAAAGCTAATTGTGGGCATGATGTGTCAAACTTTTGAAATATAAAAATACTTTCTCGAATAGAAAATAATTTTCATTGATTTTATGTAGAGCCTATGTATTATACAGTCAGTATAAATCAATTTTTGTTCGAATTGCCACATTTATAAATGTTCTGTTCAGTAGTCAAATGGTTTTAAAACCTTTAATCTCTTTCCTTTCCTCAATTTACTTTTGCCTCACAAAACTTTGCTAGTGGGAATGCCATAATTCTACTGACTGTAGGCAGTTGTAACACGTTATAACAAGTATATTTTGTTGTTATTTATTTTTAAAGTGAATACCGCACAAGAGTCCCAACTGCTCTCAAATGTCTAGACCCAGTGAGATTATGAAATCCCCAACTGGGGTATGTTGTGAGTTTGAAGGTAGTAGAGAAGGGTAGGAGATGGGTAGAGGAAGATAGGGAAGTACCTGACTATTCAGATCTGGTCACCAAACACGGCTAAAGCCAGTTCAAGCAACGTATCGATTCTGAATCGTGGTTTTTCACCAATGCGACACTTAGAGTATCTACTATTCTGGAACGTGCCGCAAATATATCACACATTATGTTGTATGACTTAAATGTGTCGAATGACACATATTAAATTGAATTTATTTGCGACCGCCAGGTTTGAACCAGTGACTTCTGGGTTCATAGTCGAACGTCTTACCACTCGAACACGGAGGCTGTAATGTGGAAACGAAAAGTGATTTGAAATAGACTGAAAAGGTACCGGTGTTGTGGGCATGTTTATGTGTCTAAACTTAGCAAAAAATTTTTTTCCTTCTTCTGGTGGAAGCGATCAAACTTTTGAAATACCTATTAAAATTCTTTCTCAAACAGAAAATAATTTACATCGGTTTGTAGAGAGTTTTTTTTTGTTGATTTTATGGATTCTTTCGTAATCCTCTACTAACTAGCTGGGGCTTATACAAATACCCCTCATAATGTCTGTCTAACTAGTACTGCGGCTCATTAGGCCTTATTACTATCACCATCTGATGGTTTTATTTACTTGACTGAGTTTATTTTTACATTAGAGTTTTCTTAGGGAAAAGATCTTATATAGTCTTATGAATTTTGGAGAAATCACTTTTCATTCAAATCGTTACATCTACGAATATTCTATTCAGTGTTGAAATGGCTGTATAACCTTTATTCTCCCTCCCTTCTCAAATTTTTTTTGCCTTACAAAATTTTTCAATGGGAATGCCATAATTCCGATGAGAACATAAGTGTAATGAGCTCTGGTTCCTTGAAATTTATACACCTTTTCGCCATTAAAATGTATTGACCAACGTTAAACATTAAGAAAGGTATACGTTAGAGAGTCAAGTTTAAAAAGTTCATAATTCTTACCATTCAAAAACATAACATAAGAAATTGACAGATCGATGGTATTTTTAAAATAATTTTTCTGTGCTGAACAGGATTCAAACACGTAACTTTCAAACTCTAATGCACCATCCTATGTAGACCATTATTTTTTTCATCCAATTTATCAGAGATACTTAAGTTGGAAACTTAAAAAAACAGAATAGAAAATTTCTTGTATTGTGGGGGTGAAAAATATTGTCAAAACTTGCTGGAAATTACTTAAACCAAATTTACCTGACTTAGACGGGTAAGTTTCCGTGCAAACTTCATTATTATTATTTCCATCCATTTTCCTCTGCATCATTTCCATAATTTTAGTGGCTCTGAGCAGTGGAACTCTTCAATTGTGTATAGTAACAAATCAACGTCTAACATCATGATAATGCTTCTAGTTTGATTTTTTCGCTTAAGAAAAAATAATAAAATGGATATGCTTCATCTCAGTTCTCAAGTGAGATCGGAGATTTATTCGATGCGAGTTCTTTTCGTCTAAGATACCCTCCTTCTGTCCTACATCGAGATCCCAGCATCCTCCCCGTAGCGACATTCACATAAAACGTCTTTGAGGGCGATGCAATTTTCGCAATCTTCTTTTAGTGGAATCTGACAGAAGTGTGCGGAGAGTTGTAGCCGCTTTCTTTTCATATACTCGTAGATGGTTAAAAGTTGCTCTGAAAACTGAAACTTGCCTCGTAAGCCATTCATACAGTGGTAAACAGAGGTTATAGAACGTCACATGCCTCTATTGCAGGCTTTTCTTGCTTTAATCACGTGCATACATCGTGTATTTATACTCTTAAATAATTTCAACTCACGTCCATGTCTCGACTAGAGTATTTGAATCAAAATGATCGTGCAAAGTTTTCTAATGATATTCTAGACTTCTTCTTCCAATTTCATTATTTTCTATATTATATGATAATATTTTTACCATCCATACTTTGTACCCATCGGGACTATGTAAACATCTCTTTTCCAACATTATTCAAAATGCTGACATTGATCTCGAATTGTGTACCGATCTCATTATCCAAAATAAGTTCATACGTGATTTTACCACACATATGTTACCATAATCTGATTCACCTAAGCTTTCATCCATCTTCTGCCGTCGATGCTTCAATACTCTTTATAAGAGTTGGTTACATGCATACGTTCCAGACAGTGGGCAGTAGGAAAAACAACAGATTAATTTATAATAGAGAAATGTACCAGCAAATGTTACTGATTGCCATTGGATTTTTTTTCTATAAAAGCACTGCCTTAGACACTAACAAAGATACTAATACAAACGAGCCATTTGAACGCGTAACAGCTCACGGCAAACATATTATGCGTAGTCTAGTGAACATAGAATAATCTACTCTGACGTTGGCGGCGTTAAACATGTGTAGTTACTGCTTTTGACACGTTATAGTAGGAAAATCGGTGAAGCGCTTGCGGCGGTGCGATCGGATAAATTTTGAGATTGCAGATATATTTACCGGTTAGTAGCTGAGTGGACAAATGCATCGGATTCCCATCTGGGCGTCGTGGGTTCAATTTCTCTGCTAGATAAGTCCTTTATCATTGCACAAGCACAATGTTCCGTTTATTATGATGGTAGTAGGGGTTTTTCAAATATTGTCAAGTTATTCGCAGCCCAAGAATGCTTGTATTTCTTTGATTTTTGATTTGTCCAATAATTTCATATTATTATATCCTTGGAGTAACAATGTATGGAGAGAGAGATAATTATTTTCACCCAACCTATACAAACTTGCAATAAATGACTTTCTTTGGGTTTTTACGTCGTAGACCATGAGAGGGAAAGAGACAACAAATATAATACACCGCTTCTATGTACTGTCACAATGATCTTGAGCTCCTGGGTCACCGCGGGACTCCGCCCACATTTTTTATTTTGCCACTAAACTTGACGCAACTAAACGGTTTTTTAGGTTGTATGCTATATTTTTGTTGAAATAGCATTTTGTTGAAATAGCATTTTGTTGAAACAAAAAACATTATGTCGATATGTGCTATGAATGGATGTATAAATACCCTAGTCTTAGTCTTAGCCACGCCCAGGTCCACCGAATCAGGTAAAAATCATCAAAAACTGACTACACTGCCTTGAATAGAAACCACTCTATATACTCTAAGATTAAATCTAATATTTTTATGTGAGTATAGCAGGGTAAGCAGTGCTTATGTGCATTCAAGAAGTGCACGCTTCTAGTTGCAGAATACTAAGTTAACTTTCATTTCTTCGTGTTTGTGACTACTGCATTCCGATATCTTTTTATTGCTTACGACAAAAGTCTCGCGGCCAAACTTCACACCCCTTGTGAATAAGGCTTAGTGGCAATAACCTCCCCCAGAGTGACACGATGGGAAGTTTCTTTCTCATGGGTTGGGGTAATAAAGGGTTTCAACCGAATCCCTCCTCGGTGCAAATTCCGCAACAATATTAATACGACAGAAGTAAATTGATTTCAGGTCTTTATTCTACGTCTCGTAGGTAATGTATGTTGCGATCTTTTCAATTTGGGTGTCTTGACTGGAATTCTGCGCAATCTTCTTTGATACGAAACATAGACATTCTTATAGTTTTGACAGTGCTTGAAAATAAATTAAACGTTATTTTAGATTGGTTCAAAGTCATAGATAGTATCTATGCAAAAACTTGTACATTTTAAATAGTATTTCAATCAGGTTAAACAATTAAAATTATCGTACCACGTAAGAACACTTTACTTTAATTTATCGAAGGAAGCAATCACTTTGTGGTTTGACATTATTATTTCATTAAAAAATGTTTTAGTTTTAAGCCACTTTATTTATACACATATAACATTCGACCGGTTTCGGTTAAACTTAACCTTCTTCAGGAAAGTATGTATATAAACGTTTAATACTTAACATTCTTCAGGAAAGTATATTTATAAAAGTCAATATAAATACTTTCCTGAAGAAGGTTAAGTTTAACCGAAACCGGTCGAATGTTATATCTATATAAATAAAGTGGCTTAAAACTAAAACATTTTTTATTTTAATTTTACTTTACTTTAAGGTAGAGTTAGATTCTTTGTCAAATACATATTTTTGGCTTCGTAATTCGTCAATCACTGACGTAGGCATAATGCATTAATTTAGTGTAAAATTATCAAAAAAAGTTGTATCGGAACTCCATTTTAATGATTATAGTAATACCAAATTTTAAACATTATTCCACTATTTTTTTTATTTAAGACCTGACCGGTTTCACCTTATGACGGGCATCTGCACCAGTCTAAAGATGTCCGTCAAGGTAAAACCAGCCAGGTCTTAAGTAAAAAATAGTGAAATAAAGTAAAAAAATAGTATAATTTAAATCATAAAAAAATATAAAGGTGTTTTTTTAAATTATATTTATTTATGATACAATATTTACTGTTTTATGAATTAACTTTACACCATTACATTGTAAAGCAATCGTGTGATTAAAAACCTTTACAAATTAGCTAAATAATAAAAAAACAATAATACTGATAATACTAGGCTAATTTATATCGCGCAATTTTTGTGAAATATCACTTCAAGGGAAAAAAAATTCAATACTTCAACTCTAGTTTAATTCTGAAGGCTTTTTTTGGTAAAAGGACTTAAACGTCACAGGTTTAGGATTTTTTAGCTTTTTGGCGCTTCAGGTAACTCAGTGAAAACATTGCGTAACCTGAATTGATTTTTTTTTTCAATAACCAACCTGGTAGGAATTCAAGACATAAATTGTATTGTAAAAATAAAAATAAACTTTCGCTACAGCTCTTTTGCCTTTCCTGCAACGACATGTAAACATTTTCAATCTGTCCCTTATTTAATAATTTTGTAAAATATTAAATGAAATAAATTATGAAAATACCAGAGAAAAAAAATTGAATAAAGATATTTGACTAATCACTAAGTGATATTAAATTAGACGAAAATATTTTTAAATGTTTTATTACAACTTATGTGTGTACTATTTAAAAATGAATAAACAAAATCTAATGCTACATCGTGAAAAAAGTCAATTTAATTTTACAGCAAAACTCGACTATACCCATTTTAATAATCGTCCAGACTAGACCCTTGCGGGGCGAAAAAGAACAATTTTGCTATGGGCCGTGTAATTATAATTGACACGAACAACACACACTTGGTATTATGTGTATTAGTGCATATATGTACATTTCCATAAGTGATGTTCTTGCAACACGTCACTGAGAAATAGATTCTTGTCTTATTTAGGCCTGCCTAAAGTATTTAACTAGAAAAGGACAACAAGTGTATTTTTGTGTTTGAATTTAAATATTCGAAATGTTTTCCAGTGTGTTCTTTTCATTGTTTTACAATATAAGTTTAATAAAAATTCACAGAAACTTTCTATAATGATGTCGTATAACAAGCTTGATATATGTTGTATACAAGCAACGCATCTGCGTGAGTACTGTGTTCGGGTCAACTCTATAAGATCAACACGTTTCATAGTGAAAGATACTCATAGTATCGTTCTGATCAAAGACCAACATTCAGAGTCTTAACGTTGCTAGAAATGGCTTTAGCCGTATTTGGTGACCAGATTTGAATAGCCAGATACTTTCTAATCTTCCTCTTCCCCATATCCTTACCCTCCCCACTACCTCCAAGCTCATAACATACCCCGATTGGGGATGCCATAGTCTCACTGGTTCTAGACGAGTTGGGACTCTTTTGCTGTATTCACTATATTTTGCAAAAAATTAAAAAGCACATTTTCTTTTGTATTTCATAACATAATCATTAAAATTTTTACACATTTAGCCACACTTATATACAAGCTTGACACATAATTTTATACACATCTTACTATAAGACAGTCTTTTATAAATACAACAAAATCACAATATTTTTTTCAATTTAAAAACCACCTACAACTTAGTAATAATAATGAAAAATCAAATAAAAAATAATTTTGCAGCTTTGAGGCTTATTATTTTCATATTGATATTTGAAATAATATGAATAATTCTCAACGTAAATATGGAACATAAAAAAATATAACGGTCGTGACCGAGGCTCGAACTCGTAACCTCTACTCTATCCGGAAGTAACGATTTTGCCAATTCAGCCACCGATACCGACCGCCAACGATTATAAGGAGCCGGCATTTTTACTCGATCATTCTTTAATTTAAAATTATTAATTTAAATGTTTTTTTTTCCGATTTGACTGCCATCCTTGTATGATATACAAAGCTCTGCCCGGGCACATATTATATACCTAGATGATGTGTAGGATAAATCATAATTTTTGTTGCTCCATATAAAAATAATAATAAAATTCAACGTTTAGCTATATTTTCAACGCAGACAAAGTGAACCGATCAAACGTATCGGGGAACCGTGTTACCGTCGTGCGGAGACAATTTATCGCGTTGGTTTGTCAAACCCACCCGGGGGGAGTTAAATAAATAAATATACAAAATACCCTTTCATTTTGTGTCATTTTTATTTGAATTTAAAACAGAAACCACGAGCATGCGTGTCGGCTCGCCTCCCGAGCGGAGGTAGAACTCTCACAGAAATGCCCTTTGTTTCGTAAATAAGCAGAGCAAACATACGAATACTTCCCCATTGTATATTGGAGCTTTATGCCGGTATTGTATCGTTCTGCGAGCTTTATGAAACGAATAAAAAGTTATTGGCTAACAACGTTTTAACCTTTTTTTAAATAACCCAATCGCAATTTTATGCCCCCTAGATCCGATAGGCCGATGGAACGGTAATGAAAAAATACTATCGATGAGGAAATGTGCGAAAGCATGATTTACGAAAAGCTTTTTTCAAATAGAGATTTGTGTAAAAAAACGTTTTTTTTTTCCATAACGAACACCGCACAAGAGTTCCAACTGCTGCCAACCATCTGGAGCCAGTGTGACTATGACATTCTCGATTGGGGTATGTTGTGAGGCTGTAATTAGAAGCAAGGGGAAGGAGATGCGGAAGAAAAAGGTTGGGAATTACCTGGCTTTTCAGATCTTGTTACCAAACATTTTCATGCTACACAGCTTACATCACAAATATGTGTTTATTTATTTTGGAAGTACGTAACATACAGCCTTTCGCAAAGCAATAACGACGGAAGATACACGTTTATCCATTTTAGCTAAAACTCTACGACATACATGCACATGTTTTATTTTAATGAGTTATGGTGAGGTTTGTTATGAGGATGAAATTAATAGAAAAAAGAAGAAGATGCGGCATGGAATGTTGAACTAGATGAGTTGCAACATAGAAAGTAAGTCAATTAAACAATTTATAATTTTGAAAATGAAAATTAAGCCAAATTCTTTTCTATGCTTCTCTAATGAAGAATTTTTCAATGATTGTTCAATTTTATCATATGAATAATCGCCTCTTTCTCGCCCTAATCTTCATGAAATTCCGCGTAAGAAGCAAATTTATTATAAACTAAGTGTGCACATACACTTAGTTCATCCTAGATACGGAAAACAGAAATCTACCGAAAACTTTGTTATAATGAATGGATAAACTGACCTTTTTAATAACTCTGTAGATTTTACACGAACTAAACCTTTCTGAATATATCGCAGCACTCAAAGGCTTATGCAATAATCCGAATAGATTTTTAGGGGAATCAGGTGAAACGAAATAGGAATTGCAAATCAATGCACAGAGCTTTTTTAAAACGGGACAAGATACATCAAAAACCACTCCACAGAATCCCCCATAAATAAATCAGGATTCGTCTCACACATCCGATTAATAACATCATGAATTATAATATTCAAGTGGTTTTAGATATTTATATAATGGAACTTTTATAAAATGTATGTGATTTTCATTCTATCTCATTTTAAATACATTATCTAATCATATTTCAAGTGTAAAAACGATTTAATGTGTGATTTTTTTATATTTTCGTTGAAAGCAAAACAAAATTAAAGTACTCTCAATAAAAGCACCGGTGTTCATATTTTTCGTGAAATAGTTTAGAAGCACTAGAAATAAATAAAGCCACTAGACTTAAAATTCATATTCTTAATAATCAGGTAAATTTGTTCAGTAGTCCAATATAAGGTATATTTCCGTAAACTCATAAAATTTCTCCTTATTCTTTGATTTCCTTCTCAGTTGACGTTTTGCCTCTATCATTTTATATTATCTGTCTCTTTCTCTCTGTTCCTTTGTTATAATTTAAATGTTATTCTTTGTTTTCTCACTGTTTTCTTATTTTATTTTATATTGTGTTCTTCCTCCGTACGTACGAGTATATATAACCATACACTGTGTATTTTTATGAGGCTTAGGCTAAGCGAAAAAAGTCGTTCATAAAATTTTAACAAAATCCGTGGTCTTGTACAAAGTAATTATTTCATTTTCATTATGTTCTATTTTAAAATATTAATTAAGAGAAACCTTTTTCTTATTAATGTCGTTTTATTCACAATCTTTTCTTGAATTTTTAAAAACATCGATCGACTATACGAGTTTGTTCTCCAAACCTAGAAATTAGCTATTGTTCTGATTTACGACTGTGTTGACAGGAGTAATGCAAACCCTTAATTGTATGCAACCTCCAATTTATAAAAATATGTTTTAATTGAATTCACTACCAAATTTAAATAATTCGAATAATCCATGAAAAAAAAAACAATTATTCAACGCCTTAACGTTCAGAGTATTTTAAAATTTAGACGTAGAGTGGATGGACTAAAAAAAGTGTCGGGAGAATAAAAGATGTGCAAGTAGATGGAATTAACTGTTGGAGACGTCTTAAGAGGACGTGTAAAACGTTGCGTCATGCCAAGAGTCGGAATAATATTATGGAGATTATTAGATGTAGTTTGAAAATGAATGAAGCGAGTATACGTAAAAAAGAGTTTTGTGGCTTTACATCTTCTCTGCCTACCCCTGCAGGTTTTTTTTTATGGTCAGTTACTTAGTTCTGTAGGGTAAACTTGATTTTATCATAAATCTTGCTTTTTAGTAGGTGCACAAAAATTGTTAACACAGGAATGAATTACTTAGATTGAGGAAATATTTTGAAAATAGGTTTTTAACTGTGTTAAGGCCGGGTGGTATAAGTTACTTAGAATTATGTGTATTGGTGCATTTTTATATTTGTGATAGTGATGTCCTTGCAAAACGTCACTGAGAAACAGCCTTTTGTCTTGCTTACGCCTACTTAAGGCTTTAACGAAAAATAAACAAGTTCTTGCGTTATGCGAATTTTAAAAGTTGTGTTCAATTTATTGTACTTTTTTTTCTGAAGTCGAATAAAACGTTTGAAACATGCTGTATGCAAAATAATTGATATTAAGTAGAAATTAAGATTTGTACAGCGCCCTTGAGGTGTTTTTTCACAAAAATAGCGCCATACAAATTATCCAAATATTATTAAATATTATTATTATTAATGCATCTATGTGAGTAATATGCAAGTATCAACTCTGGCAGCACTATCTATATATTCTAGGTTCACTATTAAATCTATGGTCAATAGCTACCCTGATTAACCTAGTAAGAATAAAAAAAAACGTTTTTTTTAAATTAACTTTAAGTGAATTCTTTTGTGAGTACGTACGTCCGTACGATTAAAAGATCGATAAATAAATCTTAAATATTTCATAAATTATTAATTGTATTATTGACTCACCTTCTTTGTTGCAACTCATCCGATTAAACATTCCTCGCCGTAGACGTATAAACAATAAATTGCTGTTCCTCAATCATCACTCTACTAATTACGGGTATCATTCTCCACTGTCCAGAATGTCGAGACTTGTTAACTCAAGCCAAGGTTTTTAAATTTTTGGTACCAGTCCAAATGATTTTTGTCATTCTCTACAACTCTACCAAAACCTAGACTTGACCTTGGTTTTAACTTAGATGTTCTTCCTTATGTGTATTTTGTTGTATTTTTGTCATTCTTTATAGTATTATGTTTGTTCTGTTCTTTCTTTGTTGATCTTTTTTTCCCATTTTGTGTTATGTATTTTGTTTGTAAATGGATGATAGTCCGTTAGTATGTGCATAAACAAATAATAATCCATAAAATTTCAGAACAAAACAAAATTTAACGTGTGAATCCTGAACGCTGCTGTTGGACGATACGTCCACTAGATTTGGTGATTGCTAGAAAATTTGAGTGTAACAATTCAAAGCATTGTCGGGTCTAAGCTGTGTATTATTATTCCATATTCTATCACCATTGTGGGGCCAGTTTGGAATAATTCTACAAAGCAAACTGTAGTTGATAATACTGACGGGCCCAGGCAGAACTTGCCCAGACATCTGGTTTTCATTAATAAATTTAATTTACTATTTTGAATGTGCATTTAAAATATATAATTATAAAAAGAATCGTTATTCAAATTTATATTAGAAATTCAAAATTTAAATTTCTGGATTCAAAATAAGCTTACTGACCGTCTGCAATCGGCGGAACTATTGCATCCCCAATTGAAATATGTTGTAAGGCTAAATATAGTAGGAGAAAGAGGCATGTGGTATTTCAACCAACGTTTCGAATACGAATAATGGTCTTTCACCAAAGCGGTTACTTAGAGTATCTAACACTTTGAAACGTGCCTCAAACATACTATATCGTCGCTGGAAAGGTAAAAATGCTTAAGCGACACCTACAAAAATGAATTAAACGTGCAGTTTTTATCAGGTTTTTTTCTGCATCGAATACTTTGACTTTCGTTTGATTCTGAAGACTTTTGTGGCCCTTCAGCCATCTAAAATATATTTACCATTTGGGAGAAGGCTTGACTCAAGCGATACAAGTTTGGGACTTTTTAAGCTTTTTTTTTCGCTTTGAGCAACTCAGTGAAAGCTTTTAGTTACCTGAGTTAACTTTTTTTTCATAATCCAACCAGGTCCTGAAGACTTATGAAATTTTATTGTAAAACAACTAAAAAAACCTCTAAAGTGCTTTGGTGTAAACTTCACCAAATGATATATTATTTTATATGAATTATAATGTGAAATAACTAATATTGATTTAAATGAATATTATTTGCGCACGCCGGGATTTGAACCAGCAACTTCTCGATTCATATTCGAGCGCCTTAACCACTTGACCATATATTTATTTCTTAACCATTACATTTATTTATTTATAAAATAACGGACCAAAGTCCAATTACAAAAAAGATATAAAACACGAAATGGAAAAAAGAGCAACAGAGAAGGAATATCACATACATAATAATAAATGAAGCGATGACAAAAATAGGACAAAATAAAAATAAGAGAGAACATTCAAGCCATGGTCTAGTCAAAGTTTTGGTAGAGTCGTAAAGAATGTCAAAAATCATTTAGACTGATACCAAAAATTTCAAGACCATGGCTTGAGTTAACAAGTCTCGACATTCTGGACAGTGGAGAATTATACCCATAATTAGTATAGTGATGATTGAGGAACAGCAATTCATTGTTTCTGAGTCTGCGGCAAGGAATGTTGAACTGGATAAGTTGCATCAGAGAAGGTAAGTCAATAAACCAATTAATAATTTTGTTAAATGAAAATTTTATCAAAGTCTTTCCTGCGCTTTTCCAGTGAAGACATTTTCAATAATTGTTCAATTTCATATTTATTACATTGTAGATTGTTTTATTTTATAAGTATTTCCACCCTGATAATTCTATTATCTACGATTCCGCTTAACTTAAATACGCAAATAATAAAAGTAAAGTACCCATAACTTGTTTCCATTAGATAAAAACAACCAACCCCCTAATAAAGGTAATTAAATACTCTACGCCCTAATTTAAGTACCAGTTAGGCTCTGGAACGTCCAACTTAACAATATTAATGTATCGATTTAGGACAATGGATTCGCCAGTGTCTCTGGAAGATATTTAGGTCAATCGTATGCCGCATTTAGCGTCACAAAGCTGCTGGGCTATTTAAACAGACTTGGCTGAATCGAGCTTCCACCAGATGCAAAGGCTTGAGTTTCAAAGAATAAAACAGTTTGTGAAGCCTTTGGCACCTTCATCTATCAGCGTATGGAACATTCTTAATATGTTTGCAGTAAACCCTTGTTTCCCTGAAGAAGCGAGTGGGATTAAGGGCTGTAGGAGGTTATATTTTCAATTATGTGCTTTGACTTTTATTTTATTTTATTTATTTACAACAATAACAAACTAGCTAACTGACTAACTAACCATCGAGCCGTTTTTCCGCAAGGAAAGGCAGAGAGAACGGAGCCGCCATACAACTCTGTCTTGGCACACACTCATGCTTCATTCACATCCATACATCGTCTAATACATGGCGGTCTGCATGTCAAGTGGTAAGCCGCTCGACTATGAATCCGCAGGTCGCGGGTTCAAACCCGGCGTGCACAAATAATTTTATTTAATTAATATGTGTTATAGCACATTTAATTGATGTTAAAATAATAAAAAAAATAGCGAATTTGCGGCACGTTCCAGAGTGCTAGATATTAAGTATCGCCCTGGTGAAAGACCACCATTCAGAATTGAAACGTTGCTTGAAATGTCTTTAGCCGTGCTTGTTGATTAGATCTGAATATCCAAGTACTTCTCAACCTTCCCCCTCTTATATCCTTCCCCTCCTCACTAACTTTAGCCTCACAACATGCCCCTATTGGGGATGCCATAGTCTCACTGGCTCTAGACGGTCGGGAGCAGTTAAGACTCTTGGTGAGACGCTCTCCTCGGGCTTCCTCGACTTCTTCTACCATTCACTTATTTATCATATATTCTTTTCACACTTCTTTCTTCGTTCATTCGCTCTACATGCCCAAACCATATAAGGGTATATTTATTGATCCCATTCATTACGCTTACATCAGCCTTGCTTTCTTCCGGATATTTACATTTTTACCACGGTCATTCATTGTTTTACGCACATACGTCTCAGGGATCTCATTTAAACAGCAGTCAGCTTACTTTCATCTTTACTCTGCCAGTTCCATAAAAATAATTAATAGAGATATAATAATAATATAAAATAAATCTTGCCAATTAGAATTTTTCCTCTGCTTATGATAAATATTATGAATAAAGTGTGACAATATACAGTTATAATTTATCTAAGTTGTCGGGGGGAGAGGAAGGTGGGAGGGCTCATGGGAATGGGATAAGGGAAGAATTATGGGAGGAGATGAGAGGTTAGTTTCAGTAATCAAGTTTGGGTGCAGTCGGGTCATGGATTTTTGTTTAATATCATGTATAGTTAAGTTGAAGATGTCAATGTGGAAAAAAATAATGTTAAATAAATTTGTAGACCTGTTAAATGAAGGAGTTTTGTTTGCTAGCTAGTATATGTTTATAAGATTAACTAATTGAACTTAATTGTTTTTCATTGTGTAAGGGTGCCAAGACTGAAAAAAATAGTTTTAGTGTTATTATACAACCCTTTTGTATGGCAGTGAGGCATGGAACTGTCAGAAGAAGAACTGAATGCTATAGAAATGAGATCCATGACGCGTATATGCGGTAAAACCATGAATGATCGTGTTAAAAATGTGGATATCCGGAAATAATACAACGATCTTTGCGTGATATATGGTTTGGGTACGTAGATCAGATAAACGAAGAAAATAGTCTCACGAAAATATATGACAAGATAAGGATTATTTTATTAACTGACTATTATCCAATTACAAAAAATATTGGCACGAATTGAAAAAAAAGAGCAACAGAGAAAGAACAGCACATGCATAATATTCAAATGAAGCAATGACAAAAATATACATTTGATAGAATATTCAAATCAAAGCCTGAACAAGGTTTTGGTAGAGCCCATAATGTTGGACATAATAAATTGTATTCTTAGAAAATTCTTATCGTAAAGAAAATGTCAAAGGTTTTCAGTGAATAATCTACTGACACTGTGATCTTTTGAATTCTATGAAATAAATACTGAAATGGCTGTAAAAGATGCAGTTTGAAAACCAGCAATATCTTTTTTTAATGTTCTCCTCAAAATTCAAAACTTTAGACATATTTCTAAATACTTGTAAAGAATTAACAAATAAATTAGATGTAGTATTGTTTGTATTAGAATCCTAAAAACTATGTTTTTTCAAAACGCTAAAAACATTAAAATTCTAAATGTCCTACGTTTTATTCAACTTCATTTTCCACATCAAGGCATTTCTCTATAATGGTTTTTTTCCTACTGACTCCCAAGCTGCGACCATAAAATAAAACGAGGAAAAAAAATCACTCATCCATTTAAACAAGCCATATTTAATATCCAAAGACAAAAGTATTTTTTTCGCAATTTCGGTTACTCACCCCCGATTAAATCAGTCCCCACCCCCGGCCACTAATCGCCCGGCTAATTTAACCCTTTACAAGCCTTCTGCATGCTTGGGACACGCGGCGATAAATCACAGGGGTTGGTTGGAGGACCGGCCACTCGCAGCCGCTCATATTCATTCATCCCTCATGAAACATATCAGGGCTTAGATGTCTTAATAAATGTTTTTTTAAAATAGGGTCATTAAATACAGGGTATGCTGAAAGTATGATTGAAATTCGTTAAAGAGTTAATTTTTGTATCGAATTTGTTATAACTAAAATTATTATATTAAATCGTCACCGAAAAGGCAAAGAGTTGAAGCGCGTTTTCGAGAAGTTTAAACCAGAGCAATTTTTGTTTTCAGCGGTATAAGTATGCTGATGAGTTTTGATTAAGGTAGTAATTTGAAGTGATGATTTTAGAAACGACAAAATATTTCATTATGTTAAACAATGAAATTATTCATAATGAACGAATTATTACAATGAATTATTTAAAATAATAGTGGAATTAAAATTTACCACCCAAAACATAATTAAATTTTGAAATATTATGATTCACACTCATTTTTTTGTTAACCTTAACTATATAACAGATATCTGATTTTTTAAGTTAATGTCACACGAAAATTAATAATAACGCGTGTCATTTTTAGGAAATATCACCTCGAGGGCGTCAAAAATTATAAACTATGGCTAAAATTACAATAAAATTATCGAAATTACTTATTATGGCTAGAATTACCTTTTTTATTGTTCATTTATATAGGTCACACTGTGAAAAAGTTTCGGACTTTTTGAAATGATCTTACAGCTGAGTAGAGCTGAAAAACTAATGGGCTAGTTTAGATTGGCAAATTAGGGAAATTCTGTTATTTCCTGATATCATTTTCTGAAGAGATGAGTTTTGAGTAAGGCTCTGAACTCTGTTGCATTATTTTATCATACTCAGATCTCGTGGCAGTTTATTCCAAGCTTTAGAACCTGACACTCCTGCAGCACGCTCTCCGAACTTGGTGTCCGGTGTGCGCTTTGGTTCCTTCAACCTTTCGATACCCGAAGAGGTTGCCGATCTTTGGGTTAGAATTCGCCACTACTAGTTGTGAGAATTTGTGAAGCGGAAGTCAATTAACGGAAGTCTCGTTTGTTATGAATATAATGCCTAGAGAAAGCTCAGTTATTTCTTCCGTGATAAAACTTAAGCCATCCCAACGTAAGAAACAAAATAAGCATACCTTAAACATTCCAGAGCATTAAAATTTAAGGTAAAGCTTTTTAAGATACCCTTCAAGTCGATATAAAACAGCCCTTCAAACAGTAAGCAAGTATTATTTTTTACTTATCATAAAATTATTTCAAGCAATTTTTTTTTAGAAATAAAAAAATCATTAGTTTGATTTCACAAATATTCTGATCATTTTTCACAAGATCACATCAATTTACATTTTGCATAAAATTTACCAACCTTGAAATAATATTAATAGTCTAAAACACAATATGAAACAGAAAAAAAACAAGAAATTAAAAAGAACAATGGTCGTGACCGAGACTCGAACTCTGAACCTCTACGCTATCCGGGAGTAAAACTGCCAACAAAACCATCAAGACCTCATTAGAAAGCGGCATTTTTAAACGATTTCATACTTGTAAAGAAAATTATTTATATTTGAATTTCTTCCGATTTTAGGTTGTGACTATTGTTTTTTTTTAGATTAATAATAAATAAGCGTTAATGCTTTTCAGTAAATTCCAATTTTTTTAAATAAATTATTAGTAACATATCTGAGCACCGTGTAGGAACCATTATTTTAATCAAATATATCGGAGTTTAGCGATATTAATCCAAGCACGCCTATTAAACTTGTAATTTATATCAATTACAGTCCATTATCAACTCGAGTGGGTCAACATTTGTACACTTAAGCCGGTCGGTCGCTAAGCGAAGCATTATAAGCCAACACGATATGGTGACGTCAATTGTTATTGGAACATGTGAAGTTCCCCGGTTAAGTTTACATACGAGTACATATATGTCTGCCCTAATCCAAGGCTTTAGTTTATGAGGTTGTTTCATGAAAGTTACTTTTGAACAAAATAAAGTATACTATAAATAGAACACATACACTTTGTTTATAACCACTTTTTTATTCAATATTATGTCTACCGGTTTTGGAAGTACCCTTCCATCATCAGGACAATATTAATTTAATATTTGGATAATAACTTCATCTCTTCTGGAAGAAACATATGTGGAGATAAATTCTGCACACGATCAAAAAATGTATGTTTTGGAGTATCTGAAGAATGTATATATATATACATTCTTCAGAAACTCCAAAACACACATTTTTTGATCGTGCGCAGAATTTATCTCCACATATGTTTCTTCCAGAAGAGATGAAGTTATTATCTAAAGATTAATTTAATATTGTCCTGATGATGGAAGGGTACTTCCGAAACCGGTAGACATAATATTGAATAAAAAAGTGGTTATAAACAAAGTGTATGTGTTCTATTTATAAATATGGCAAGCCACAAAGTAAATGCTTTTTACGAATATGTAAAGTATATTACTTTAAAAAAATATTCTTGTCATTTCTGAGAACGGAAAAATAATATTCAAATATTGTTGACTTGGGTAAAAAATACCCATTGTTTCAAGCTGATGCTGCAAAATTAACAGAGTTAGCACAGACATAATGTCGCCAGTGGAAAGGCAAAAGGGCTAAAGTGTCATTTCGGTCAAAAATAAGTTAAATATATAGTTTTGATCCGTTTTTATTTCTGCATAAAACTCTCTGACTCTCGGTAAATTCTGAAGACTTTTGTGACCCTTCAGCAATCTTAAATATATTTACCATTTGGGAGAAGGCTCGACTCAAGCGATACAAGTTTGAGATTTTTTAGCTTTTTGTCGCTTCAGGTAACTTTGTGAGTGCATTGAGTTAAATTTTTTTCCAAAATCCAAGCAGGTGCTGAAGACTTTTTAATTTTCAAAAGTAAAACTTTTATTTAATAAAAAACCTAAAGCGCTCTGGTGTAAACTTTCCAAAATGGTGCTTCAGCCTCTTTGCCTTTCCGGCGATGATATGTCATTTGGAATTTCAAATTTAGATTCAGTTAAACGCTTTAAAGCAATATTTTAAATAACACATTCGGTATGACGTCAGTGTGAACATCCATCATTAATTATAAATAAATATGCACCTTTGTTTTACTCACTTTTTTGTTTGTTTTGTTTTTGTTGCCAATTAGTATTGTCACTTCTTTGATATCTTCAGGGCAAATAAAAGGATACCAACATTTAAAATAAATAGGCATAAATAAAAAACTGCACTTTCATAATCTTTCGCATAATCGAACGTTGTTAATATTTTTGTCTCTTTTATCGAATCTCGATCGAATGCATTTTGTTATTAATAATTATTATTATATATGCCTAGAAGAGGACATAAAACCAACTGGTTTAAATTTAGATAATAAAGTCTACAAAAGCTACAGTTATATTTTTATTCATTTCACCACAAAGTTAAAAAAAAATTTTCATAGGATAGTTTTATAAACACTTTTAAAGCAATAATTTTGGAGGCTATACAGAACTTTAATTTTTTTGTGTGACTTCTTTTCTAAATTAAATATTTGATGGTAAAAAAGTTTGGAAATATTTCAACTTTTCATTAGTGTATCTTTTTTTGGATCTTTTGGAATAGACAAGAGAATAATTTAAATGAAATAATACACTTTGTAAAACACCACTTTATTTGAGTTAACAGCCAACCAAACCAACCTTTTATATCAACTACTTACTATTACTACAACTTTTAGCCAACCTTTTATATCAACTAAGTTGATATAAAAACCTTGACGAAGCTTGAGATAAGTGAAACCTGGTTGGCGGTTAAATCAAATAAAGTGGTGTTTAACAAAGTGTATTATTTCATTTAATATATAATGTCACACCCCAAGGTTTTGCTTCCTTCGAAAAATAAAGACAAAAGATAAAAAAAAATAATAAAACATTTTGAGAATATTTTAAACTTATTTGATAAAACAAGAGTCTACGCAGAAGTCAACCACAGCTTTATTATTATTTCACTAAAGCACTCAGTAAGTATTACAAACAGGTAACAGGAATTACTCAAAACCTCCTAATACCAAAAGCAAACACTATCCACCATAAAGGTTCTTTAATGGGCCATTACGGCGATAAACAATTTACCGGAAAGAACAAAAGAGAAAAGTGAAAATAAATATCAACATGATCTTTTCACATTGGGACTTCGGTATTATTTTGACTTTTACTGGTAAATTAACTATTTGTAAAACGTAAAAAGATGGCACCCTTTTTGCTTTTGCATTTTTTTTGCACAGTGGAATCTTTGCTCAAAAAGCCTTCAAGCGTTCAGCTTAGAACATGTACTACCTTTAAGTAATGTAGCCAGTTTTGCTAATTCATGGATTCGGTTGCCACCTATTCAAAGATAAAGGTTCTCTTCAATCGTTAGCCTTCCTCACTTGTGGGCAATATCTATGCCTCTTTCTCAACCACGCACGCCTTAAGATGGTGAAAATAAACCATTCACCGGCTATTTTCAGTTAATTTTGTCTTGTTTCTACTTCACATATTAGTTTTTCTGTCTGAATACATATTTATAATCTCTAAAACTCAAAGAAGAAAATACATTAGAAATTGAAAATAATTGCGTTGATCGAATAAATCTGTGGATGGAATATGTGAACACTGCAAATTTCATAACGTTGAACTCCATCGTTAAGAATGTTTTTGATGGGACACATTAAAATTTTTACTGCTTTATGTAAAAAATTTAATGACAGCCGTGTAACCATTTTCAGTGATTCATAAATAAAATAAATATCATCTCAACCTGCAGAAGGAAAAAACATATTTTAATTTACTTCCAAGTTTTCGTGAAACGAAAACAGCGATTTTTATTTTAACATTTTGTCACGTTCCTAACAATGATCTCCGGATTCATGTTTCACTGTCTCTACCACTAGATCACTTTATCTAGCCTATTTGAGTCTGTTTTTAAGTAAAAGTATATTTATTTTATCCCATAAATTTCTCTTCAAATTTAAGAAAATACGTGATTTGCATTTTGAAAAATGATTTCAAATTGCTCTGTCTTTGATGTACAAACAAAATTTGTATTTGGTAGAAATCAAAAAGGAAGATTGGAGTATCTTTTCATATATACTTTTGCAAATAGAAGGGGTGAAAATTTCTCTCAGAAAACATATTTATAAGAGTTGATTTTATGATGATACGAGTAGAAAATATTTATTAATGTAGGTAAAAATTACCCATTCCGATTGTAGATGATGTTCTTTTTTCTTTATTGGGTCAATTTATCGATTTCCATAAATATGTTTTAAGTCCAAGTGCACTTAAACCGGTCGGTAGCTGAGTGAACAAACGTATCGGATTTCAACCTGGACGTCGTGTGTTCAATTCCTCTGCTGGTTAAGTCCGCCATCATTGCACCAGCAACATTTTTCGCTTATTATGATGGCGGTAGGAGTTTTTAAAATAATTTCAAGTTATTCGTAACTCGGGAATGTTAATCTATCTTTTAAAAAAATGTTGTAAATTATAGCTTTTAGTGAAGTATGTGTATGTGCGAGACACGCGTTACTTTTGTCCAACAACCGATTTTTTATTTCAAATAGGGTGTGAAAGCCTCCCCAAATATTTTCAATTATCTTGATAATTATAAAAAATGCGTGTATTTAAATATCACTTTTCTCTCTTTGCAAACCAAATTTTACTTGATAAGAGAAACTAATAATACTATCACATAAAAAAAAACTCAGTTAAAAAGTGTTATTTAATATATTTATAATATTTTTATTTTCTTTCCGTTCTGTTCTTTTACAGAATAAACTGATTTTATTCAAGTAATTATTACAAAAAAATCAGATATTTTTTAATAAATATCATAACAGCTTCAAAAAAAAAGTTCTACGAAAATGCAACTGTTTTAAGTTCACAACGTGATTTTCACCATGAACTATGGAACGTTAAAAATTATCCATTTAACAGTTAAAAAATAAAAAAAATCTAGTTTTAGTTTATGACTTGTCTGAGGTGGATATTTATTATAGAAGATATCCGGAAACTCATGGTAGTTACTAAGCGCACTGACAACGTTATTCTTTTGCTAAATGTATAAGTCACAACGAACAAATCTGGAGTTGTTTTTAAGTATAAATAAAATAAATAAATTTGCCTAACAACTAGGCAACGACCCAAAAGAGCGTAAATGCATAATATTTTATGTTTAACAATTTAATTTTTTAAACTATAAGCCGTCTGATTATAATGGCCAAGTTGTCAGTTTGAAGATGGCTTGAACATTACATACAAAATCGCACCCATTCAAATGCATTGCATATATGATTACCTATTGTTTATTGGCAAAGTGTTAGTAATTAATAAGCCATCTTCATTGTAAGGCTGTAAATTTATTCTTTGGACGGTGAACTCTGAGGTAAAATTTCGCAGAGATTTTCTTTTGGAATTTTACTCAACTTTTTCCAGTTTGCAGTATCATTATCTCCGTAAGATAGAATATTATTTTGGGTGTGAAACAGTATGACGAAATGGCATATTCATTGTTCAATAGAGAAAATATAGTAGAATATCTGGTAGAGCTGAGACGTTAATGTTAGTTTTGCGAAAGAGATTGGACAGAGTCCCCACTGCTACCAACCGTAAGACTATGACTTTACTAATTAGGGTATCTTTTAAGAATGAAAGAAGTGGGGAGAAGAAAGAGATGTAGAAGAGGAAGGTTAAAAAGCACCTGGCTATTCATATTCAGATCTGATCATCATATACGGCTAAAGCCAATTCAAGCAACATTTCGATTATGAAATGGTGGTCTTTCACCAGGGCGATACTTAGGGTATCTTCCACTCTTAAACGTGCCATAAATAAACTATTTTATGTAAAATAACACAATATGTTAATTACATAAAGTTTATTTGCATACGCAGGGAATTGAATCCGATTCGTAGTTGCATTGCGTCTTTATCACTCGATCATGGAGGCCGTCAAAAGAGTTCGAGTAAGATTTGTATAAATAAGGTTTTCATATTTGCACATACATCGTTATTTTCATTTTTAATCACCCTTCGGGGAAAATGTTATAGGAATATTCTTATTTATCAATAATTAACATCATAACATCAATTCCCGGTGCTTTTCTTCTTCAATATTTCTATGAAAGTTATTTTAATTCTCCTGATTCAATGTTCTAAAGATAGCTTTAGGCTGTTACAGGAAGCTCTTTTCATAATAATATACAATATATAGTGGAACCTCGGATTACAAATAAACAGACTTGCGCTTGCAGATTGTGTTTCGCAAGACGAGAACTTGAAAAACGAGCAATGTCTTGGTATTTTAGCAATTTTTTTGTAACATGTGGGAAACAGCGACAATTTCGTAGTAAAGCTCCATCCGAGTAAGGCTGTAGCGGTGCGAGCGATGAATCTGTTCAACGACAATGCAATATCACATTTAAGCAAAAGTAAAATAAAGTGATTGAAAATAAAATTTAGATTTTATAAGAAATTTTTTATTAAATAACGCTCCAGTTTTTGTAAAGTCAGTATTTTTTTGAATTTAAGTATGATTATTTTTTATTATTTTGGAACGAATCATCTCAGTTTCCATTTTATATCTTATGAAAATTTTTAATATTTACGACTGTTTTGGATTACAAACACGTTTAGAGAAAGAGTTATGCTTGTTAAAATAATTATTAATATTTAAGGTTACGGATAACCAAACATTTGAAAAAAAATTCATTCTCGTATCATTATGAGCGGAAAATATAAGAATTGGCCTAACCTAACATAACCAAACCTAACCCAATATTTTTTAAATTTATTCATCTATCACTATGAGCAGAAAATATATGAAAATGCCTAACCTAACATTTTAAAATTCATTCTACTATCATTACGAGCGGAAAATATATGAAAAAAAAACTTTGTAGAAGAACACAGATTTAATTTTAATTTTTATGACCGTTCCGTTTTGCTTAGCCTAGGCATCATCAGGGTATAAAATTAAAACTGATAATTTAATAGTTTAGGTTTGTATCGTGATAATGCTTAGACTAGGCGAAACCGGTCAGTCATCAAAGTTAAAATAAAATCGATGGTCTTATACAGAGTTGTTTTTTTTCATATCAATAAATTTGTCAAACCACCAAGTAATTACTTTCTACGGAAAAAAAATATAAAATGTAAAATGAGTGAGAATTTAGCCAAGCTGGGAATTGAAGCCGTGACGTTTGGATGGGAACCCAACGCTTTGGATCGCTCGATCAACTAACCGATAGATAAAGTTTATGTATTGTCCTATATAATATTTCTGGTCTTATTCTTCGAAAGTTATTTGTATTTTTTTTATTTCTACAAGTGGGGTGAAAACATTTCTCGTCTAATATGGAAATCGACTGAGAATGTCGCTCTAAAACTTGGAATTTAACAACCCCTATTTCGCGTCACGCCATCGTCGATTTAACCCCCTTAACCTTCTACTAGGCTGATCAATAAGTTCTTTGAAAAATGCTACAGTGCAGGGTGCAACACTATGGAAGACATATTTCCAAGAAAAATAGAAATAAGCATATTTTAAATTTAAGTGCCCACTGTGAGGTGGCTGATGTATTAAACTGCACCGAATGTGGATACAAGAAAGCTATGTTATCATATACTATCTTTAATCAATATTCATATAATATCATCAAATAAATACAATGTACGTAACACACACTTCTTGCTTCATTTACATTCATACATCGTCTCATACATACTCTTCTGTTATTCTGACTCTTCACACGACCCGATTCAAGTATTTGATTTACTTGATCGTGCCATGTCTTTCTCAGGCGTCCTCGACTTCTTCTTCCATTCACTTTCGCATCATATTCTTTTCACACTCCTTTCTTCGTTCATTCGCTCTACATGCCCAAACCATCTAAGCGTCCCTTTCTTAATCCTATCCATTACGCTCACATCAGCCTTGCATTCTTTCCGGATATCCACATTTGTAATACGGTCATACATGGTTTTACCGCACATCCGTCTCAAAGATCTCATTTCCACAGCATTCAGTCTACTTTCATCCTTCCTCTGCCAGTTCCATGCCTCACTGCCATACATCAGGGTTGGTATAAGCACTCCATTGTGGACTGCTAGCTTCGCTTCTTTGGACAATTTCTTATTTGCCCCAACAGCGTTCAGTCCTCCATTAATGGAGTTTCCTGCATTCACCCTTTCTTTCAATATCCTTATCAGCCTTTCCGTCTCTTGTGTAATACTTCCTAAATACACGAACTCATCCACTTGCTCCAAGTATTCATCATTCACAACTATATTGCACGCTGTTCTCGTACTCTCTTTCAAACACCATCACTTTGGACTTACTTACATTCATCATCAACACATTTTGCATACATACTTGGTTCATCCTAGACACGAGAAACTGTAGATCTTCCATATTGTCAGCAATCAGCACCGCATCATCCGCATACAATAGGCAACATACTTTCACATTGTTCATTTCGCGCCCAAGCCCACACCTTTCAATTCTAGCATACAATTATCCATGTACAAATTGAACAACCACGGTGACATTACACAGCCTTGTTTTACACCTTTGTGATGTTAAACCACTTCGTAAAATCACCGTTCACTCTAACACATGCAACGCTTCCCTCGTACAAGGACGCGATTGCCTGTATAAGATTTGTGTTAACTCCATACATGGATAATACCTTCCACAATTTGTCCCCTATCAACTCGATCATACGCCTTTTTGCAAATCGACAAAAGCACAGAAAAGTTTCTGGTTTTTGCCAAAAACTTCTCTGTAAGCATCCGCAATGAGAAAATTTGATCCATGCACCCTTCCACTCATGAAAGCACCTTGAATGTCCCAATTTTTGTCTTTTGTTTTCATTCTTACCCTTTCAATCAATATTCTACCATACAGCTTTGCCAACTGAACTTAGTAAGCTTATAGCCCTATGGTTCCCACATTCCATGCGTGACCCTTTTACCTTTTGTACAGAGGCAGATCACAGCCCTTCTCCAATCTAATGGCGTGTAACCCTCCTCTGAACACTGGTTAAAAGTTTGCAAAGCCATGTGAGAACTACACGGCTATCTCCTTTAAAGTATTCAGCAGCGAGATTGTCGAATCCAACAGCTTTACCATTCTTCATGCATTTAATCGATCTTTTTATTTCATCCATGCTGATTTCGACAACATTCACTTCATCATCATTCATACCTGATTCGACACTGGGAACACTGTCGCTTGGGGTGCTTTCAAAAACCTCTTCGAAATATTTCATCCACCTTTTCTTTTATTTCTTCCTCATTTGTCAACATTTTTCCATCTTTCGATTTTACAACTTTCACGCATCCGCTTTCTGGGCCGTTTGGGACCTCTTGACCTCCTTCCAAAACAATTTAATGTTTTCTCGGAAGTGATTTGTCATTTTTATTCCCTCTTCTTCTTCCAGGCGTTTCTTTCGTTCTTTCACTCCAACACTTACTCTTTTCTTTGCATTCCTTGTATGCTTCTTTCGCTCGATCCTCTCCGCGCTAGAAGCACCAGTCGCTATCAGACATAACCATGCTTTCTTCTTCTCTGAGACCAGTGCTTTAATCTCGTCATCCCACCATGCGTCACCTTTTCTTCCTACCTTGCGTGCTTATTCCGCAAACCTCTCTAGCAGATTCGCATAGACTCACTTTTATATGGTTCCATGTTTCCTCTATGCTTAGACCATCCATTCCCTTCTCATTCAATCTTGTATCCATACATTTCTCATACTTACTTCTCACATTATCGTTTTGCAGTTTTTCTATTTTGACTCTTGTTGAGTCGACACCGTTTTCACTTTAGTTCGCCAGCCGCGAAAGAGGTTTAATCTAGAAACTACCAAGAAGTGGTCAGATTCAACCTCAGCTCCTCTGTAAACTCTCGTGTCCACGGTATTGGCTCAACCTAGAGTCAATTACTACAAAATCGATAATTGACCTTTCATTTCCCCTTTCCCACGTATATTGGTGGATACCTTTATGATCAAAGAAAGTATTCGATACAAACAGGTTCCACTCTAAGCATACTTCAGTATTCTTTTACCGTTATCATTCGTTCTTTTATCCCCAAACATACCTAAAGCCGAGACTCAAACCCGTCTCGTCTGATTCCCACCCACCCATTCAAGTCCCTGCCATAATAATCCTTTCATTCGTATTTTTAAGCCTCATTACATCATTCACACTAGTCCAAAAAGCATCTTTCACTTCGTCGCATTCAGAATTGACAGGAGCATAACCAATGACAAGAAACACCCTTGTCAACCCGATTTTGAACCGGATCCACATTATTCTCGCACTTACACATTCATACTGCAACATACATTTAGCCATTCTAGGAGACAGTAACGCTGCAACACCTTGACAAGCCCTCTCTGTTTCTGGTCGCCCGGACCAGATGACGAGCGTGTCATTATGTTGCACTGTACCGCTCTCTTTTTCATACTCTCTGTTAGACAGAGTACATCCAAACATTTAGCCATCATTATATCACATAGTTCATTCATCTTCCTTTTCCATTCCTCCTCTCACATTCCACGTGCCAATTCGACATTGTTCACGTTCCGTCCTCTTCTTTGCGCCACCGAAGGGTTGGCGGTGTGATGGATAGCGAACCTCATCGCCACCTGTTTCGGCCATGCCCTTCCTCTTAAACGTCACTACTTGACTAAGCTAAACATTACATTTAAAAAATACACTATGACAATAACTATACACAAATAGATACAATAAAAATAATATGTAATATTACACTTAATCTTAACGCCAATTAAACTGTCCAATGCTGTCCAAACTATAACTAGAAACTTCAAATTGTTTTAGTATAAATTGTCTCACACAAATAGTTTAATCACAAACTGACAAAAAACAAAACAAAAAAAGGGTCCGGGTTCAGTCCGATATCCGATGTCGTCCTTCCAGGCGTAAGTTATTTCATGGCTGACACTTGACTGCAATATCAATCTGTCAACCATGTGGCCGTTGGCAGCGAGCAGGGCCGGGCAGGAGCGGTAAAGAGGGGGGCAGCGGGGGTGCAGGGTTCTACAGATGATCTCTCTTGCGGGTGTTGTGGGTAAGCGAGGGTGCAGCGGGGCGCGGGTGCGTCACATCTCCACATATTAACACTTTTAACCGTACCGGCATGTCTTCACAGTTTTATAACTTATAACATACGTAAGATGCGTATTTATATAACATAATACATTGTTTTACATATTACTCGTAAACCACTGACACATTTGGTCACTGTTGTCCTTTAAAACTACGAAAAAGGACTGCATCATTACTATCAACAGCGTATCGCAGCCGTCGACACGTCCGGCGAGGACGGCCGCCCGCACAAAGCACCCTTAGCTTTTGTTCAATTGTTTTTTTACTTTGTTATGTACACATGCACTGTTATACTCATATCTGAACCTTTTTCTCTCATAATTTATGATAACTATCATGATTTTAGATGCTTTTAATTTGTATTCATATTATATATTAATTTCTCCTTGTTATTTAGTCTTATTAGCAAAATTAATTTAGTATGAAGCGCACTTGAGGTGAAATATCACAAAACTGCGCTATATAAGTTCACTGTTATTATTATTAATAAACACTTGTATCACTGTTAAATGTATCTTCTTAATGTATGTAAAATTTCACTTGGACATTCACAACTAAATAAAAAAATAAAATTAAAAACTATAATAAATTGGAATTAACTTTGAAGCATTTATGCGTATTGTTTTAATATTAATAATTGAAAAAATATCAATAATCGTCAGCGTAAATATCAAACAGAAAAAAATATAACGGTCGCGACCGACACTCGAACTCGGAACCTGTACTCTATCCGGGAGTAACGCTTCTTCCAATTTAGCCACCGAGAACCTTATAAGAAACCAACTTTTTTAATCGATCAAATTCTTCATTTGAAAATAATTAATGTGCCGGTTTCCTACAAGGTCTCGGTGGCTCAGTTGGCAGAAGCGTTACTGCCGGAAAGAGTAGAGGTTCCGAGTTCGAGTCTCGGTCGCGACCGTTGAATTCTTAACTCGCGCTCTGTAAGCAGCAAATTTGCGGCATGTTCCAGAGTGGTAGATACTTTAAGTATCGCTCTAGTGAATGACCACCATTCAGAATCAAAACTTTGCTTGAAATGGCTTTAGCCGTGTTTTTTTAATATTTTTTTTATATGAATACCGCACAAGAGTCTCAACTGCTCCCAACCGTCTAGAGCCAGTGAGACTATAGCATCCCCAAATAGGGCATGTTGTGAGGCTGAAGGTAGTGGGGAGGGGAAGGAGATTGGGAAGAAAAAGGTTGGGAAGTTCTTGGCTATTCAGATCTGGTCACCAAACACGGCTTAAGCCATTTCAAGCAACGTTTCGATTCTGAATGGTGGTCTTTCACCAGGGCGATACCGAGGATCTACCACTCTGGAACGTGCCGCAAATATACTTTTTTTATTATTTTTATATGAATTAAATGTGTTATGACACATATTAATTAAATAAAAGTTATTGGCGCACGCCGGGTTTGAACCCGTGACCTTTGGATTCGTAGTCGAGCGTCTTACCACTCGACCATGGAGGCCGTTTGGTGACCAGATCTGAATAGCCAGGTACTTCTCAACTTTCCTCTTCCTTATATTCTTTCCTTCCTATTACCTTCAGCCTCACAACATACCCCGATTGGGGATGCCATAGTCTCACTGGCTCTGGACGGTTGAGAACAGTGGGGACTCTTGTGCGGTATTCATTATAAAAAAAAACATTTGGTTTCATAATTTAAATGTGCGTTGAAATCTCCGACGATGCCGGACTGTAAGGAGATGAAAAGTAATTAAGTTTTTTCATAAAATGTATTCTTTGCAGACCAATAGATCTTTAAGATTTATGTCTTTAGCAGCGTTTCACCCCGAATATGTTAGATATATCATGTGAAACGTTATAATAAATGATCGCCTTCAGAAGGGTAAGTTGGGCAAATATACTTCTACCCGTAAACACTATGCAGTATACAATCCCTTACACGAATATTATATTTCAGAAATATACTCGGGTCAGCCGTAAAAGACTAGGTTTTGTCGATTTAAAGAAGTGAAGAATAATATATGAAAAAAATATTTAAAAACAAATTGAGAAAAATCGTTACAATTATCCCGAAAAAATAATCAAATAACCTTATTGATATAAAGTCGATAGAAAGACCGAAGCGCCATTTTTAAACGTTCGCACCAGAGCACGATAAAGCTTTTTTTGTTTTACAATAAAATTTACATGTCTTCAGTACTTGTTTGGATTTTTGAAAAAAAAGTTGACTCAGGTAACTTAATGCTCTCACTGAGTTACTTGTAGAGAAAGAGCTAAAAAGATTCCTAACTTCTATCGCTTGAGTCAAGCCCTCTCCTAAATGGTAAATGTAACTAGATCAGTAAAACTAACTTCCTATCTGTTCCCCACCTTCTTCCCTTATCCCATTCCCATGTTCCTTTCCACCTTCCTCTCCCTCCATCAAAGTTAAGTTACTTAATTAAAAATGTAAGTTTATTGTTACACTTTATTTATAACATTTATCATCAGGAGAAGAAAATCTGCAATTAGCATGATTTATTATTATATTTATGTACAAATTATTGTTGATTTGCTGTTAATTTTCCCAAAATAAAGAAACAAAATGAACAAATGAAAAACATATATTTTAGATGGCTAAAGGCGACAAACCAATCTTCAGAATCGAACAAGGGTCATAGCCAGTGGCGGCTCGTGAGTTTTTAGTGTGCTAGAGTGGTAAGATTGAACAAAAAACGTCATCATTGATGTCGTTGTAGCCGAAAAACCTTTATTTTTTTCGAAATTTCAACTTTTTGTGTAGAGATTTTTCAGAAATCCGTGCAGTGCACCACCAAAACTGAAAAATCCTGAAAATCTTCATAGAAAAAATAAAATCTTAAAAAAAAAAATAAATCATTTTCGGCTACAACTACACTAACAATGTCGTATTTTTCAATCTTAGTACTCCAGCACATTAAAAACTCACGAGCCGCCACTGTCATAGCCTTAGATGCAGAAAAAAACTAAGCTAAACTCATTTTGACCAAAGTGTCGCTCAAGTTTTTTTTGCTTTTCCATAATAATATTATAATAACATAAATATCAGTACTGGAGATTATATAAATAGTTTAAAGAACAAGTACAATTCTGAGCTTATAATAAAGCTTTCGTAATGTTAATAATGAACTGGTACTTGTTTTTATTTTATTTTTATGAGTATTTATATCATTGTATCAATAAATAGTAAACATTGTAATTACTTAACTAGTTTTGAATGCCCTAACAAAGGCATGGCTTACAAAAACCGGTGTGTTAAAAAAATGATGTTTTTTAAATAAAAACACTGCTGGGAATAGCGTCAACTGTGTCTGTTCCAGATTTTTAAAGCCATGTATTTTTTCTTCTCTTATATTTCTTTCACAACATTATCGTTATAGATTACGGAATACCATAATCTGACTTGTTCCGATCAGTTAGTACTTTTTTGCCGTATCACCTTTGTAAAATAATCTTTTCTAATAAATGATCGCAATTTCTGATTAAACTCTGATATCCACGATGTTTTCCACATTACCATTGGCAAATTTGAATCACTGATATTTATTTATTTAACAGAAAACTGAAAAAAAAACAGTTTTTCACCATTTACATTGAGAAATGAATGATGTAAAAAAAATATATTGTAGATACATGCATAGTGTAATAAAAGAAACTAAACATTTATTTAAACCAAACATATATACAAGGAATTGTATATCCGAAGGAGTGATTTGAGTACAAACTGAAGAAGTGTGACGCATTTTATATGATTTAAAAAAAAAAATAATGTGAGCAATGAAAAACATAATATAAAGGATAAAAGAGAGGTTCACTCGTGTATACATGTCTTGATATAATCGTTAAATTGGTGAGTATAAAAATGAGGGTAAAACAATATTTTATTTAAAGTATGTAGATCGTTATGTACCTAACGGTCAATCATGGTAATATGTAGGCAACTTTATACGATCATAGTTAAAGATCGTAATATATCTGTCGGTAGTTGAGTGGACAAACGTGTCGGATTCCCACCCGGGCGTCGTGCGTTCAATTCCTCTGGTGGCTAAGACCTCCATCATTGCACAAGTAATATATTCCGCTTCTTATGATAGCAGTAGGATTTAAAAAATATATATATATTGGCAGGTTATTCGTAACCCGGAAATGTCTTTCTTTAAAAAAAAAAAAAATAATAATGTATGCACAAAAAATGCCAGACTTTTCACTAACAACGCCAAAATATTTATTTAATAGGAATGGAGGGTGTCCAAATTATCCACATTTAATCGAAAAGATAAAAAATTGAAACGATTTCCTTAAATTTTTTAAACAAAACGAAATTTGAATGTTTTGATTTAAAGCTGAAATCTGAGATCTTGGAATTTCTTAATTTCTTTATTAAATGACCGGAAGTTTTAATTTAAGTGCGCGTTGCTCATTTTTAAGAATACATTGATTGAAATATTCATTGGTAACGAAAAAAGGTTTAACTATGCATTATGCTTAAACCATAAACATACATATGCATTCAATCCGCTGTCTGATCATAATAAAAATACTTTATTGATGTTTCACGACGATTTTTTTTCCATAAACGCGGCAATCAAATAATTAAAGTGGTGCATTATTGACGCCGTCGTTCTTTTCTAATTGCCAACTCATTTATCGATTGCCCTGATTCGTAATCACAATTACAATCAAACGTAGCAAATTGAATTATTAGGTAAACAACTGTATTTCCTAGAAAACATAATATAATAAACGTAAACATGTGCTTGGTTTCAAATACCCAGATTTCATGGTAAAATATTTAACACTTTAAACACATTGATATTTATACATAAAATGAAGCACAACTTGTAAACAAAATATTTCAGAAAAAAATATCCAAAACCAGAATACAAAAAAAAACCAATACACAAAACAGCTTACTTTATAAAGGGATAAAATATTATAATATGCTGCCGGAAACCATCCAAATAATGCCAATCGATAATAATATTAATAATAATAATATTTGGATAATTTGTATAGTGCCGTTTTTGTGAAAAATCACCTCAAGGGCGCTGTACAAATCTTAATTTCTACTTAATATTAATTCTTAGTTTATATAAATATACAGCATCATATTTACCTGGCAGGTCACTTCTGGCAGGACACAATCACCATATCATAAACTTGTTTGTGGCGGTCCAGAAAAACTCTGTCTTTGAAGGGTTCAATTTCAGTCTATTTGAGGTCATCCAGAGAGTGATCGCTTCTAGACACTCAGTCATGCGGATTTTCAGACTGTTTATTTCTGTCGGTGAGCAGTAAAAGTAAACTTGCTGGTCGTCGGCGTACCAAAATTTAAAAAGCCTGTAAGAAGTTCTCACAGTTTTTGAGTGTGCTAGAGTGCTAAGATATAGAAATTAATGTTTTTTTAACCGAAAAAGTTTTTTTTGTTATGAAGATTTTCAGGATTTTATAGTTTTGGTGGTGCACTGCATTGATTTATATAAAAAGTTGAAATAATAAAATAAAAAAAATATTATTTTCGGGTACCACAACATTAATAATGGCGTTTTTTTTTTCAATCTTACCACTAGCACACTAAAAAATCACGAACCGCCACTGGTAAGAGCCATTTAAAATACATTAGTAATATCGCGTAGCATATAAGTTATTATATTATTTACGAGTATAAGTCAAGAAGAATTTAATGCTTGTATGTTCTCTCTTATGTTTATTTTGTCCTAGTTTTTTCATTGCTTCATTTATTATTATGTACGAGGCCTGTTCAAAAGAAAAGGTGAATTTTGAATTTTCGCGGGCTGTGTACATTCGATTATCGTTCTTTTTGTTATGTTGATACACATATGTTTATCATATGTTCGCATTATCAGCCATTTTGGATAAGTGGTTTGTTTTTGACAACTGGAAAGGTTAGTCACGTTTTTGTGTGTTCTTCGATTTTTTACTTTTGAAAAAAAAATGATCAAAGAATATGTAATAAATTTTGCGCTAAAAATGGAATAAAGTACTCCAACGCAGTTAAAAATGTTGACTGTGGCATTCGGCGAGTCTTCATTGTCTCAAAAAAGTGTTTATAAGTGCTACAAGCGCTTTACAGAAGGCCGAGAAGATGTTAATGACGATGAGCGTCCTGGAGTTGTGGAAAAACAAATCATGGATTTTATTCTTTGATCCATTTTTTCAAAAAGAAAAAAACCTCGAAGAACACACAAAAAAATGACTAACCTTTCCAGTTGTCAAAAACAAACCACTAATCCAAAATGGCTGATAGTGCTAACATATGAGAAAATTCAAAAGTCACCTTTTCTTTTGAACAGGCTATGTATGTGCTATTCCTTCTCTGTTGGTCTTTTTTCCATTTCGTGTTTTATATGACTTTTTTTTGCAATTGGACTTTAGTCCGTTAATTTATAAATAAAAAATATTTTACATTAAGAGCCTTCTTTGATGTACAAATAACTTGTTGAAAATAAATAACACTTAAACTAAATTCTTGAAAACACAAAGTAGCATTATCAATTCTACTACTTAACATTTTTTGAGGTTATTCAGACCGTCGACAAGATTGATAGTCACTTGAATTAGCACATATGTGCCTTTAATAAACTAGTAGAGGAGCATTATTCAAAAAATTATCTGTTATTTGTATTTGTCCAACAATTTAGAGTCCTTAAGGCACCATTTGTGCAACATATATGCAAAGAGACCTGCGCTTACTTTTTTGGTTATCTGGGATCTGAGTGAAAGATCTGCATTTAGATAAACACCTAGGAGTTTCACGCCATTTCTAGAGACGATGTCACAACTAATGTTATATACTACTTGATATAACATACTAATTTATTTTAAATGGTTCTTGCAGGCTATTTTTAATTTGTTTCTTAGTATAATTGTCATGGTTTCCGGCAACGCATTGTAAAAATTCATCTCTTTATAGAGTAAACTGTTTGTGTTTATTGGATTTATTATTTCTGGTAGTCTGATTTCTTTGCATTTCCTTGTACTATGTCTGTGAATATCCACGTTGTAAATAATTTGGTAATAAGTTAGTCATAAGTTTTATTTTTACTTTTATTGTATGTGTAAATATTAATGTTTTTATTGTTAGCATTTATTTCACTGTTAGCCAAATTAATTCGTCTGACATTTTTAAATGTCTGTAAATATTAATGTTTTTAATGTAAGCATCTATTTCACTGTTAGTTACAAGCTATAAGTCCTTATTGTAAGTCACTGGTTGAGAATATTAGGTGTAAGCCATTAGTAACAAATCTTAACTGTAAGTTATTAGTTATAAGTTTAAAGGATAAATTAATTTGTAAAGCGCCCTTGAGGTGATTTTCCCACAAAAACGGCGCTATAAAAGTTATCCATTTATTATTTTTATTATTATTTATTATAGATCCATAACCAATCACCAAGAGCCGGCCGCGTGTTTGATATGTTGTCGTTGGAAGATCGGAAAATCTCTGCCGAAGTACTCTTTCTGCAGAAAATTGCTAGATCCACTGTAGATTGCCCGGAAGTCCTTCAATGGATCCAGCTACGAGTTTCCAATAGACTAACCAGATCTGACCAAATTTTCAGCCTCCCTCGATGCAACACTAATTCTGAGCGAATTCCTTTATCAATTGGGCATTAAACCTTTTGAACACACCACTCACAATTTACAATTTGACATTTGTAACTCTGCACCTCAATCCCTAAAATCACACCGACGATCTCTAGCGCCTTTATAACTTCAGATACCTACTCATTCTATAGTACCACCTTTCTATAAAATTTCTTCCTTTATATATACATATCGTCACCGGAAAGGCAAAAAGGCTGAAGCCCCATTTTGTGAAGTTTACACCAGAGCACTTTAAAGTTTTTTTTTTTGTTTTACAATAAAATCGTCCTTAGTATCTGGTAGGATTGAAAAAAAAGTTAACTCAGGTAACTCAATGCTCTCACTGAGTTACCTGAAGCGACAAAAAGCTAAAAAAGTACCACATGCTCTTCTGTTATTCTGACTCTTCACATCGCCCAAGTATTTGATTCACTTGATCGTGCCATGTTTTCCTCAGGCGTCACCGACTTCTTCGTCCATTCTATTTCGTATCATATATTCTTTCACACTCCTTCATTCGTTAATTTGCTCCACATGCTTAAACCATCTAAGCGTCACTTTTTTGATCCTATTCATTACGCTTACATCTTGCATTATTTCCGGATATCTCCAAGTATCGCCCTGGTGAAAGACCACCATTCAGAATCGAAACGTTGCTTGAAATGGCTTTGGCTGTGTTTGGTGACCAGATCTGAATAGCCAGGTACTTCCCAACCTTCCCCTTCCCAATCTCCTTCCCCTCCCCACTACCTTCAGCCTCACAACATATCCTATTTGGTAATGCCATAGTCTCACTGGCTCTAGACGGTTGGGAGCAGTTGAGACTCTTGTGCGGTATTCATAAAAAAAAAAAAAAAAAAAAAAAAAAAAAAAAAAAAAAAAAAAAAAATCTCTTCGTTGTTAAATGGTAGATACGATATCGAGATGTGAGACGCTCGATTGCGAATCCAGAGGCCGCGGGTTCAAACCCGGCGTGCGCATTTAAATTTAATTTAATTAATTAGTGTCGTAACACGTTTAATTTATATATAATAATATGTAGTAGATACTCTAAGTATTGCCCTGGTAAAAGACCACCATTCAGAATCGAAACGTTGCTTAAAAATGGATTTAGCTGTGTTTGGTGACTAGATCTGAATAACCAGATACTTCTCAACCTTCCTCTTTCCCATCTACTTCCCTTATCCACCATCTTCAGCCTCACAACATACCCCAATTGGGGATGCCATAGTCCCGCTGGTTCTAGACTGTTGGGAGCAGTTGGGACTCTTGAGTCTTGGGACACCCTGTGGTATTCTCTATAAACAAAAAAGAGCATTGTCGACCTTGTTACTAATCGGCAAGGTGTTTCGTAGTGAATAAATAAACGCATTTTTTTCATACACCTTTCAGTAAAAATCAACCGATTCAAAAAATATAGTTCTGGACGCTTCAGAAATTTAGTCCTACTATTTTTTGATCCTACTCTGTATGTGAAACCCACTACGAAAGCAAAAATGTTTTAAAGTGTCGCAATTATAAAGTTTAACTAAACCCTAAACATTCACTCGGTTTATTTACGAAAGTGACAGGGGCTCTATTTACTTTTAAAGTCTTTATGGACGTTTCCATCTATTTTTACAGTATCACGCGTTAAACGCCGATTCATAGCTTCCAGGACGTATTCAAATATCTTCGTATAACAAATGGGTATTCTGAGTTGATTGATTTACTTGTAAACCCATGAAATGTGAATAAAATGAGCTTTCGTTCGATGACCAAACAGATCTTGAGAGCTTTAGTCTCCTTAATGACTTAGTCTTACCGTACGTAACGTTGTCCATGAAGCTTTGTCTTGGTCCGGTAAAGGCCTGTTACCAGATAGCTTAGTTTCATACGCCAGCTTAATGATTCTATCCTCCCCGCTTGGCGTACATAACTAATCTGCGCTAGTCGATTGGCTTTAAGGCAGCTGGTTATGAGGGGTTGATGGTTAAGGCCGTATATATCTTGATTACTCCCGTGTCTCCAAGATTTCTACTGCAATCACTTGTTTAGTCTTAACGTGCACAGTAGAGTTCTGAAACCAGGGAGTGATGCATGGATCTGGTAGAGAAAAAATGATTGAACGCCGAGTAAGGTTTTTTGCACACGTAAGGCGCGGAATTTTCGCTTCTCGGAAATTACAGAATGGTATACTTTACGTTGGATGGGACGCTGCCCACGTGCCGCACGACAACTTCACGGCTCTGCACGGCCATCTTGCATCCTTCTGACGAAGTTTGCTAGAACTACGGTCTCGAGATCGTTGCATTCTGTAGTCATATATATATATATATATACATACTTTTTTAAATTATGAATACCGCACAAGAGTTCCAACTGCTCCCTATCGTCTGAAGCCAGTGAGACTATAGCATCCCCAATTGAGGTAGTGGGAGGGGAAGGGGATGGGAAGAGGAAGGTAATGACGTACCTGGCTATTCAGATCTGGTCACCAAACACGGCTAAAGCCATTTCAAGCAACGTTTTAATTCTGATTGGTGGTTTCTCACCAGGGCTATACTGAGAGCATCTACAACTCTGGAAAGTGCCACAAATATCCTTTTTATTATTTTATAATAATTAAATAAAATTTATTTGCGTTCGCCGGGTTTGAACCCGTGACCTTTCAATTCGTAATCGAGCGTCTTGGAAAACATTCACATCCGGTTGCTTGTTGGTTAAGTGAAGAAATATCCTGAAATATGCAATGTGGCTGCAGAGGATTACCACCATCGAATACAGAAGCGAGCAGCTTGGAATTGTCGGTGGTTTGAAAAGGATTTAATGAGCAGAACGTCGGTGGAAAAAAATAAATATGGATGTCCATTACGTTATTTATGTATTTAGAAAATAATACAAAATAGAAAGTTCAGTAGCAGGTAACAATTCAGGTTCGATAAAGAAAATTAAGGTTTGTGTGTCACGAATCGTCACAATTCAATGACTAGCACCGCTTTGTTTTTTAAACCATTAACTTACCACAAAATTAAATACATTTGTGAAAAAGTTAATAAAAATGTAATAGAAGAGTAAAGAGTGAAGAGTGAATGTAATGGAACATGAGACTAGAATTGGTGAAGCGATAATTGGGTACAAAGAAGAAGTTATGCAGCATCCCATTCTCAATAATAAGACCCTGAAGAAATAGCGCGTTGGTTAGTAGATAGTTAACATACAAACGTATTTTATAAGCATACGTACGGACTTTTGCCTACGGACTTTCTTGCTACGTTTATCCTGTTGCGGATATTGGGTAAAATTACCAATTTTTTTTAAATATTACAGCATAAGAGGCCAAACATCAAAGGAAAGGTAAATTTGTACATTTATAATAAGACTACAGTATGCGCTGATATAAAATACCTCTCCCTCTATTTTCATACGTAAGAAGAATTTTAAAATTCAATTTTTTTTTTGGTTTGGAAATGGGGTAGATTTTAAGTGGTGTGATGAATCATCAGCTGCAAAACGTTTCAAAGGGGTGAAATTGTATAAGGGTTGAAGTGCCACTTTAATTAAGTGCATTTTTCAATAATTTATAGTGCACACCAGACAGGTGAGTAGACAAAAAAACGATGGTTCAAATCTGTTATATAATGTAATTTTTTTTCTAGAAATAACTTTAATCACTGCCAATGAATAGTTTGTTAAGTTTAACGAATACGCACTGATAAATTATTCATGATAAGCAGCCACTTTTTTTTGGAATTTTTTTTTTAAAATAATGTTAGAATAAAGAAAAAAAAAACTAATTTGCGAGTGGGAAAGGAAGGTTACGAGGACCCAGGCTGTTTGAATCTGATCACTAAACATAAATAGTGCATATTTTCATAGAATGCACTTGTGGTTGGAATCACTTTGTGGTTTGACAAATAAGAAATGAAAAATACAACATTACAACTACAAGTACAACATTAAACTAAATTAATCAATTGCTTTTTTGTTTAGTATAATTTTGTACCCTGATGATGTTTAGGCTAAGCGAAACTAATCGGTCATATAAAAAAATAAAGTAATATTCGTGGTCTTTTACAAAGTAATTTTTAAATTTTTATAAATAATACAATTTATAGTATCGTTTTGATTTTTGTATTTTTTGAATTTTTAATTTTGGTTATCGTTTTGAAGAAAATATCTTCCATTTGCTTATCGCTTTGCTATGACGACCATCTAGAGTTTCATGTACTATTTTAAAATAAATAAATAAACAAAATTGTTATTTATTTCGAGTTTACCCAAAAATACAATTGTAGAAGCTGTTATCTTTGTAAAAGTTTATTCATATAATTATAAAATAACTTAGTTTTGTAATAAAATAATTCTTTCTGTTGCCTGAAGTTTTAGGCAACAAACACAATTATTTTTATTTGATGAAATAAGAAGTAAATAAAAAAAGGAAACGAAACTAAGTTATTAAGTAATCATTGAAAAAATCTAACTTTCAAATTTCGAATTTAAAACTTCTCAGGCCGTGTACCGGATGATTCGAAAAAGTAAATTTCCTTAAACAATTAAAGTTACAAATTGAGTTTTGACTTGTTGTCAAGATTGCCGGGTATCCACGCAATTATCTCGTGCTATCTCTTGTTTTATCTCAACGAATTTATTCTCCCTCTTTCCTCTCATCTGGACCAATTAGTCGTTATCTCATTAAAACAATTCCGTTTCGGCCTTCCTAACTTTTCTCCTACTTTTGCCGGATGAACTGATATAATGTTTTACGTGATGCGATGTGAACGCACGTGGTTTATGGTTTCTTACGAAAATGTAGGATAACTTAAGTGATCACTACCCTTGGGAAGGTGCGACAAAGTGTTTACAAATCAAAAAAAGCATTGTCAAATTTGAAAAGTAATTTTATGTTGGTTGATATTGAAATTAACACGTTTGTTTGATTTAAAAAAAAACTTAAAAACGTGTAAATTGTTGGGAAAAAAAAAAACGCAATTGGCAGGACTTTAGTTAACTTTCAAAGATCCACTTTCGCAAAATTTCATTTCAGCCCTGTATACGACTAGAAAATAATACCCTAATGTTTTTGAAGGTATTATTGTTTTTTTTTTAGTTTTATATAATTCAATTCAATTAAATTTATTATTTTTGTGTTTTTGCTTTTTAAGTTTCTGTTTTTTACTGTCATAACAGTTTGATAATGGCCTTAAACGCCGAAACAGCTGTCACTAAAAACAAAAAACTTAAAATAGCAGAACTCAATAGTAAAAATATTAAATTTAATTCAATGGAATTACATTATAAAAAAAATGGAGTTCTACAAATTGAACACACAACCTATAAATAGGTATTTCTGTTGGAAAGAATTATGAAACTAAGGATAAAATGATGGGAAACTATTCACTCACCGATGAAGTTGAAGTTCTTGACTCTTCTTTCACAATTTTACCACTGAAAAGATTTACGAAAACACCACACCCATTTGAGTCTTCTTTTCACGAAACACCACATTTATTTTATATTTTTAGAAGATCTAGCATTAAACATAGCAAATCAAACGAGCAACCAAGTTTTTTCACACAAAAACCCTTCAATTCGGTATTCAATTGTTTGGAATACGGTATTGTTGAATACGGAATTCGATACGGAGAAATGGTTGGATAGATAAGGACTTAAAAACCTAACATATTATCACTTTGAAATTCAACAATCATCATAGATTAAACAAACAAAAGTTTGAATTCTGTACGAAAGAACTTCACAGAGAACCATGGCAATGAAAAATTCTGTTTCTTCATATTTAGTTTGAAAACTGAAAAATACACCGCTGAAATTGTTATAAACAACCGCGACGGCCTCCTAGGTCGAGTAGTTAAGACGCTCGACTACGAACCCAAAGGTCGCGAGTTCAAAACCAATCGCAAATAAATTTTATTTAATTAATGTAAAATAGCGTATAGTATACATGTATTCGAGGCACGTAATAGAGTAGTACCAGGGGTGTTAGTTGAAGTTTGCCGGTTTTACTCATAGATTTCGCTAGAGATATGTATACATTTCTATGATTTGGCATCTATGTCATATTTTTCAATGGACATTAACCTTCAAAAAAACACAAGTTACATTCTGCCAAAATAATAGTGTCATAGTTGTTTACCTCAGTGAATATGTCGAGTTTGGTTCCAAGTAAATCGTATTTGCGGCATTCGTTGCTTTTCTTATTTCATCAAAAGAAAAAAGCAGTTGACGCTCATCGGTTGCTAGTAGAAACTTATGGTGAATATGTTCCAGTGTTTAGAATATGTGAGACATGGTTTCGTCAATTTAAAAGTCGAGATTTCGATTTAACAGACAATGAACATCCTGGTGCAACGAAAAAGTTCGAAGACGAGGAATTGCAGGCGTTATTAGACGAAGACCCAACCCAATCGCAACAACAATTGGCCCAAACACATAATGTGACCCGAGAAGCAATTTGCCAATGTTTAAAAGCCATGGGAAAGATCCAAAAGTATGGAAAATGGGTACCACACCAAATGGGAAGTATTTTGCTCCTGAACAAAATCTCTTCCGATATCGACTTATTTCATGTCAGTGAGGAGAGATTCAGAAGTGAAATCCTATTGATTCTTGAAAGAGTTTCTCCTCATTGACCTGATCATCACCACTGCCTGAAATTTTATTTTCTTTGAAATTTTATTTTTTGTTCCTATAATTTGTATTTATTTTGTGAAAAAATTAACTTATTTCTTATATGCATTAAATTCAAAAAATTTGTCATGTATAAGAAATTTAATAAAAATATTATTATTATTTTTATGAACGAGAGACAAATCGAAAATCTTGAGACAAATCGCACCGCCTCATACAGCTAAAGTAGTGAAGAACACTCTCAAAGCATTGAATTGGGAAATATTATCGCACCCGCGGAAATATTATCCAGACTTTGCCCCGTCCGACTATATCGCACCCGCGGAAATATTATCCAGACTTTGCTCCGTCCGACTATCACCTTTTCGGATCGAAACCCACTCGCAGAGCAGCGCTTCGCCAATTTTGAAAAAGTCGAAAAATGGATCGTCGAATGGTTTGCCTCGAAAGAGAATTTTTTTTTTGGAATGGTATCCATGATTTGCCCCAAAGATGAGCAAAATATAAAGAATCCGATGGTCAATACTTTTAATAAAAAAATTTCGAGATTCCTTTGAGAATTAAGCGTTTTCTTTATTGAAAAAAAACCGGCAAACTTCAACTAACACCCCTGGTAGATACTCTAAGTATCGCCTTGGTGAAAGACCACCATTTAGAATCAAAATGTTGCTTGAAATGGCTTTACCCATGTTTGGTGACCAGATTTGAATACCTAAGTATTTTCCAACCTTCTTCTTTCCCATTTCTTTCCATTCCCACTACTTTAAACCTTACCTACCTTAAACCCACTGGCTCCAAATGTTTGGGAGGAGTTGGGACTCTTGTGCGGTTTTCGCCGTAAAAAAAAAACAGCTCTCATCAATCATTTTATTTGAAATTATTGTTGACGAGCTTAAAAAACGCGACAACACTTCATCATCTGTTAACAATGACCTCGTACTGGGTGCACAATATTATTTACAAAACCTCACGCTGTGTTTAATTAAAAGTGATAAATTATCGCTGGGTCACCCGTTACACCGTTGTGCCCGTATTACCTCCAATATTTCATGTTTTTATTATCTTACCATTGTGAGAGCTGAAATATTGCAATTTTATTCAATTCAGAGTGTTTCCGGCGGTGATAGCGAATTGAATATTGGTTAATCAAATGCCATTTGCTGATTATTTGGAATTATTTGCACGAACTTTAATTATTTGCATTTAGTATACCTTCGAATAAATATTGTTTTATTTAAAAGTGTAACTTTCTTATTTATTTTAATATAATATGTGTTAAAAACCAATTTGCTCTTGGCTTTAAATAAGAAAGTCGCTAATTTGAAACTCGTAGTAAGAAACATTTTTTTAAATATATATTTTTTGTACCTGGTTTCCGAGTGGTAGATTTTCTCAGTTTATTTGAAATCAGCTCATGAATTTTTAGTTTATTAGAGTGCTAAAATTTGAAAAACACCAGGTTATTGACGTTGTTGTAGCCGAAAACCATATTTTTTTCAAATATTTATTAAATTTTTCTGGATTTTTTAGTATCACTGATAAATCTTTATTCATGTTATAACCTACTTACCATCACGTTTTTTTCCCGAATGGGTAGGCAGAGAGGATGGAACGCCATAAAACTCTGTCTTGGCACACACTCCTTGCTTCATTCACATTCATACAAACTCTTCTGTTATTCTGATTCTTGACATGGCCCGACTCAATTATTTTCCATATCTCCCTCAGGCGTTTTTAACAACTTCTTCCATTCACTTTCACGTCATATATTATTTTCCCAATCCTTTCTTCGTTCATCTGCTCTACATGTCTAAACCATCTAAGCGTCCCTTTATTAATCCTATTCATTGCGCTTACATCAGTCTTGTTTTCTTTCTGGAAATCCATATTTTTAACAGGGTCCTACAGAGTTTTGCCGCACATACTCCCCAAGGATCTCCTTTCTATAGCATTTAGTCTACTTTCATCCTTCCTCAGCCAGTTCCATGCCCCACTGCCACACATCATAATAACACTTATACTATTTTTTCAATCTTGAAACAAAATCAATCAATTAATTCATTCATTTAGTAAACATATATTAACTGGAAAACAAAGTCTCATACTTCAAAACGCAACTTATTTCTTCCTTTAATCTCACTCGCTTCTTCAGCATTATTAACACTGTCTTAAGGCTGTGCTTGTTCAATTAGGCCGAGTCACGCCCGTGATTGGTCCTTGGTAGGTAGAGGGTGGGCCTTGTACCTATTGACATTCCCAAAGAGGCTTTCGAGGAGTTGAGGAAAATTTTCAGAACACTTTGTGAACCGGGTAGGTGATTGAATTTTGTGTTGATAACCCTAATTCTGAATGGAATCACTTCTTGATCTAATTACCAATTTCACTTATCTCTTCTATCAGTTATGGCGTTCATTCTTAGTTTTAAGCTTGAATATTAGTTAAAAATTTGATCGGTGAATATATTTGATATCTATGATAATTAATAATGTTGATATATTTAAAATAAAAAAAAAACTAAAAATGTTTCAAAACCTTCAAAGGCTCCTAAAGCCAGGGGATTTTAAAGTTTAAAATTTAATGCACCTGGCATATAAGGGGAATCATAAGAGTCAGTTAATTTGGTCTCTTATGTTTGTCGGCCATTTTTTCAGTCACAGTATATTTTTTTGATGGAGAAGTCGTCGCGCGCTTCCGCCACTTCCCGTATATTTTTCGTTTCGAACAGAAAAATGAGAGTAAATTACGTGACAACAAACAAACAGACTTAGAGTTTCTATTGCTAAATACAAACAGAGTTCTTGCTTCACAATTAAAATAATAGTAAATTAATTCATTATGTTGCGTATACAATGACAAATGATTAATTAAGCTAGAAATTGCACAGAATACACAAGGCGTTAAACCACTGCTAAAACAAACCAGCAAACGTGTTTAGTAGTATTTTGTTGGGCAAAAGTAAACATTTGAATATGAAATACCTACAAAGTCAGTTAAAATGAATCCGTTCCATAGAATTGCATTGCGAAAGTCTGTAATGAAATTATGAAAACGGAAATTCTAACAGAATAACATTACATTCCAAAGACCGAGAGTAAAGCATATCTCCTATTTTGCTGATTCTCAAAAGATGTTTTCAACCTCCACCTGAAAAAGGTTCAGGCAAAAAGTGTAAGAGTTCCGAGATGTTTGCAAACTTAATGCTAAATGGAAATCAATATTTACAAAAGAAAGTTACTTTTCTTTGAAGTCTTTTAGATAAATCTCACTATTTGTAAAGTGTTAAGGCGGGTCTTTGCTAGGTAGGTTTGAAGGAAGTAATCCTTCTTCGCAGGGAACTTAAATTGGCCTTCTTAGGATTATCCCGGATAACAGGATAAGGCTCCGAGGCCCAAAGGCTTCAATATTCAGTAATAGAGCCTTCACTCACTGCGAGCCTTCAGGAAAACTACCCCCGTTCAAAATAACAACTTAATAATTCATGATTGATTCCCGCCGCTAGCTTTGTTTATTAAATATTATCTAATGATATGTACAGATTTTGCTTTCAAATTTAATATTATTTGTAAATATAGATGTTAATCACTACCTCAATAATAATAAAATATACTAATGGTTTGTCTGCTCGAATAAAATCAAAGAGTATTTTTACAATGGACGAGGCCTGTTCAAAAGAAAAGGTGAATTTTGGATTTTCGCGGGCTGTGTACATTAGATTATCGTTTTTTTTTGTTATGTTGGTACGCATATGTTTATCATATGTTAGCATTATCAGCCATTTTGGATTAGTGGTTTGTTTTTGACAACTGGAAAGGTAAATCACGTTTTTGTGTGTTCTTCGACTTTTTGCCTTTGAAAAAATGGATCAAGGAATATGTATTAAATTTTGCGTTAAAAAAGGAATCAAGTGCTCCAACAAACTTAAAATGTTGACTGTGGCATTCAGCGAGTCTACTTTGTCTCAAAAAAGTGTTTATAAGTGGTACAAGCGCTTAACAGAAGGCCGAGAAGATGTTAATGACGATGAGCGTCCTGGAGTTGTGGAAAAACAAATCATGCATTTTATTAACTCCAGGACGCTCATCGTCATTAACATCAATGTACACAGCCCGCGAAAATTCCCCTTTTCTTTTGAACAGGCTATGTATATCGTCATCGGAAAGGTAAAAAAGCTAAAGGATCATTTTGGGAAATTTACACCAGAGCACATTAAAATACCTGGTGGGATTAAAAAAAAAAAACTCTTGTAACTCAATGCTCTTATTGAGTTACCTAAAGCGACAAAAAGCTGGAAATGTCTCAAACTTGTGTCGCTTGAGTCAAGCCTTCTCCCCAATGATAAGTATATTTTAGATAGCTGAAGGGCTACAAAAGTTTTCAGAATCAAAGTCAGAGCACTCTAACGATAAGAAGCTAGCAGTTCACAATGGAGTTCTTATACCAACCCTGATGTATGGCATTGAGGCATGGAACTGGCGGAGGAAGAATGAAACTAGACTGAATTCTGTGGAAATTAGATCCCTGAGACGTATGTGCCGTAAAACCATGTATGACCGTATTAAAAATGTGGATATCCGGGAAGAATGCAAGGCTGATGTGAGCATAATGAATATTATCAAGAAAGGGACCCTTAGATGGTTTGAGCATGTAGAGCAAATGAATGAAGAAAGGAGTGTGAACAGAATATATGATGTGAAAGTGAATGGAAGAAAAAGTCGAGGACGCCCAAGAAGGACATGGCACGATCAAGTAAATCAAATACTTGAATCGGGTTATGTGAAGAGTCAGAATAACAGAAGAGTATGTATGAGACGGTGTATGAATGTGAATAAAGCAAGGAGTGTATGCCGAGACAGAGTTATATGGCGGTCCGTCCTCCATACGCGGAGAAACGGCGTGATGGTTAGTTAGTTAAAAAATTGACGTAAATATTTAAAAATAAACAACTTTTATATTGATTTTATATACTTTGAAATTAATAAAATTAATTACAATATATATGAGTGGATAGTTCTACAAATCAAACTGAAAAACCTTAACCACGCGTACTTAATTAACCGGTGAATTCTACCAGTTATGAATGAGGGTGCACAAACTAAAGCTTTTATCGAAAGCGCTCTCTGGGGTTTTAATCCATAGATACTTTGATAGAGCTGTAAATTGCCCAACTATTTTATTAATGAACTATTTGCTACCCGTGAAAAATCACGGCATGTTACTTGACTGGCCTATAAAAAATATTAGTTGATTTCATCCACGCATTTCAAAATATAGAATGATGCATGCTAAAATACTTTATAGGTAGGTAAGGATTTGAAAAGATTATTTTTTTAAATCTGATAATTTCATTCAAGATCATTTCTAAAAAGGACTCGTACTTACGTATGTACGAGGCCTGTTCAAAAGAAAAGGTGAATTTTGAATTTTCTCGGGCTGTGTACATTTGATTATCGATTTTTTGTTGTTGTTATGTCGGTACGCATATGTTTATCATATGTTAGCATTATCAACCATTTTGGATTAGTGGTTTGTTTTTGACAGCTGGAAAGGTTAGTCACGTTTTTGTGTGTTCTTCAATTTTTTACTTTTGAAAAAAAATGGATCAAAATTTAATACATATTTTTGGTCCATTTTTTTCGAAAGTAAAAAAACGAAGAACACACAAAAACGTGACTAACCTTTCCAGCTGTCAAAAACAAACCACTAATCCAAAATGGTTGATAATGCTAACATATGATAAACATATGTGTACCAACATAACAAATAAAAAATCGATAGTCGAATGTACACAGCCCGCGCAATTTAACCTTTTATTTTGAACAGGCCACGTATTTGTAAAGAAAATTATTTAATGTAAATTAATACACCGTTTTTACGTTTTCAAAATCTTAAAACATTATTGATATGATAACAAAAACAATTAAAAAAACGCTGAGCCTATTTGAAATCCTTTTCAATAAGTAAATTTATTTTAGTATTTCGAAATACTTTTTCTTTGGTATTTTTATTAATGTATTAATCTATGGAAATGGTAGTTGCTTAAGCATGATTAAAACTAGAATTCATTACAAAATAATACATTATTTTGACTTTTCCAATTTAGTGGTAGAAACACAGGTGAAAACAATTCAGTTAAATTTCCCTTCTAGTATTTAATATTTCTGTGCTAAATTAAGTTCCACGTACAGTTGCATACATAATATTGAAAAAAAAATCGTATTAGTTGTGTGGTTTAAGGGTTTTATTATGTTTTCAATGAATAAAAGAGTACATAAATCATATCCAACTTTAAAAAAAAATAAAAATATTTTTGAGTTGTTCCGACTTTTCTATGTAGAAAATGTATGATATAAAAAAAATTTTAATCATTTACCCTGCTTCATATTATTTGAAAGCGTGTAAAGCTACCGTATTAAATAATTTTAAAAACAATTGTTTTTTGCAACTTTGATTCCTCGTGCATTTCAGAGTGATAGATATTCTAAGTATCTCCCCGGTGAAAGACCACCCTTCAGAATCGAAACGTTGCTTGAAATGATTTTAACCGTGTTTCGTGACTAGATCTCAATAGCCAGGTACCTTCCAATCTTCTTCTTACTTCTCCTACTACCTTCAGATTCATAACACACCCCGTTTGACGATGCTATAGATTGTCACTGGCTCTAGGCGGTTGGGGTCAGCTCGAATTCTTTTCCCGTATATCGACGCCGGAAAGGCAAAAAAGCTGAAGCACCATTTTGGGATGTTTAAAGTTCACCAGAACACTCTGAAGTGTGTTTTACAATAAAATTCATAAGTCTTATCTGGTTAGATTTTAATTAAAGATAAAAAAAAATCGAAATTTGTGACGTTTGAGTCAAGACTTCTCCCCAATGGTACATACGAGTATATTTTAGATGACTGAAATACCAAAAAAGTCTTCAGAATCAAACGAGAGTCAAAGCATTCGATGGAGAAAAAAAAACTTTATCAAAACTGCATCTTTAACTCATTTTTGACCAAAGTGTCGCTTAAGTCTTTTCAGCGTCTATATACATTTTGTTATATTTACGGCAGTAGCATAGTTTGAAAAAATTAGACATGTGGTCGAAATATGCTAGCGAAGGTATGCGCCACTCACAAAGAGTATAGAAATTAATTATTCCTTTACGTCCGTAGTCCGTAGTCCACTACAGGCTACGGGCTACAAGCTACGGGCTACGGGCTACGCGGCTGCAGAGGTACAGCGAGCTACTTTGCGGGCGAACGCTCCGTGGAGCGCGGCCTTTGGGTCGCGACGGTCAAAAGCAAATATAGCCTGGCCAGGGGTGGGCCACCGCAGGCTGTGTTTTACTGGGCTGTGACGTTAAATATTCAAGGCTGTTGTTATTGAGTTATTAATTAGCACCTAATAACCTCGCCGTGGTGTGATACAAGTCAGCTCTCGAGGGAAACGTAATCAGGTGATTATAAAGTAATTATTAAATCTGCAACAGTTTTGAGTTGAGATTGAAAAGTCTGCAAGTAAATGTATGGGAAAATTTAACTCTTGTATCGTAAGAGTTTTGATTTTGAGCTCAGAAGTGTCTTGTCAAAAGCTAGAAATGAAAACAAAACTCAGTAATCCTCAACTTAAATTTGGAACAGAAAAAATATTACAGTCGCGACCAAGACAATATTACGTTATATTTACGTTGAGGATTATTGATACTATTTCAATTAGTAATATAAAAATAATTAGCATAAAAACTTTAGAATTAATTCTAATTTAATAAAACTCTTTTGAGAGTGGATGTTTTTTTTTATTTCTATGTTTTCCCTTTATTAAAGACAACGTTTCAGAATCGAAATATTCTGAAGAAGAAAAGCATTTGTTTTCTAATGCATTAAAAAACTTTCTTACGGTGAGCTCTGAAGTCATTAAATATGCACTGGTATATAATTTAAATGCCAACGAAACTTTTTGCTGCCCAAAATTTTGTTTATTTGTTATGACATGCAGCTTGAAAAATAAAAAAAAAATGACAAAATTAAACAAGAAAAGTGCACATTTTTTTGTATTAAGTTGCTAAGAAAGAATATTTCGACTTAATTCAAACGAAACCAGCTTGTACGTCCAGTAAACTATGGATATGATAATTCTGAGTATTCATTTTTTGTTTTTTAAGTTAAACATATTTTTTGTAGTGAGATCGTTGATTTATTATTTTAATTCGTTTCAAATTACTGTAAAACTGAATTAATCAAATTAAACGTGGTAATTAGTTAAACTGATTTGCAAAATTTGTCCAGCGAATATATCACAAAATATATTATGCGCAAACAGCACTTTTTTCCTATGGAAAATGGGTTCGCTGATTTTTGCATATGACAGTTCAATTACGGTTCACTTAAATAACTGAATTGATTCAATATTGGGTCTCTTGCGGCCGTTGTTCCTAATCAAACTTAGCAACCATTGAGCGTAAAATTTTGTCTAAGCCCTTCTCAAATGCACAATTATGCTCATCCCAATGTAATTTCTTCTTAACTTGATCCAAACTGAATCCCTTAGTTGAAGAATCCAATTACCAGAATTAAAGTTGGCTAACTAAGGTGGAAGTTTGATTATATGACAATATTGAAAAAATAACATAAATAAAGAAGGATAACTGTGAAAAAATACATCGAATGAGTGAAAAACATACATAATTTTTAATCTTGTTTATGGAGATGTAAAGCCATATTTTTGCACATATGTGTGCAAAGAAAGTGAAGATATTTTATACTAATTTAAAAAAATAATTTTCGCATTATAATCATCATCATCTACTGTAAATTTACTGCAGGATAAAGGTCTCCCCGAGCAGTTTCCACACTTTAATTTGGTTTTCTTCGCATCTCGCTGCTCGCTGTTTTTCCGTCAAACGTCTTTGATTTATTTTGTTTTTTTTTTTTAATATAAAAATTTTCTAAATATGATAACAATAAAAAGCTATCAAATGTCTTTTCTTTTAGCGATGTCCTATCTTTTATATTTGTTGCTGATTTAATAAAACATTTCGTTTCTAAAATAGTTTTTTTTTGAGTAGTACTATAGAATACATGTGATTTCCTTTCTCATGATTAGTTTATTCCTTTTCTTAGCTTTAAAGGTGAAACCTAGCAAAAATATCTGTTTATTTTTCCGCACGTAGTGCTGGTAAATAGTTAAAATTATACCTTTAACTTTCGCATGAACTTCGAGTTCCAAAGGGCACAGAAACAACAACGGCTCGGAAGGCTTTGAAGCAGAGAATGGACGATTACCTCGAGAGAATCTCTTCTTGGGGTAACTGTAATTTTGTCGAATTTAATGTTTCAAAGACCCAATCATGTCTGATTACGACTAAAAGGGATCATAATGACAATTTAATTTTCGTTAACGGAAGTAATCTTTCCAACAAACCTTCCATTGAAATGCTTGGTATAACCTTAAGTGATCAGCTGATGCACGGGGGCGCCATCGAAGCCGGAGTAAAGATAGTATCTCAAAAGTTGGGCGTATTGTACAGTGTTGGCAGATGATTTAATAGTACACAACTGTTGAATTTGACAGCCACCTTTGGTCTGGAGCCCTTAAATACTTGAAGAAAACCCTTGACCCTGTGCTAAACGGGCGATCCGTTTGATAGATTCTCCTATATTAAGAAACGGATTGCAATCTTTGGAGCACAGACGTTAGGTGGGAATACTCTTCTTGTTCTACCGGTATTTCAATGGAAGATGCTTCAAGGAACTTGCATCATTGATCCCTTTGACACCACCGCGTAGTCGAGAAACGCGCGCCCAACATTTATACATGGTTGACATTTGATACATGAGAACGAGTCGCTTTTACGATTCTTATATTCAACAGCTCGGCTGTGGGATGATTTTCCGGCCTCTGTATTTCCTTCCTTCCTTATCATGGGCTTCTTCAAGACCCAGGTTTTATTTTTTTTTATTAATTACAACATAACATTTTGAAAAACAGATTAGTTGAAAAATAATAATATTTTATTCACAGTCCTCCTCACTAGGGATTCCTGTTCCGAGGCGGACTGCAGTTGGCTGCGTTGGTGTCACTGGTTCTATGATTACTTTATAATCTTTATAATTTCCTCGTCTTCATGGTTATTTATCCACATTTTTATGTTGCTCTTGAACATTTGCATCTCGGTGGCATCTCTAATATAATTTGGGAGAGCATTATATAATTTGGCAGCATGGAACTTGTGGTTTTTTGTCCAAAAGATGTGTTCAATCTTGGAATGTGGATTTTATTTAAGGCTTTTGTTCTTACTCACTCCTTCCTTTCCTCAAAAAGATCCGCCACATAGAATTTTACAAGATGACATAGGGCCTGGAGGAGATTGTTTCCCTCAAGTTGCCTCACATGATGTTACTAGCTTCTTTTGCACAATTTCAGTTATATTAATTTAATTTTTTTGAATGATACAATTTTTTTTTTTAGATTATTTTGTTGTCCCGAGTCATTTTTTCCGTTGTTTATTTTGCTTTTAACTGTTTTTTTTTTTACTATCCACTCAATCTATTACACCGATACGATTGTTTTTTTATTGTCAATTTCTTTTCTAAATTCTCTAGACAATACTTGATTGAAAAGGAAAACTGATATTTCCGTTACGTATACCATTCGTATTCCCACTGTTTTATTAATGTTTACGTCTTTCTTAAGAACTTAACGTTATGCCAGTAAATGTTTTTTTGTTCTTTTAAGCCATTCGCACGATATCCCAATTTTCTTGTATTTTAAAGAATTTTCATTTTATTGAACAATTTCATGAGTTTTTATGATCTCCGCATTCCTACTTTGCAATTCCGTTAAATATTGACAGACGATAACACGAATTTCCCTTTACGGTCGTAAAATCCTTTCCTTTCGTGCCCTGAAATCGCGTTAAAAACGTCACAAAAAAACACGTCATTAATAATCCAATCCCGTTTTGCCAGCCCTGGCCAGCCTAGTGGCGCAGTTCGTAATGAATATTTAAGTAGACCGTCACGGCACAAAAGGTCCAGGGCTGCCCCTCCGACGTTATGCCGGACGGGTCCCGGTGTTTTCTGCGAAACGGCTTGTCGAGTGAACGGCCAATATTGGACAGGAAGAACAAATTATTATGAATTGAAAGCGTTGGCCGTCTGAAATGCGCTACGGTGGCGAGTGTGTTGATTTTCTCATTGCTCTAAATTTATTCGATGCATTAAATAATAAACATATCAAAAACTAAGGGATGAAAATTGTGAAGAAAAAAGGTTAAAGTGTTGAATTAAAATGTATGCTTAACAAAGAACTTTTATGTATATTTTTTTATTTGAACAGTAAATACTGCACAAGAGTCTCAACTGCTCCCAACCGTCTAGAGCCAGTGATTCTATGGCATCCCCTGATTGGGGTATATTGTGAGGCTGAAAGTAGCAGGGATAAGAAGGAGATGGGGAAGAGGAGGGTTGGAAAGTATCTGAATATTCAGATCTGGTTACTAAACACTGCTAAAGCCATTTCAAGCAACGTTTCGATTCTGAATGGTGGTCCTTCACCAGGGCAATACTTAGAGTACCTACCACTCTGGAATGTGCCGTAAATCTACTTTTTATTATTTTATATGAATTAAATGTGTTATGACACATAAAGGTTAAATAAAAGTTATTGGCGCACGCCATTCACCCAAACAAGCCTTCTTATACGAGCAAAACTGACCAATGACAACAGTCAAATTTATTTGTATATCCTTGTAGATTAAGAGTTGGTTAATTTTTGCTCTATGGCAACACAATTCTGACTTTAATAACATTGTCATAGTCTGACAGCAGTAGGTTACTTAGTTTTGATGTAGTTATAAGTACTAAGTGTACTTAGTTTCATGTAAAATTATAATTATTGTCGGGCTTAGTGCCTGGCGGTAATTTCTACCAACTTTCGGGTTACGAATAATCTGACAATGTTGATAAAAATTCCACCGACTTCTATCATTACAACCTGAAAAAGTTACTTGTGAAATGATGCTGGACTTAGCTGGCAGAATATTGATTGATTGGGAACCTGACGCATTTGCCTACTAGGCTATCAACCGGTTGAAATTTATTTGACCACTTTCTGTCGGGTCATTTCATGTCACAGAATAACAGAAAAGTATTTGTAACATATGCGACGATGCATGAATGTAAATGAAACAAGGAGTGTGCCAAGGCAGAGTTGTGTGTCGTTCTACAGCCTCTCTGCCTTTGTGATGAGATAACTCCTGGGAAGTGATGAGATGGTTGAATAGTGAGTTATTAATCCCTTTCCACGTGGAATCCAAAAAAACTATCAGAACCTGTGGTACCACTTTGTTGTGAACAACGTAGGAGAATATATTATTTGTAAATTTGTTATTAAATTTTCGTAGAAAGTAAATCACTTTGTGGTTTGACATATTAACATTTGTATGGATAGTTTAATTTTGTACCCTGATGATGTTTAAGCTAAGCGAAACCAGTCGGCCATAAAAATAAAAATTAAATCTGTTACACAAAATTATTACTTCATTTACATTTTTTTATTATTTCTAATTTTGAAACTGTTAATTCATGATGGAACTTCATTTTAATGATTTAATAACACCAAATATCTAACTTTAATCCACCAATCTTAAAAATCATACATCATCAATAAAAAATAATCGAGTAAATTTAAAAAAAAAATGGTATAAAAAATCAATATTTTTTCATTTAAAAAAATCAATATTTTTTTATTTAAAAAAATATAATTTCACTATAAACATTTTGAATTAAATGAACGAACTCAATATAAGATTCAAAACCAAAAAACCCTCAAGCAAAAGACAAAATATCACTTAAATAATTGTAAGGTTTCTAATAAATTCTTTAAGTTTGTCTTACACATAAATCTGTAGTTTTATATTACGAATAAAAATCATAATTTCAACTGAATCAGGTTTGTAAATAGTTCACTGCCTTACTTCTCAAATGAAAGGACAATGCTCCTATTATAATTAATAATATAATGTGCCCATAACAATAATTACTCCTCGATATCAATTTCTCTGCTCTGGCGGTTATTCTCGAAACTAAAGGCTCGAAATGACGGCTATTTCGTTTTACGGCACCACAATACAATGGTTTATGTCCCCGCCATATTTCCTCTGGGCTATAATAACACTTCGGAGCTGAAAGTCACAGAAGAGGAACGCATAGAAACGCCTTGATTGCAGTATTTTAAAGGAGTTAACCTGAAGCATTAAATAAACGAGAGGAATTCAGTGGTTTTACTTCGCACTGTAATATTTATTTATTTATAAACTAACGGACTAAATTCCAATTACAAAAAAAAAAAATCATAACACGAAATGGGGAAAAGAGCAACAGAGAAAGAACAGCACATACATAATATTAAATGAATCAATGACAAAAATGGACAAAAATATATGAGGAAGAACATTCAAATCGAAGCCGTAATATTAAATGAATCAATGACAAAAATGGACAAAAATATATGAGGAAGAACATTCAAATCGAAGCCAAGGTCAACTCGAAGTTTTGGTAGAGTCGTAAAGAATGTAAAAAATCATTTAGACTACTACCAAACATTTCAAGACCATGGCTTGAGTTAACAAGTCTCGACACTCTGGACAGTGGAGAATGATACCCGTAATTAGTATTGTGATGATTGAGGAACAGCAATTTATTGTTTCTGAGTCTACGGCAAGGAATGTTGAACTGGATGAGTTATGAAGTAATAATAATAATAATTTTGTAATATGTAAAGTTGACAGTAAATGGTCGATTTTTATGATTGACCCTGTGATGATTTTATCTGAAAGAAAGAGAAAAGACATAAGATATAGAAACAGCGATTTCTATGGCTTTGAATATTTTACCGCGATGGAAATTAATTCTATCAATGGTACTGCAAAATATCGCGAAAGCTCACATTGCTGATCGCACCAAAGGTTGTATCATAAAACATTAATGTATCAATTAGAATCATATAGTACTTAACGGCATAAAAAAACTTGAAACTATTAAACGATGAGCTATGGTGTCATAAAATTAACACATGTTGAATCATGAAATTTCTAACTAAACGCATTTAAAAAAAAATTGAAACATCATTTCCTACATGAATTTTGGAGTTGTGATTTTTTTTTAATCTAGAAAAATTAGACGATTTGTATTTTTGTTTGTTGCATTTGTCCTTATTTTTTATCATTCTTTATAAATGCATATTGATAATGATAAAATTTGGAAATGAAGTCATAATCTATTATGACTTCATTTCCAAATTTTAAAATGGTTTCAATCGGATCACTTAAAATATTTTAAATTCGTGAATAATCTCAATATCGTCGCCGGAAAGGCAAAAGGGCTGAAGCGCCATTTTGTGAAGTTTACACCAGAGCACATTAAAGCTTTTTTTGTTTTACAATAACATTCATAAGTCTTCAGTACCTGATTGGATTTTGAAAAACAAAGTTAACTCAGGTAACTCAATGCTCTCACTGAGTTACCTGAAGCAACAAAAAGTCAAATAAGTCGCAAACTTGTGTCGCTTGAGTCAAGCCTTCTCACAAATTGTAAACACATTTTAGATGGCTGTAGGGCCACAAAAATCTTCAGAATCAAACGAGAGTCAGAACATTTGATGCAGAAAAAAAACTGGTCAAAACTGCATATTTATCTCATTTTCGGACAAAAGTGTCGCTTCAGTCCCTTTGCTTTCCCAGCAATGATATTTAAATATTTTCAGAAAAAAAATACTGTCCATTTTATTGATAAAATACATTATAAAGTAAAAAAACATGAATATTCTCATTTGACGTTATTTTGATGGTAAAAATGTCATGTCATGTGCAGCGTGACGGCCTGCATGGTCGAGTGGTAAGACGCTCGACTACAAATCCAGAGGTCGTGGGTTCAAACCCGGCGTTCGCGAATAAATTTTGTTTAATTAATATGTGTCATTACACATTTAATCGATATAAAATATAGTACATTTGCAGCACGTTACAGAGTGCTAGATACTCTAAGTATCGCCCTGGTGTAAGACCACCATTCAGAATTGAAACTTTGCTTGAAATGGCTTTAGCCGTGTTTCATGACTAGGTCTGAATAGCCAGGTGCTTCACAACCTTCCTCTACCTCATTGCCTTTCCCTCCCCACTATTTTCAGCCTCACAACATACCCCTATTAGCGATGCCATAGTCTCACTGGCTCTAGACGGTTGGGAGCGGTTGAGACTTTTGTGCGGTATTCACGTAAACAACAAAAAAGTGTTAATTTTGAAAAATACGCAACGTTTTTGCACTTTCTAGGCAGCTTTTGATTCTGTGTTCAAAAGAAAAAGCCCTCTGTACCAAAAATGATTCTTTCCAGTTCATTTGTGGGCAGATTCATAATTGATGGCCGCTCGGACCCCCTGGAGATTGCAGACACATAGATTGTCGCTTACAGGTGTGGCAAAAGCCAGCCTGAGATATCATATTCATGTATCTAAAACCACCGAAAAAAGCTTCCAACTTTATATATGTAAAAGCTTCGAGCTTTATATATCATTTTTTCAAATTTATTTAAATAATTTCCACAAATTAAGAGTATACAAGCAAAGGCAACAATCTTTTCCTCCCTAAATTATTTCTTAAAAAGTTGATTAAGGGTTTTATACACTTTTCATTAATGACTTTGTTGATACAATTAAAAACCATTGTTTCATATTGTTCCTAGTTTAATGTACACAAACATTTTGATTAGCGGAATTCTCTGTTTCTTTATAATAATTATTCTAAAACTGACAATGTTTTTGTAGATTGCTGCCTTAGCTTCTAAGCCCCTAAAATATATTATTATTGGCTCTTTGCAATTTTATATGCATAGAAATAAGAAAACTTCATGGCGATACCTTTGTTTTTTGATACAAAGGTTCAATGTTCGAAATTCATCGAAGTGACAATAAATTTTATCACAATAATCCCAACTGCTCCCAACCGTCTAGAGCTAGTGGGACTACGTCATTCTTCATAAGGGTATGTTGTGAGTCTGATGGTAGTAGAGAGAGGGAGGACATAGGGAAGAGTCGTTGGGAAGCACCTGGCTATTAAATAATATTTTTTCGTATAGTGAATTCCGAACAAAAGTCCCAACTGCTCCCAACCCTCTGGAGGCAGTGGGACCATCGCATCCCCAAATCGGAGTATGTTGTAAGACTATAGTATACTATACTATACTAAAGTACTGGGAAGGGGAAAGAAATGTGAAGGAGGAAGGTTGGGAAGCACCTGGCTACCCAAATCTGGTCACCAAACATGGTTAAAGCCGATTCCATTCTGAATGGTGGTCTTTTACCAAGGCCATACTAAGAGTATCTAGCAATCTAAAAGTATTCTTACATTATTCGTTGAAAATACAAACGCTGTCTTAAGCCGTATACATAATGTGCAAATACGTATTAAAATAATGATTAATTTCTAATGGTTAAAAAATAAATATTAAAGAATAATAATATGACAAACAAAATGTACCACTAAACTAGGTAGGAACCTTCTTATCTTGATTGCTTCTATGCACTTGGCCAGTTTTCAATTCGGCGCCTCAAATTACTCACAATTAGGCAGTTTGTAAAAGACGTGAAGGTTGTCAGTTTGACGAGTCGGCTTCTGAAGGAACCATTACCAATCATATCCATCGTCCAATTTGTCAACAAAACAACTATAAAAATCAATCACTTTGATGTTTCTACAAAAATCACTTATCAATTTTCTCCTAGAAGTAGTTGAAGCAGTGGCGTGCGCCACATTTATGGAAATTTATTTTTATTTTGATATATCTGTGCATATAAATAAGTAAACTTACGATTTCCTTGACGATCTTGTAATTTATTTGGCTTTGGACCCAGAGACCAAGGGTTAGAATAATAGTAATAATAAAAATATTTGGACGATTTGTATAGCGCCGTTTTTGTGAAAAATCACCTCAAGGGCGCTGTACAGATCTTACTTTCTATCATTACATATTCATTCCTAGTTTAAATAAGAAAATATACAGGAACATACTTACCTGGCGGTCCCATCAGATAGACACAATTAATAACTAAAAATTATTATTATTATTATTATTTTTTTTTTCCGATTTAAGGCATGCGAGCGAAATTAAAAGAATGGACTTTCTGAATTTGTCATACAGTACAGGATTTGGTTAAAATTTGCATATCTAAAGATGATTCGTCGAGAGACAGATTATGTTGAGAAACTCAACCTTACTAAATAAAATGTCTATGATTTTTCAAACGTATAAAATAAACTGCCCTGGTGAGAGACAACCATTACAATTATTTGAATTAGCTGTTACCATGTTTTTTGACTAAAATTTAATAGCCAAGTATTTTTTGAAGCTTCCTCATTATTTTTTTTTCTAATTTTAAGAAAAAGATAAACATTCCCGGCTTAAGAATGACCTGACAATATTTGAAAAACTCCTACTGCCATCATAAGAAGCGGAAGATGTTGTTTGTGCAATGATAGAGGACTTAGCTAGCATAAGAATTGAATCTACGACGCCAGGATGGGAATCTGACGCGTTTGTCCACTCAGCTAAATATTTACCGGTAAATTCGATTCTTTTTTTTTACTATCTCTTCATTAAGCTTCATAACATTATTTAAATCGTGAATGCTATAGCTTTGCTGATTTTGCTCAGATAAGACTTGTGTGGTATTACATGAAAACAATAAAAACCATTTTTTTGTACTAGCGCAGGATTTTTTAAAAGAATTTTGACACTTATTCTAAGAATTCCTCAGTAATAACTTTAGCGCCATATAATAAAATTCTCAATAGATATATTTTTTAAGATTTGGACAACAGAGCCATTCCTCACCCAGAGTTGTGACGATTTGAACGTACTTAAAAAGTTTAGTTTTAACTTTACATTACATACATCATTTTGTCCTTCGCAGCTAAAATCTACACAATAAGGAAGTTGAGTCCATTTTTTTAATATTTTTTTATCAATATCCACCTTCAAACTTAAATATAGGTATTTTTTATTTTTTTTTTAAAGTTAGTTTTTATAGTTAAATTAATTCTCAAAGTTTGAATTTTGTACACGCCGCCAAAACGGCAATATCTCAGAGGTAAGGAGCGGGGTGGGTGCGTGACGCGTTTTGTACCTTCAGAAGGGGCACCACACGGTACTTATATTTGACATCGCACATTGTCGTTATCCAGCTGTCAGTTGCATATTTGTTATTTTGTGTTTTTTCTTCAATTTTACCGCTTTTAATTTAACAAAACCTTATAAAATGTCAGGAGATAATACGTCTTGCTATTGCATCGTACTAATGTGTAAAAATACAAGCATTACTGCAATTTACAATCATTCCAAGAAATGAAATTTTACGTAAAAAATGGTTCACCGCCATTTACTTCGCGGCATCGCATCGTACGAAAACGGTACATTTGACGTTCGACTAATATGAAGCGTTTCTATTTTATGGCGTTTTAACTAATTTTCAAGAAGGGTTTATTAATTCTGGGAATAATAATATGGAAATATACATATATATTCAGAATCTGTGTTTTTCGATCTACATGCACATATTTTTTTAAAGTCATAATATTTTTCACTCAACTTCTCTATTACACAAAACGCATTTCAAATCAAATACCGTTTTAAAATAAAAAAAGGTGTAAATCTCTCTTATCTCTTTTTTGATATCTCAGAAGTTAGTTTATCAAATAATTGTAGGTTGGATTTTATTATTTTCTTTGGATTTTTATTGTTGATATATTATTATTATTTGTCAACGCACGCCACTGAAGCATTTTGTAAAGTCAGGTACACCGTAGAAAACAGTGATGTTTATTTTGTGATTTTTCGAGGTGTTCTATGTAGAACAATACAGGAATGAAGATTTTTTAAACCCAAAATTTGTTCATTGTGTGTCACAGAAAATTGATTGATTTGTTCAAGTTAGTGACATATTTTGTATGAATATTTCTAAAACTGGTGGTTGACCTAATTATATAATGTTTGTCATACTTGTCAGCCAATGTCACACACACAACCAAGAAAAATCGACGTTCATACAATTTTTTTTATAATATTTTTAAAAGTAATAAGCCATACAAATATTAAATTTACATAATTCGTGGCAGAGTGGAAATCTCCTTGCCTCCATACTCAGAGATCACGAGTTCTGATATAAGTTATAAGTATCACAAATAATAAATAGTATTGTGCCACGTTCCTGGGTGGTAGATACTCTCAATATCGCCCTGGTGAAACACCAAAATTCGGGTCAGAGACTTCAAAACATTGCGTGAGATGGCTTTAGCTATGTTTGGTGACCAGATATGTATAACTAGGTATTTATCAACCTTCCTCTTTCTCATCTCTTTTTCTTTCACTACTTCAGCCAGATAACATTTTCCGAATTGAAGATGTTATAGTACCACTGGCTCCGTAAAGTTGGCTCTCAAAAAAACGGAAAAGGAAATAATTAATAACTGTAATTAAACTGAAAACTAAAAATATTAAATTTCATAGCAGTATAAGACAATAAGAAAAAAAATGGAAAAATTGCTTCACATTTTCGTAAAAAAGTAATCCATTTGTGGTTTGACATATTTAATGAAAATTAAATTATAACTTTGTATAAGTTCACAGATTTTATTAAAAATTGTATGACCGACCAGTTTCGCTTAGTTTAAGCATCATCATTGTATTTTTTGTTTAGTTTAATATTGTACTCTGATGATGCTTAGACTAAGCAAAACCGGTCGGTTATAAAAATGATAGTAAAATCTGTGCTCTAATACAAAGTTATTTTTTAATTTTCATTCAATTGTTTCATGTTTTATAATTGATTGCATAAAATATAATAAAATCCCAAAGTGCTGATATCTCGGGCGAAGCCGGGTAGTAAGACAAGTCATGGAATAAATACGTACCTTGAGCAGAACTAATATTCTCAAGTCCGTAGAACTCTTTCCTTGCCCTGGGAAATTTAGAATTCAATTCGCATTCGAACCCAACCATAATTTTAAACAATTGTAATATCAGAAAAGTTTAGTCAAAGATAATACGGAGAATGGATCCTCTGCCGTTCCGAATAAAGGGAATTTTGAAAAAGAATGAAATAAGACCTGTAAGGAAGCATAATCAAATGTTACTCCAATAGAATTTATTGAAAAAGGCAGAGCGTCATGGGTTTCAAATTCATGATATTATTGCCAAACCAAATACCACAATAACTTTAAATAATATTGAATCTAGTATCTCTTAAAAAAATACTTACTTTTTACGTGATTTGTATTGGATTCATTTTATGTTATTTATAAAACAGATATCTGTATTTCGAAGCAGAAAGAAAGCAAGTTGAACGATATCAACTTTATCTGATATCTTCTCCCGTTGGGGGTAGACTATCACCAAGAAAACTCTCACATAACATGTAGGAGATTTTTATTTATTTATTGAAAAACAAACAGACTATTCTCCAATTATAAAAAAAAAATTAGACGAAATAGGAAAAAAGAGCAATAGAAAAATAACAGCACATACATAATATTATAAAGAAGTAATGATGAAAATAGGACAACATATATACAATGAAGAACATTCAATTTAAAGCCAAGGTCAAGTCAAAGTTTTGGTAAGAATTACAAAAATCATTTAGACTGGAACCAAACATTTTAAGACCGTGGCTTTAGTTAACTAGTCTTGAAATTATGAACAGTGGAGAATGATACCCATAACTAGTAGAGTCATGATTGAGGAACGGCAATTCATTGTTTCTGAGTTACAACAAAGAAGGTGAGTCAACTATACAATTAACAAATTTGAAAATGCAAATTAAATAAAAGTGTTTCCAATACTTTTCTAATGAAAATGTTTCAATGATTTGCTTAATTTCATCATTTGAATAACTTTTGTTCTTCAAAGTTGCTCTCGCAGTTATTTTGTTTAAAATATCAATGAACTAATAATAAAATATTCTGGCATTATTTTGGTGTACTTTCATGTTGTCAATTATCAGGGCAACATTCACATTATACTTTTCTAATTTAAAATTACTCCCACAGTTGTGTTATCGCACTAAGCAACCTAACGTCCAGTTAAATGATTATCATATTTTATATAATAAATTCGTTTCCCTTTTCAAACGCCTTCTACTATCGGAGGTTGACTGCCATCAAAACAATATTTGCCTTAAAGGCTGTATAGTCTGGAATAATTCTGTGAAACTGTTCTTGTACCAGTCACATAAGTTTTAAAGCCATTTGTCTATAATAGCCTTCCACTTGTTCAGCGCTACATCTTGAATACATCTTCACCTGTATTATTAGTTAGGTAGTCTTATATTTGTGGTTTCTCATGGTGTGAAAAAGATATTAGAGTTTCCTTATTTTCACGTCTAGGTGGTTCAATTATCAAAATCTTGCCATCCGTTGAAACCCCTCGTTACTCTGTATTTTTAGGATATTTCGAGGGTTTGCTTACGTAACTACATCATAAAAAAACTTCTGTCTTACAGGCCAACAAAACTTATTCAGATCGCCAAGTCATTTACATCACGATTTATACCACTTTGAAATATTTACACAACTGAAGACCCCACGGCAAAACCTGGTGACAGTCGAGTCATTCTGAGATATTTAGTATTTTATGTTTTCTTAAAAAAAAGTGTTTACCATCACAAATCCACCAACTATTTTTCATGAATGCTAAAGCTAGCACACTAAATTTAGCATTGAAATGCATTTCTGCATTACTATGTTATTATTGTAGAAAAAATGTTCTTGATATTAAAAAATATTTCAGTTACAACAAAATCTGCAGTTAAAATGTTCAACTCTTTGTTTTTCCATGTTTGGGCCATTTTCATGATCTGAAAGTGACTTCATTGGATAGAGCGTACAATAATAAGTTTAGTGAGAATACTAACTCATTTTTGTCAAAAATGTTAGTTAAAAACTTCTCGCCGTGGGGTCTTCAACTGTTAAATACGACATATGATAACTTGTTGATGATATGTTTTTAAATGAAATCGCTGGCTAAACCAAGACGTAGACAAAGGGAGTGTCTATTAACCTTTTCCACTCTGTAGGCCACACATTCTGGCCCATACGATTTTGGTAGGCAGCTCTGTCGGCCAGAGGGTCTGGCCCGGTGCAAGTATAAGTTTAATCACCAATTTCTATGCACCTAAGTACATTCCAAGAACTATTATTTCCGATAAGTAAAGAGAGGATTTTTTATATACCAAAAATATAACATTACTTTTAATCAGAGTAGCAAATTGGTTCCAAAAAAATGGTCAGAGTGGAAAAGGTTAAATAACTTTTTATTTGACCAAAACAATACTCTTCATATTTTTTCAAAACGTTGAAGTGCAGTGCATTTGGCAAATAAATATGTTTAATTTTTAGAGAAACGCTTCACTAACTCCCTAAAGAGTAAAGTTCAAAGAGTAAACGTAAACTGCGAAACATTTTCTTACTTACATTTATTTTATGTGAGTTCTACACAACAAACCCACTGCCCGGAGGCAGTAGGTCTACAATAATAGTACGGATTTTATTCCAGCGTGGTTGTGTACTAGCTGCAATACAAACAAATACAATTCCTACATAGGTTTGTAAGAAATATGTCTTTCATATTATACGTACAAATTTCATGCAAACGGTTCCACTTAGTTTTATAATACAACTTATGAAATATTCGTTGGGAGCTATCGTGTGCGCTTTGTATGACGATGTTTAATTTTTTCAACAATTTGTAAGCCTAACAGCGCAAATAAAAAATGTTTTAAGAAGCGTAGCTAGCAGTCCACAATGGAGTGTTTATACCAACCCTGATGTATGGCAGTGAAGCTTGGAACTGGCTGAGAAAGGATAAAGTAAGCTGAATGCCGTAGAAATTAAATCCCTGAGGCATTTCCGCGGTAAAACCATGTATGACCGTGTTAAACATGTGTATATCCAGAAAGAATGCAAGGTCGATGTAAACGTAATGAATAAGATCAAGAAAGGGACGTTTATATGGTTTAGGCACGTAAAGTAAATGAACAAAGAAAGGAGCGTAAAAAGAATATACGATCTGAAAGGGAATTGAAAAAGAAGTCAAGGACGCCCGAGGAAGACAACGTAGCATGATTAAGTAAATAAAATACTTGAATCGGGCCATGTAAAGAGTCAGAATAACAAAAGAGTATGTATGAGACGATGTATGAATGCGAATGAAGTAAGGAGTGTGTGCCAAGACAGTTGTATGGCGGCCCATCCCCTTTGCCTACCCTTCCGGGGAAAAGGCGTGAAGGTTAGTTAGTAAGTTTAAGCCTAACAGTGACCATTCATAAATCAGGCTCTTCTATCTGACACCATACCAGAAAATAATTGGGAAAGAACGTAAAAATGTATTTTCTGTCTTTATCGTTTGAAAAATATGAAAGAATTTAAGAATTTAAATTTGTTGAAGACTCACGAGTGCCTTCTCCTGAGGTTCATTGTACTTGATTTATTCATACCAGATGGTGCTCGATCTATGTTGCATTTTTTGAGTAATTACTTGATGTCAGTGATCTAGTGTTTAATAAAGAAGATAAAAAAGTGAATACGACATTCGCTAGGCCTAGTCGAAGCGCTTCAATAGCGAGGGATTCTATGTATATTCCATTTATGTTATTTTAGAGCAGTAAAATTGTATTATTTAGCTCGTTTGTATTGAGAAATTTACACCATAGCTCACAAGCATGTAATATTTTCATTTGGAAAAACATTTAAATATTCTCATTCAAGTTGTTAACACATTTTAACAGACCATCATTTTTTATTTGTGATTTTAAGATTAATCCATGTTAATCACAATACCCCAATATCCAAATAAAAAAGTTTGTGCCTATATATTTTAAACTCCTACGTGAATTGAACTCAACGCTTCCAACTCAAAGCAAACAACTAGTTTGGCAACAATATATACAATATAAACACTTTCGTATTCTTAGTATTTAAATTAGCCCTATAATGTTGAAATTACACAATTTTTTATTGAAATACATTGTTCTCGGTAAAAATCATTTCCAAACACACAATATTAAGTTCACTGAAAAAACACGAGAAAAAAACAGAGAAATCTCTCAAATATTTCACCACCTAAAACATCAATTCTACAGAATAAAAATATTATTTCAACCCTCAGAAAAAGTTACAGTAACGTGAATAAAATAATAATAAATTCGTACCTGCGCTTATTGGAACAGAACCTTTTTACACCTAAACATTGTTCTTGAGGCCCTTGACCTTATCTCGGAGTGGTTGAAGCCTTTCCGTCGGTGTCACCGGAAGTGAGAGAGTGGTAAGCTTCGTTTCTCCACCTCCGGAACATCCGCTTTCAGGAATTCGTTCCTCGACTGAAGAGCAAGCTTTATTTTATTTACTGGAATAATAAAAAAAAATACAGCACTCTCTAAGAATCTTTTCAGGTGAAAAGCGATTTCACGCAGCTAAACGCTTTGTTTTTTTTTAATGGCGAAAATTGTTTGTAAAACTTTTTTTACATTGCGTAACTCATTGTGAAATAAATACTACTTTGTTTGCGAATGTGTTATTTTTCATCAGATTTTTTTGTATACGAGTAATTATATTTTACAAATACTCAGGATACATAATATAATGTAAAAATATTATCAATTTTACAAAACATAAAATTATGTTTGTAGTGAAAATAGCAAAAAGAAATAACTAGTGACTAAATCTAAATATCTGGATACATCCCAACCTACCTCTGACCATCTCCTTCCTGTTGGATTTCAAAGTTATAATTTATTGGGTTCTTACCTTCATGTTTATTATTAAAATCCCAACCTACGTAACCATTTTCACCGTATCGCCGTTTTGTTCAAACAATTGACTATCGAAAAGAGATCATCGATTTTGTTGTTGGATTTATAAAAACATAAAATAAATATGATGTTTGGTAATAATAAGACTAAATTAAGTGTGGTGTTTTTTAAAATTATTTTCTTGGTAAAATTGTTCAAGAAAAGTCCAGAACTTAAGCTTTATCGGTGAGTGAATGGTTTCCAATTTTTTTACGTCAACCCTAATTTTGGTAGTGCGACTTGTATGTTACACCAATTTTTTTTATTTTTCTTAATAATTTCTTTAACAATTTGAGTTATGACAACACTTTAGAAAATATTTTTCATACCTTTTTGTCAATTGCTGACACCTTTGGTCAGTTGAAAAAAAATTGTAGCGTATTTTCTAATTTTTTCTTCTATTTCTTACCTTGCAAAGATAAAGGTTAATTCCATAATTTGTTCCAAATCTAAAATGAAATATTTTCATCAAATAGTATAGTTTCCAGTCCACTATTTTCCAAAGTCATCTGAAGCTGGAAACACATTCGGTATTTCATCGCAGCTTTGGACTCAACACCTTCCCTTACAATAATCCCCCCTTCAAACTTACAACGGTTCAAAAATGGGCAAGCCACATTCCACTGGCTCCAAGCGGTTGGGACTCTTATGCAGTATCACGTAAAAATTTATAAAAAATGTTGGTGTCAAGACCTTTTCTGGTTTTTTCTTCACGTTTCAGCCAAAAATAACACGGTTTTTCTTCCGAAAAATCCAAAATTGTAGAAAATACACGATTATTTTATTTCCTCCATTCACGACAAATAAAAACTAAATCTTAAAACGTTTTTTTTGTGCGAAATGAAAAGCAGAACTGTAAATAAGTAGGCAAATAAACAAGTCAATACTTAACCATTTATGCGCAGACACAGTGGCGTCACATTCGTCTCCCGCTATATAAAGCGTTGGGAGTTGGTTAAACTAATGTCAGATCCGGATTTTCAACAAATAGGCAAAACATGTTCTCAATTACGGCCTTTTCATGATAAAGTCGACTATTTTCATGGTAGGAAGGCTGATAACGAATTTGGTGGAAGGGTAAATTTAGGATATTACAATAATTATATAATTACATTGAATTTATAGCGCACTTCTAGTGCGTTGTACACTTAATTACCTAACCTAATATGATAACGAGAAAATAATAAAGGTTTAACATATATAAATTCATGATTGTTGTCATAAATCGTGAAAAATTGTGCAGTTATGGGTATAATAGTGCATGTGTACATCAACATGTCGGAATGCAGTAGTTACTTATTAAAATATTATTGACTCACCTTCTTTGTTGCAATTATCCAGTTCAATATTCCTTGCCGCAGACTCAGAAAAAATGAATTGCTGTTCCTCAATCATCACTCTACTAATTATGGATATCATTTTCCACTGTCCAGAATGTAAAGACTTGTTGACTCAAGCCACAGTCTTGAAATTTTTGGTACCAGTCCAAATGGTTTTTGTCACTCTTTACGACTCTACCAAAACTTTGACTTAGCCTTAGCTTTGACTTGAATGTTCTTTCTAATGTATATTTTGTCCTATTTTTGTCATTGCTTCATTATAATATTACGTATGTGCTGTTCATTCTCTGTTGATATTTTGTGTCCTTGTGTTTTGTATCCTTTTTGTAATTGGACAATAGTCCGTGAGTTTATAAATAAATAAAATATGTCATAGAAAGCAAAGCTACCAGATAATAGCCAATAACTTTGATGACGGTAAGGCGAAAAATTCGCAAAGAGAAAAGTTGAATTTCAACCGAATGCAGTGGAAATGAGATACATTTCATGCATATCTGATGTTAACATAAATACCAGAATTTAGAAAGGAACGCTTGTATGATTTTGAAAAGAGAACCTTATGAATGAGATAATATTTCGGGGCTGCCCTAGAAAGACGTGGCAAAATCAAGAATATAAGAAAATATTGAAGGATTCGGTGGTGATGTATGAATGTGGATGAATCAAGGATTGTTACCCATTGCAAATTTATGTATCGTCTTATTCTCTCTGCCTTTACTTGCGTAAGATTTATGTTAATTCTTGTACATTTAACATAATTATGGTACATAAGCGGATTTTTTATTTATTTTGGAGACCAAATGTTTTACGTCAACCCATTTATTATGTTATATTTTGAATGATTCACGTGACAAAAAAACGTTACTAAACTGTTGATAGGTAAGAAATTGAGGGAAAAAAATGACAGAGAGAAATAATGTCGGAGAGAACTTATCATATGAAAATACATAAAATACCCAAAACACGCATTTTTACATAATTGCCATACTGAGGCGTCTAAAAGCAACGCAGAGAAGTACTGTGGTTCTCAACTTTGACTAAGCATGTGTCATAAGGGTATCTAACAAAGACATACACTTAAGCAGAGTCATAAACAAAGTATTTAAGGGTTAACATCCAAAAATACACACTTTTCGGCTTTCTAATACAAGCAAATCTACAAATGATATATCTGTTAATTGTGTACGGGCAGTTGGGGAAAACTCTAAGGTTTCCAGCGAACACAATTCTCAAACAGTAATATGTTGAATTATTTTTTAAATCCATACTGAATTAAAAGTTAAAATGTTCGAAAATGGCTGCACTGCTTTTCAAGCTGCATATTTTACTGATATTTCAGTATGTTTTTAATAGAATTTAAAAACATACAGTTAAAAAAAAATTATCAGTATTCTTCATATCATTTTCGGTATTATTTCGGTATTCTACATGTGCATTTAGAAGTTTTCCTAAATGCACATGTAAAATTTAAAGATACATCACGTGCAGTATTGCTTGTATTAGAAAGTCAAAAAGTGACGTTTAGCGCCGTTTTGGGTGCTGAGCCTTAAGGATAGTTAATTATCACACGTGTCCGTAAATTTTGTTTTTTTTTTATTCTGGTAAATAGATTTCTGATCTGTTGACAAAAACAATTTGAACAGCTTTGAAAAATTTTTCCCATTTTCCTCATCTCAGTTAAGCAGCTTTTTTGACTGAGAAAAAAATCTGTATCATCTTTAAAAATTTTTTTTTTCGAGAACTATCGAAACGATGTCGTGACTCGCCCCTGTTTTATGGTCCTCTACACGTAGGTAGTAGGTTCTATGGCATGAGATATTGGAGACATCCATCTAAGACCGCCATTACAGTAAATAAGACTCAGACAAATCGAAAATATCCACCCGAAGCGTACATAATAAGAACGGCGAAGGAGTAAAGCTCAAAGGCCATTTTTTCCACTCAAGTGTTTCAATAGAAGCTTTGCCTAATAGAATATATTATTTAATAAAAGTGTGCATTTTATTTTGGTTCAGGCTTACTGAGAGAAATATTAACCCTTATGTGACTAAAGAAAATTACACCATTTAAAATTGATACGAAGGTTTCTTTTACGGTATATCATTTTTTGCTGAAGTTTGCTGGACCACTTTTATGACGTAATATATTTCGAATCAGTTCAATACTTGGAGAAATGGATAGGAATTTCACCCAGTACCATATTTTTTTGGGGTTTTTAATTAAATAGGAGATTTTAAATAGTATTAAAGATAAAGGTGATGTACTTTGAACACAACGGTACATCATATTTATCATTTAAAAAAAGAAAACATGAGTGATATGGTAAATACAGACAAGCTTAAAAAAATTATAAAATAAATTACGGTACCCGGGTAGTCTTTCAGTCATCAGAAGATGTAAGTTATACTTATTTGTTATCCATACTGTTAGATTTTTCATTTTACCATTGTGGAGAAGTCAGGAAGTTTCAGCCGGTTAGATTTACTGGAACATTAAAAAAATCTATGTTCCCGGGTACCCTTTCAGTCTTATAAAGGTTAATCAGATTCGGACATCAGTTAATTGTAGTGATTTTTTTTTGGTAGATACTGATTTAACTTCTTATAAAATGTAGGAAATATGTTTTTTTAATTTATATTTTCGTAGAAAGCAATCACTTTGTGGTTTGACATATTTAAATAAATGAAAAAATGTATAAGACCACGGATATTATTTTAATTTGTACGACCGACCGTTTTGCTTAGCCAAAGCATCATCAGGGTACGAAATTAAACAAAAAATCTATTGTGTGGGGTTATATATACTTGTACATACAGAGGGAGAACACAACATAAAATAAATTAAGAGAACAGTAAAAAAACATAGAAATAAGATTTTAATTATAACAAAGGAACAGAGAGAAAGAGACAGATCGTCAAAAAAACATCCCAACCTACACTAACCAACTTTCACTATTAAAAAATATATAAAAAAGCTATAAATTTTTGGCGTTGTACTCGTACATTCTCCTATCACTGTCAACGGATGCTTGGCATATTGCCAGCAATTTTTTATGCATTGCTGTTACCACCAGAGTAAGTATGACCATATCATCTGTGTAGCTAATATTCTTAATACATACCCCGGAAAAGTGGCATCGGATTGTTGTTTTACTCAGTGCATTACTAAGTTGATCCATACATACATACATTAAACTGTAATATACATGCAGTTATTGACGGCTGAACAGTTGAAAAAGCTTGTGGTTCTTCCTTGGTAACCACCATTCACTGTGGGGATCTATAGCTCTCCTGAGGATCTTCCGCTCAAAGAATACAATCTTCCATAGCTTATTATTGTATTATTGACCCACCTTATTTATAGTAATTCATTCAGTCCCAAATTCCTTGCCATAGACTCAGAAACATTGAATTGTTGTTCCTCAATCATAACTCTACTTATTATGGGTATCATTCTCCACTGTCCAGAATGTCGAGAATTGTTAACTCAAAACTCAGGGTACCAAAAATTTTAAGACCATGGCTTGAGTTAACAAGTCTCGACATTCTGGACAGTAAAATATTAATAAAGCCATGGTCTTAAAATTTTTGGTACCCTGAGTCTTGAGTTAACAAGTCTCGACATTCTGGACAGTAAAGAATAATACCCATAATTAGTAGAGTGATGATTGAGAAACAGCAATTAATTTTTGAGTCTACGGCACGGAATGTTGTACTGGATGAGTTGCAACAAAGAAGGTGAGTCAATAGTAAAATTGATGATTTTTTAAATGCAAATTAAATCAAAGTCTTTCCTACGTTTTTTTAAATGAAGAAATATAACATAAACGATATGATTTTAGACATCAACCTAATATTTTGTTACAAAAATGTGTCGCTATGTTTGTCCACCGTCGGGCGCTTCTATGAAATCCAAGCGCCTGACAAATTCCATTCTTAGACGTCCTTTAATTTGAAATATTGAATTCTTTCGTCCAATATGTCTGCAGCGAACCTTTTTTCATTTTTTCTAGACCAAAAATTTTCCATTGGATCGCGACGTCTAATGGAACTTTTTTCGTAAGAACGTTGGACTGTTGAATTTAAGTGGTTTAGTAATCAATCATGTTCTATTAAATGTTTGAGTTATGGAGTGAAAACCTAGATTTTAAAATCCATCAATTAAATTAGGACATGAATCGGTAAAAGACTTTTTACAGAGACATGAAAAAAGTTGTTAATGGTAGGTACTCGTCAAAATTTCAAACGAATTTTCTTAAGAAAAGAGTGTTTCCCTTAACTTAGTATTTATAGAAAAAATACGTATTTACTCTCAATATATATTAGATATATTAGTGGCATCACCTTACGATGGATAAAATAAAAAAAAATACTGTCTAAAGAAAAAAGTAGAAAAGGAATTCGATTTTTTTATCCATAAATATTAGTTTCCTCTTTTTAAATGTGTGTACTGCTGAAGAGTCTTAACTGCCCGCAGCCAGTGGGACTATGTCATTCCTGATTTGGTATGTTATAAGGCTGAAGAGAGTGGGGACGGGAAGGAGAAGGTTGGGAAGTAGGAACTAGGTTATTCTGGTCACTTAACATGGATAGAGCCAATTCAAACAATATTTGATTCTAAATGGTGGTATTTCACTAGAGTGATACACATAGTGTCTACCGCTATTTTATTGTATATCACTCTTGCTGTAGTTTTTTCTTCTCACGTTGTGGAATATGCCAAAATGAATTTAATTTAAATAACCTTACATAACGATCTGAAGCAAAACAGAGATTCAAAACCTACCTGTTATAGTGCTCCAGACAAGTGGAAGGTTGTATTTTTGTAAAAATATTAAAATAAACAGATCTTTAGATAGCCGCATCGCACCGGATTTTCTGGAAAATGTTTACTCGTTTCCTTTTATATAGCAAAAAAGTTTTTAATGTAACAGTTTATTTTTACTTTATGCCTAACTGGAGCCTCTGTGTTCGAGTATACTGTGTTAAGCTACTGGAACTATAAAAGCCTCCCGATTGTGTTACTGGTGAGAAAGCTTAAATAAAAGATTTTCTTAATTCTTTCTTAAGAGGCCCAAAATAAACGAGGGAGGAATTTCGATCATCGGTAGCCCATTTCATACCCGTGCCGTTTTACAAAGAACTTGTTTTTGAAAATATTCGATTTCATGCTACTGTCATAAACTGTAAATGGGTGTTCTGGTCTTGTATATTGAGTTTATCGCAAGGAGGAAATAATACTGCTAGTTGTTCCGAGTAGACTCCATCAAAACCTGTAAAAAAATCTCTGCATATTTAAGTATGGTCTGTTCAACGAGGTTGAACAACCTTGGAGTAGGTGACAAACAATTGTTTTGTCAACACTTTGATCTCTGAACGTAAATCAAGTGGACTTTTATAAATTATTTTGACAATTATCTGTTATTCATAACTTAGAAATCATTAAATTTGAATTATTTTATTTTCCAATAACTACTTGTAGAAAAAATTCACCCGGTACATATTTGTACGGTCAGGCAATAAATGAAAGTCCGCTTCGAGTAACAAGGTTCCATTTGAAACTGACCAGATTCTGAGATAACAGACTTTAAAGATTCAAATTACTCTATTTCAATACGTATTTAACTTTATATTTGTTTGAGTATGCAAACAAGGTTGGTTGTAGGTTTTTAACTGATTTTGAATATTATCAAGAACAATTTTTAGTTAGAAACAGGAAATCTTGAAAAGTGATTTTATCAGTTGGAACCTTTTTACGCATTGAAGTGATTTAAAATAGGTCAAGAAGGTTCCAACTGACGATGGAACCTTGTTGACCTAGCCTAATTAGGTTTTTGTTGTACTTCTCTCTGATAAAATTGTGTTAATATCCACTCTTAGGAAATTTAGAAATGTAATTGGACAAAAAATAAAGAGATCAATAATTGCATATTCTGAGAGGTGTGGTGATCAATAAACAAAAACAAGAAACAAAACAATAACACAAGAGAAAAACAAACTAAATATTAATAATTGTAAAGAATTGTGTTCAACAATAATCAGCAAACATGTTTAGAGAGGTGTGGTTATTAATAATAAAATTAAAAAAACAAAACAAAATAATAACACAAGACCCTTAATAATAATAATTGTAAAGAAATATGTTCAATAATAATCAGCAAACATGATAAGCACAATATCCCTGATATAGGTAATAATTATCATGTAGTAATAGAAGATTTTTGTATTAATAATAATAATAATAGTAAAAGTTTTATTCCGGAAGGTATGCAGGAGTACCTTCCATAATTGATATCAATACATTGTAATAATAATAGTAACAAAATAAAAATGAACAGAAATTCATTAGAAATAAATAAATAAGTAAATAATAAAATAAAAATATTGTTAATAATAATAGTTAATAATAATATAGTTTATAATAATAATAAGTTAAAATTATAAAATGTACCTTAATAATTATGGTAATTAAAATAAACAACCAACAAAATGTATACGAGATACGAAAGAAAAAGTGAATTAACAGTATTATTACGTGTACATAGGTTCCCACGTATTATAAGAAAAAACATTTTTTTAAACTTTAGCAATGCTTGGTAATAATAACTGGAGTTTAACATATCTTGATTTTTTATTTAGATACATCTATTTTCGTTTTTTTACGTTTTTCGGTTAAATCAATGTGGAAATGAGAATTGCTAATTCAACGTTTAAACTACTCTTTTTCCTTTTCGATTTATCGCTAATCCTTAAGTTTTCAGTTTTCAAAACGTCACAGCTGACGGCCTCCATAGTCGAGTGGTAAGACGCTCGACTACGAATCCAAAGGTCGCGGGTTCAAACCCGGCGTGCGCCAATAACTTTTATTTAATTAATATGTGTCATAACACATTTAATTCATATAAAAATAATAACAAGTATATTTGCGGCACGTTCCAGAGTGGTAGATACTCTAAGTATCGCCCTGGTGAAAGACCACCATTCAGAATCGAAACGTTGCTTGAAATGGCTTAAGCCGTGTTTGGTGACCAGATCTGAATAGCCAAGTACTTCCCAACCTTCCTCTTCCCGATCTCCTTCCCCTCCCCACTACCTTCAGCCTCACAACATACCCAATTTTGGGGATGCCATAGTCTCACTGGCTCTAGACGGTTGAGAGCAGTTGAGACTCTTGTGCGGTATTCATGTAAAAAAAAAAAAAAGCTGAAGGTATCTTAATACCTCACTTTGAAGTACAGACACTTTAAAAAACGGTAGTGATTTATAAAATAAGACACTTAACAGCACTGCCATAATCTTTAAAATCATCAGCGCACATTTTCAAAACTGTTAGTGACTTTCTTCTATTCACTGACTTCAATACTCTCATGAGACTGAGTGGAGAAAAGAACTTGGTCTTGGACATGAACGACCTTTTCAATGGCACTGTGAGCACTGTTAACTTATTGGATGCAGGCATGACCAGGTATCGAGTTCTTCATGGTAATCGAAGTTATTTGTGGGTTTTCATTTAGGAAATTTAGAACAACGGTGCTTATAAAATATATATTTTTTACGTGAAAACTCAAATTAAATTTGGCCATAAAAATATGCCTGTATGTTTTTTTGCCGTTGTGTTTTTAAAAACTATATTTATAAGTTGGAGTAACAAGGTTCCATGTGTAGTTGGTACCTTGTTCCACAAATGACAGGAAATAACTGATGCAATTGAAACCTTCGATACATTCTAATTCCATTAATAGTCAGTATATGATGTTGGTGTCTATAGAGAAATGAAGAGTAGTGCACTAGAAACCTCTTTCGATCAATAACTCAATTCAGCCCAAATTGTCAGTTAGAACCTTATTGAAATAATAATACACGAATACCTGAATTAATTATCACAATACTAATTTATCGAAGGAAACAATCACTTTGTAGCTTGACATTATAATTTTAATAAAAAATGTTTTAGTTTTAAGCCACTTTATTTATACACATATAACATTCGACCGGTTTCGGTTAAACTTAACCTTCTTCAGGAAAGTATAAATATAAACTAAGATTAAAATATAGATAAAATATAGAAATGTATAACTCTATATTTTAATCTAAGTTTATTTATATATTTTCCTGAAGAAGGTTAAGTTTAACCGAAACCGGTCGAATGTTTTATGTGTATAAATAAAGTGGCTTAAAACTAAAATATTTTTTATTTAAATTATCACAATACTTATGTTTTCAAACAAGCACTAAAATAACTCGACTAATCACGTGACAGGTCAAAATTGGTTCCACAAGTATCAGTTTTTTTTTTAATAATCGTTAAAAGCTGGCCTACGTACAAAATAATGTATAATAAATTACTTAAAATAATAATATGTCAAAAATTGTTTTTGGTATGGAGATGAAGTTTTATAGACCGGTACAGATATGTACCATCAGGGAGTAAAGGGTTAATTAGGTAATTTAAAAAAAATCCATTGAATCTTCTAGAAAAAGCTTCACTTTTTTAGCAAAGTATTGTAAATAATATGACAGTAAATATATTTTGTAATGAAGTAACTTAAAACATAACATATACCTATTATCACACATCGTATAATATTTTTGATCATCGCTATCCCATATTCCATCTGGCCGACGCGTTAACGCCCATATCCAACAACTCAAAAAGCAGATAAGTCAGTCATCAACCCCTTTTCCGGCTTTACGAACCTATGTGGAATAAGGGCGGAATCAACACCCCTTAAAAACACCCTATTTACGACGCAGGCTGTGTGGGAACCTCTGGACTACGGACTATGCTGGCGGAGGCACAGTTTGTATAAGCCATCCCTGGACCGGTGGGATATTGAATTAAATATAAATTTCACGGACCTCCATGATGAAAATGCAGGGGGCGCAATTTCACAAAATTATAATTTTATTTTTAAATTCCTCATTGCAAAATACGTTTTCACGTAATAGTACGAATTTAGAAAACTGAGTGAGTTGCGCAGTGACCAATTTGAATTTAATAAAATTGAAAAAAAAAACTTTTGAAAAGAGCACAGATATTGTGTTAATTTTTATGACCGACCGGTTTTGTTGAGCCGAAGTATCATCAGGGACATAATTAAACTAAACAAAATGTGATCATCTTATTAAAAAAAATAACCCAAATAATATCTATAAAATGCAACCTCCATGCAATAACTTTGTTCTAATTTTCATTTAATTTCATCTTTCATTTCTTTTCTTCTTTCTCCTTTTTATTTTTTTATTAACTTTATCAATATTTACATTTAATATTACATAATTTATGTACACTACGTCTGTCTCGACACAAGAATATCCTAGTGAGACAGACATGGACCAAAACCATGTATTTTTAAAATATTTCAGCAAGAATAAATAAATAAATTAAAAAAGACAATATTTTCAATGAAAGCACCGGTGCTCATATTCTTTACAAAAATTGACATGGCAACAGATTAAATAATTTAGAAGCACGAGAAATAAAAAAACCCATTCAAATTAATAGTCATATTCTTAATAATCAGTTTAATTTGTCCAGTAGTCCAATATTAGGTGTGTTTCCTGTAAACTCATAAAATTTCACATTATTTGTTAATCACCTTCTCAGTTGACGTTTATCTTCTTTCATTTCGTATTGTCTGTCTCTTTCTCTCTGAACTTTTGTTATTATTTGAAATGTTATTCTATTGTTTCCTCGCTATTCTCTTATTTTATTTTATGTTGTGTTCTCTCTTGGGGGGAGGGGAGGGGAAGAAAATGGGGAAGAGGAAGATTGGGAAGTACCTAGCTATTCAGTTCTGGTCACTAAACATGGCTAAAGCCATTTCAAGCACCGTTTCGATTCTGAACGGTGCCGCAAAATAAACCATATTTTTTTAAATTTTATATGAATTAAACGTGTTATAAAACAAATAAATTAATTAAAAGATATTTGCGCACGCCGGGATTTCATCCACGACCTCTTGATTCGTAGTCGAGCGTCTTACCACTCGATTACGAAGGCCGTCAAAACTCTACTCGGGAGGCAATCATTTTCTTCAGGACCTACATCATCTATGGGGATTCTGTGGATGAAGTAAAGTAGTAAACCTAGGTCTAAAATAGACCCGTGTTATAAGGAGAGAGGAAACACAGAGGCTGGTAATTAATTCTACGGATTGTTAACAATACAAACGAGTAGGAAGAATGAAACAAGTTTTCCAGCTGTCTTCCATCAACTCCCCAGTTTGATATTTCTATTTTTAAATTAAAACAATCATCAATTGCTAAATAAACAGTTTGATAGGTGGATTAGAGTACCTATGATCAAAGTCAAAATCCATTCGCGGCTTTCGCCAATCAATATAAACACACGTCTAATTAAAATAAACTAATTATTGAAATAGCATCTATAATCTTCTTCAAGGGAAATATGACACAGAAAATAAAAATAATTAGGTAGAGGCCGAGACTCAAACTGGAATCTCTACTCTATCCAGGAGTAAGGTTTCTGACAATTCCTACCTCTCGGTTGCCACGCAATTATTTTAATGTCCTGCTTAATATTTTTGTTGAAAATTATTGATATTATTTAAAAATATTAAATTAAATAGCACCGAGCCTTAAAGATATTACCAATTTACAAAATAAAATATATTAATTGAGGTTTGAAACATCCTCGTAAAATTTTGTGATAAAAAAATGTCTGAGAATCGGGCAAAGCCAAATTTGATTATTTGTCAATTACGCGAGTTTATTTGTTCTAAAACATCAATGTTAGTTATAATAATATTTCATCCGATGTTTTAAATTAATATAAACATCGTGCACACCCCTAACAGTGGGAGGGTTGGAAGGCCCCAATGAATGACAGCATGCTTTATTATTCACAGCTCTCATGAAACCTACCCCCTGAATTCTGGAACCTCCCCTGAAATCTCCACTGGGACGAGAAATCTCCGACATATCAACGATTTCTGGAAACTTGTGCATTCTACCGTGAGCGAGAAGGATTTTTTTAACGTTTTTTTGCCAAGGACAATGGGGTTGAATTATTTGTTGATTGTTGGAATGGGAAAATGGCCGGGCTCAATCATTAATTTAGTTGTGTTAATTTGAACGGGCTTTTGAAAAGGCTTTAACAAGGATTAATGAACGTGATCACATTGTTTGGCGTTGCTGAAAGAGTATATAAATTAAATTTAGGTTGCCTTGAATCTCCTTAACGCATTAAAATATTGGTAGGCATATTTTATTGACTTCATGATTTCAATAAAGTAAGTAAGTGCATATCACATTATAGTTTGAGTGTCTAAAGCCAGTGGAACTAAAGTAACTTTAGATGAAAAATGTTATGAAGTGATATTTCGCTTATGATAGAGGAAACAAGAGAGGAGAGTTTTGAATTTTTATAGTTACTTTACATAGGTTAAACACTTTTACCTTATTCATTTTGGTTTTTAGATGTACCTTTCACTCTGAAACGGAGCTTTCTTAGAATATTATTATTATTATTATTAACTTTAAAAAAAAAATACTGAGAGGGTTACAAATAACCTGACAATATTTGAAAAACTCCTACTGCCATCTTAGTAAGCAGAAAATGTTGCTTGTGCAATGGTGGAGAACTTAGTTGACTGAGGAATTGAACTCACGAAGCCCGGATGGGAATCCGACGCGTTTGTCCACTCAGCTACTAGCCGGTCATAAATACGTGATTCATATTAACGTGAGAACACTGATCAATTACTATATTGGGAATAACTTAAAGAGTACGTACGATATGGGTAGATTCAACATTCTTCTAGACTATTTCTCACCTTTTTTGAAGAGTTTTTTTCTTGTTGAATAAGTATGGTGTCTGGCTTGTATTTCAACGTTTAACTCTTGGTTGACAGCTCTCTAGATCATGATGGAAATTGAATTCTTCACGCAGAACCAAAGCTTTGCTAGGCGTAAAATAAAACAAAATAATAAAAAAAATCGAAAGAAAGATACAGAAAACAAAAAAAAAGTATTACACCAGAAATACAAGTCTGAACAGAAATTCACATGCTAGTGTCACAGTTTTTTTTGCTCTGTTCAAAAATATTAAAAAATGAAAATTCGTATTTTTTTAATTCAAGCCTGGAGTTTTATTAACAATTATTTTTGAAAAAATTAAAAACCAAATTGAAGTAAAAAGATTATGAAAGCTTAACAAATATGTTTGTATTGCATTGAATTTTCACTATCACCAAAGTTTTACATGTGAAAATCGTAGCTCAATATGTCTGAACGTCGGTCCTTAATGTAAAACTTCACACAGAGTATGAGTAGCAGGGTAGTAGAATGCATGCACGGTGAACAGGAATATTAATATGACAAAGCAGGGCTTGTTAGCACCCCGCACACCAGCTGCTGCTATTACCACTTCACCTAAAATATATCCATCTTATTTCATGTTATTCTGGGAAGAAGCGTTGTTAATCTTTTCAACTATGGTTTGAGACGAAAGTTTAGAAATACAAATTCCTTTGTAAAAATGATCATCATTTATTCATTAACGATCGTAAAATTACTAGTTGGTTAAATCACACTTTTTTTTAACAATATGCTATTTTTAACAGTTCAATTAATTTAAAATATAACTAAAGGTAATTTGATGCGTTTTTGTAATTAATATGAAACTGTAAACGCAATTTTTGAATAAACCGTTTTACGAACTTCTATCAAAACTAGTTATCCGAATAATGTTTTTGGCAATCATTTAAATCTAGGTTGCACATTGAAATTGTTTTGAAATTAACCTAATTTTGCTGCAATAAAAATGAAACAATTAATATTTTTACATAAATATTTTGTAACACAACTGCGTGCATCTTTTAGAAAAAAAAATACGTCCCACTTGCTAATCATGAGCCAACGCCTTTATACGTTAAAAGTAAGGGTTTAAGCAATTAGAAAAAAAAATGAATAAAATTTAACATTATCAATAATCAAACAAAAGTAATTTTATCTCCACTTCTTAATATATTCAATAAAATGGAATTGAAAAAACATAATTATAACAATCTGCTAAATATCATAATTTCGTACACTGATTCATTAAATAATCAATAAAAGTACTTAACAAATAATTCATTTCACAAACGGGAGGAAAAAATAATAACAAATTGTATTATTAAATAATTAAGAAAAACCTGCGTTTGAAAACAATGGTTTCTAATCACAAAATTGGGAACACAGATTTTAAAGTAAAGGGTGAGCACCCAAGAATACACATTTTTAGTCTTTCTAATAAAAGCAATACTACAAATGATTTATCAACAAATTCTATACGGGTGCACAGGCAAATGTCTAAGGATTCCAGTGAATACAATTTTCAAACAGTAATCTTTTAAATTATTCATGAAATGCATACTGGAGTTTTAGGTAAAACGTTCAAAAATAGATGCGCTGGTTTTCAAACTGCACCTTTTACTGACATTTTAGTATGTTTTTTTAGAATTTAAAGGTAACATCCTAAAATTTTTATTAACTGGAAGTCTTAGACATCTTCTTAACTGCCCATGTAGAATTAAAAAAATTAGTCATGTGCAGTATTTTTTGTATTAGAAATCCAAAAAGTGACGTTTAGCGCCATTTTTGGGTGCCGAGTCTTAAATACCAAAAATAACAAAAAAATCAAGTTAATTTCATTTTTACGGTATTTAGTAACTAAACAAGGAACCCTAATCATATAAATAAGACGTTTTCATATGGCCTCACCGCAGTTTGATAATTACCCTAAACGCCGAAACAGTTTTATTTTTTTATTTTTATATGAATACCGCACAAGAGTCTCAACTGCTCCCAACCGTCTAGAGCCAGTGAGACTATGGCATCCCTAAATAGGGTATGTTGTGAGGCTGAAGGAAGTGGGGAGGGGAAGGAGATTGGGAAGAGAAAGGTTGGGATGTACCCGGCTATTCAGATCTGGTCACCAAACACGGCCAAAGCCATTTCAAGCAACTTTTCGATTCTGAATGGTGGTCTTTCACCAGGGCGATACTTACAGTATCTACCACTCTGGAACGTGCCGCAATAATACTTTTATTATTTTCATATTAATTAAATGTGTTATGACACATATTAATTAAATAAAAGTTATTGGCGCACGCCGGGTTTGAACCCGCGACCTTTGGATTCGTAGTCGAGCGTCTTACCACTCGACTATGGAGGCCGTCGCCACTAAAAATATCAAAAATAAATAATAATAAAATAAAATTGAATTATATATAAATAAATGAAAAATAATCGTTAAGAAATGAAAAAATAACTCAATAATTGGAATTTTATTTTATTTTTTATGACCATAAAAAAACCTTAACCATATCATAAAAAACGGTCATAAAAATTAAAATAGTATCCGTGGTCTTGTACAAAGTTTTTTTAAATATTTATTTATAAGTGATTGCTCTCTACGAAAATACAATAATAATACATTTTAAATTCCAGAGTAAGTTTTACTTAAAAACTCATCCATTATATTGACAGTATATTCCCGTGCAGTTGTTCACGGAGTGTCAAAAAAGCAAACAAGAAGCCCCGTGTATAAATTATATAATTGTCAGCACATTGGATTATATTGGCAGCACTGAATCATTACGTCACTCGGACCAAAGTCAACAGCGGCCAATCACCACAGGGTGTTGTTTGTAGCTTAATGAATCGACGGAATTACAAACAGAGGGGTGTTGCATATTCAAAAATCAATGCGCTGTTGAAGGAGTTATTGGTAACGGCTTGTTTAACAAGTCGGTTAATAATGTTCACTTGTTTAGTGATTTATTCCTTTATACAACATGATTCTCTGGCAGTGCAGAATAAAACTCTTCTTTAACTGATCGGATTAGGTAATCTATCGAAGCAAAAGCTAAGATCGCCTCTCAGCAGCTGGGCATACTGCATAGATTTTAAGCTGACACAATTGTTGACCCTGTACAAAATACAAGTGGGCCACATTTGATGGCCTGGATGGACGAGTGATAAGACGCTTGTCTACGAATCTAGAGGTCGCGGGTTCAAGTCTGGCGTGCGCAAATAACTTTTAATTAATACACATGTGTCGTAATATATTTAATTAATATAAAATAATTTATAGTACAATTATATGACCGATCGGACAAACGCGTCCGATTCTCACCCGGGCGTCGTGGATTCAACTCCTCTGCTAGCTAATTCCTCCATCATTGCACAAGCAACATCTTCGTTCCAGAGTGGTAGATACTCCAAGTATCGCCCTGGTGAAAGAGCACCATTTAGAGTTGAAGCGTTGCTTGGAATGGATTTAGCCATGTTTGGTGACCGGATCTTAATAGCCTCTCAACTTTCCTCTTCCTCATCTCCTTCCCCTCTCCACTTCCGTCAGCCTCACAACATACCCAGATTATAGATGCCTTAGTCCCGCTGGCTCTATACGTTTGGGAGCAGTTGTAACCCTTCTGTGGTATTCACAAAAAAATATTACCCCGTTGGGATTTAGAGTATCTAAATACCTGAAAAAAAACTTGACTTTATGGTACTTTCCAAAGTTTCTTTACTTCATTTTCATTTTTTCCCAACTATTTTAGTATCATAACATTCCCCAAAGTAGGGTTACCATAGTCCCACTGACTCTCGACAGTTCTTGTGCGGTAGTCACATAAAAATAGAGAACATGTCGTTTACACAACAACGATTTCTCGGTTTATGCGTTCTCTCTTCTCTACATGGCTTGTCTATTTAAGTCCCAGGTTCGTTTCTTTTGTTCCTTTAAAAGATCCTCTACACAGTTTTTCTTTATTTTAATATTTAAAAAGGGATAACAACAAAATACGATGATAAGTACGAGTATTTTAATAGTACCTGTGAAAGCGGATGAAGCGAAGAATGTTTCTCAGGAAAAAAATACATGTAGCGTTCCATCATAGCTGCTTACCCAGGCGAACAAATGTATTGAAGGTGTTAAGAAACAAGTTTAAAATAAATTTAAAAAAAAATGCTTATAAAATATTATCTTTTTACAATTCAGTCAACAAACTTTTGAATAATAATCATATCCGTGTCCACATTAAAAAAAATACATAAAGTAGACAGTGGCGTGCACAGAGTTTTTGATCAGGGTAGGCAGTAGGAATAACAGCGAATTAATTGATAATAAAGATAGGTTACCAACAGATATCACTGGTTGTTATTGCATTTGTTCTGTAAAAGCACTGCCTAGACACTACCAAAGATACTAACACAAACGAGCCATTTGAACGCGCACATAGCTCAATATACGAGTACACATATTTTGTGTAGTCTATTGAACACAGAATAATCTGCTCTGACGTTGGCGGCGTTTGGGCATATGTAGTTACTGCTTTTGAAACGTTATAGCAGGACAGTTGGTGGGACGCTCGCGGCGGTGCGCATAGCTGTACTTCGCGCATATTTTGAAAATGTAGATTTATTTAAGTACGGCATAGTAGGCAGTGCTTATGTGCCTATATGCAGTGTAAGCTTCTGATAGTGGGTTTGGTCAAATTGTAAAATGCGTAGGTAGTACGCAAAGCAAAATACTCTGTACTTATGAATGTGAGTGTGTGCCAGGAAATGCAGCTTTTCATCATGCTTTGCCTACCTCTTTGGATAACTGCAGTGACCACGGCATGTAAAAGCTCCAAAAATAAATTTCAGTATTGCAATATAAAAAAATAAAATTAATTTTAAAGTTCAATTTTAAAAGTTCATTTCAAAAACTCAATTTAAAAAGTTCAATTTAAATAGCTCAACTAAAAAAGCTTAGTCCGCAAATATATGAATATTTTAATCGGCGTCCACGTTTTAAATATTTAAATGGGCGGTATAAACCTCCCCTTACGTAATACGTATGGCGGATACAGGCTCTAGTCGACCGGACTACCCCAACTGATTGAGTGGGTCCGTACTGCGAATTTTAAATTCATCCTCATCGAAGGGTTTAAATTATTATTGGCCGGGATTCATATGGGAAGAGTAGGGATAAAAAATATCATGCTCGGGTGTGCTTTGATTTTATTCGGAATGGAATTTCTTCATTTATGGCAAATCGAGTGAAAATTTAGGACATTATCCCTATTTATGTAATCTTTCAGGGTTCATCTAAAGTTTTTTTCTACGGAATTCTTAAATGAACAATTCTGCTGTTAACCTAAAGTTAAATCTTTTAAATTTTTTTTTATTAACTTTTTGTTTCTTACATTATTTTTTTACATTACCTACCTCACTAGGTCATAAGAACCTGTTCTGAGGTAGGTGACAGTGAGTACGAGTAGAATATTTGAAAAAAAAACGATGATAATTGTTACACAATGTTCTAGTTTGTCATGGTGAAGAATTTCAAGTGCTATTTTAGGAGGTCTTCAATATCCTTGCGGTCCTTACTCACGAGCCATTTAGAAATGTTTCTATGAAGCAACAAGGACTTGAATTATGAACTTTAGTATCATGAAATTTGGGCAGGTTTTATTATACTATTTCCATTGCGTAGCGTTTCCTTTTTTTGACGGCCTCCATGGTCGAGTGGTAAAACGCTGGTCGAGTGGCAAAGGTCGCGGGTTCAAACCCGACGTGCGCAAATAACTTTTATTTGATTAACATGTGTCATAACACATTTCATTATTATAAAATAATATAAATTATATTAACGGCACGTTCTAGAGTTGTAGATACTCTTAGTATCGCCCTGGTAAAAGACCACCATTCAGAATCGAAACGTTGCTTGAAATGGCTTTAGCCGTATTTGGTGACCAGATATGAATAGCCAGGTAATTTATAACCTTCCTCTTTCTCATTTCCTTCCCATCTTCACTACCTTCAGCCTCACAACGCACTTCAATTGGACGAAGTTATGCACAAAGCATCCAACCCCACAAATATGAAACTGAGAAAAAAATCATTACCTCTTATGTTATCCTACAATTTATAGTGTTTTTAAACTTCAATTTACGTCAAAATCTGTAATGTGCATTTTTGAAAAAAAAAACATAAATTTATTGCATTTGGAGCTTGGATGTTTTCAGCAGAAACAATAAATCTTGTGTTTATCTATGGAAAAACATATAAAACTCGATTTCGGAAAATTTTGGGCTTGGCGCTTTCTGCATAACAACATCAAATTGGGGATGCCATAGTCTCACTGGCTCTAGAAGGTTGTAAGCAGTTAGGTTTCTAGTGCGGTATTCACTATAAAACATATATATAAAAGTTACTTTCATTCGTCACCGGTTTTTTTCCACAGAGCACAAATTGCAATAAATATTATTTTTTTTCAAAGCACAGACCTCTTCTCTTAGCCTTACTTTTTTGAAAACGGTACTAGTCAGTTAGCTCTTATGAGTATCGCCTTTTGGTCCTATGTCTTACCTATAGTTAGTTAAGGATGCTACCCTCCGAACTACCGATCACTTCCTTTTTCCTTCTGATAGCATGATGCATCAAAACAGCAAAACAATCGATGTTTTAGCTTCATTGATAAACTTATTGATATAGTTGTCTACCAGATTAAGTGTGGCCTCATTTCAATTACCCTTGAATAGGTTTTCCACCCCGCACGCAGCTGACATAATAAACTGAAAATAATAACTCTGTAAAAGTATTCCGCGATTTATTATACTTTAAAGGGATGCCATTTATTCGTAGCCTCTTTCCATTACGTAGAAATAATCGAGTTCTTTCCGTTTTAACCAAATTTATGCCAACCGTTTGGCACGGTTTCCTAATACGCGTCAAATGCCATAAAAAACGCCCATAAAATGAAATCATTGCAATAGTTGCGGAGGATTCCGCCTTGCTCGTGTTTTGTGATCAAACGCCGAGGCAAATATAGATACACGGAAAAATAAATTGCTCGTGTTTTTGGGGATTTGTGTTGATTTTATTCGCAAAATTTTTGGGTATGGATTTGATGATGAGTCGCTTAGAACTTCCATTGGAAGGAGTTGTCAGTAACTATTTTTGAGAATATAGATAAACTAACTTACTATCACGCCGTTTCTCCGCAGGGGTAGGCAGAGAGGACGGACTGCCATACAATTCTGTTCTGGCACACACTCCTTGCTTCATTCAAATTCAGACATCGTCTCATACATAATCTTCTTAAAAAAATAAGAAATATTGCAAGTTGTGATGTTTAAATGAAGGACCGATGGTAGATGAATGAAAGTGACGCTGCGCACGCAAAGTCAGTGTCAGTAACTATGTTTGAGAATATAGGCAAACTAACTGACTATCACGCCGTTTCTCCACAGGGGTAGGCAGAGAGGACGGACTGCCATACAACTCTGTCCTGGTACACACTCTTTGCTTCATTCAAATTCAGACATCGTCTCATACATAATCTTCTTAAAAAAATAAGAAATATTGCAAGTTGTGATGTTTGAATGAAGGACCGGTGGAAGATGAATGAAAGTGACGCTGCGCACGCAAAGTCAGTGTCAGTAACTATGTTTGAGAATAAAGATAAACTACCTAACCATCACGCCGTTTCTCCGCAGGGGTAGGCAGAGAGGACGGACTGCCATACAATTCTGTTCTGGCACACACTCCTTGCTTCATTCAAATTCAGACATCGTCTCATACATAATCTTCTTAAAAAAATAAGAAATATTGCAAGTTGTGATGTGTGAATGAAGAACCGATGATAGACGAATGAAAATGACGCTGCGCAGTGAAAATAGTTGAAGACATAAAACCTGCTCCAAATTTATGATACCAAAGCTCATCTTCGAGTCTTTGCTGCTTCTTCTGTTATTTTCCCATGGCCCGATTCCAGTAGTTGATTCACTTGATAGTGCTGTGTGTTTCTCGGCCGTCCCCGATTTTTTCCATTCACTTTCGCATCATATATTCTTTTCACACTTCTTTTTTTGTCTTTTTGTTCTACATCCCCAAACCATCTAAGCGTCCCTTTCTTGATCCTATTCATTACGCTTACATAGTCTTGCATTTTTTCTAAGATATCCACATTTTTTACATGCTCATACATGGTTTTAGCGCACATACGCTTCAGGGATCTCATTTTCACAGCATTTAGTCAACTTTCATCCTTCCTCTACTAGTTCGGTGGCGCGAAAAGGTGGACGGAACGTGAACAATGTCGAAATAGGACGTAGAGTGTGAAAGGAGGAATGGAAAGAAAGATGAATGAATTATGTGACACAATGGTAGTAAATGTTTAGAGAATATATTTTTATTTTTTAAAAGAAAGATAAACATTCCCGGGTTACGAATAACCCGAATTTTTTTTTTTTAAATCTTCTACTACTATCATAAGAAGCGGATGTATCAGATGTTGCTTGTGCAATGAAGGAGAACTTAGCCAGCAGAGGAATTGAACACACGACGTCCGGGTGGGAATCCGACGCGTTTGTCCACTCAGCTACCGACTAGTCAAAGCTTTTACATAATACATCAAAGCTCAGGAATATATATTTGTGGTATTTAATTATTATAAATATATATATATATATATATATATATATATATATATATATATTTTAAAAGCAAAATCAATAATTTAAAACACAAACATGTAACAAAAAAAGCCAGAAAATAAAAATACAGTGATCATAACTGAGATTCGAACTCGGAACCTCTACTATATCCGGAAGTAATAATCAATAATATTAATTACTGTTAGCTATAAATACTCCCGGATAGAGTAGAGGATCCGAGTTCGAGTCTCGGTTGTGACCATTGTCTTTTTATTTTCTGGCTTTTTCTGTTTCACATTTGTGTTTAGATTATTGATATTATTTAAATATTTAAAAAACAAAGGTGTTCATGATTCAAAGTTATTTCTAATTTCAATATAATATTTGAGTTACTCGTATCAAATCGATTATTGATGATGTCAATTTTTAATAGGTGTAAGAGATATTTATAATTATTATTTTTTTTATTTTTTATTCGGCTTTAGCCAAAGCTGCAAAAACGAGTCCGATATTAGATTTTTACCCACATCGTCCCACCGAAGATTCAGTTAGCCGATTAGTTTTGATATATAGTGGGTAAAACAGTGTCTGTGGTCGTTTTACATTAATTCTGTGCTTTGCATAATATTTATGAAACCATTAAATTTATTAAGTTTAGCTTTAAGGGCTGGGTATTGGATTGTCGGGATCAGCCTTAAAGCTGAAACCTTCAAAGCTTTGAACTTTTAAAACCTTTTGATTATAAAGACATTTTTCTCTTTTGCTCTCAAAATACCCTTTTGCAGTTGTTATCGGCAGCATGAAAACGAGTCGTTTCTCCCGCTAGTTATTTGATAAATTGTCAAGCACGCCACAAAAGATTTCAGTATTTGTCTTTCTCGCCTCATTCGATCCCGAATTCATCAGTACTAATTAAATTCTTCCTCGACCTATCCATATATATTCCCATTGGGTGCTGAGCCAAGAGTCAAAATAATGCAATTTTTTTTTTTTACCGTACAAGAGTCTCAACTGCTCCCAACCGTCTAGAGTCAGTGAGACTATGGCATCCCCGATAGGGGTATGTTGTGAGGCTGAAGGTAGTGGGGAAGGAAAGGAGATGAGAAGGGGGAAGGTTGGGAAGTACCTGGTTATTCAGATCTGGTCATTAAACACGGATAAAGCCATTTCAAGCAACGTTTCTATTCTGAATGGTGGTCTTTCACCAGAGCGATACTTATAGTATCTACCACTCTGGAACGTGCCGCAAATATACTATATTTTATTTTATTTCAATTAAATGTGTCATGACACATATTAATAAAATAAATTTTATTTGCGCACGCCGGGTTCGAACCCGCGACCTCTGAATTCGCTGTCGAGCATCTTACCACTCGACCAAGCAGGCCGTCAAATATATTTGAAACATATAAAATAGTTTTATATATAAAATATAAATAGTTTTTTAATGTATTTACTACGAGATCTGTAATATGGGAGGATGGTACAATCATAGACAGAATACAACAAAAAATACAAAGATAATAAATAAAAACTTGATAATGTAGTATTTGACAATTCAAACCCGGCGTGCGCAAATTAATTTTATTATATTAATATGTGTCATAACAGTTTAATTAATATAAAAATAATAAATACTATATTTGCGGCACGTTCTAGAGTGGTAGATAGTCTGATAAAAGACCATCATTCAGAATCGAAACGTTGCTTGAAATGGCTTTAGCCGTGTTTGGTGACCAGATCTAAATAGCCAGGTACTTCCCAACTTTCTTATTTTCCATCTCCTACCCCTCCTCACTACCTTCAGCCTCAGAACATACTCAAATTGGAGATGCCATAGTCTCACTGGATTCAGGCAGTTGGGACTCTTGTGCGGTATTAACTTAATTTAAAATAACAAATTTTAATAATAAACGATTTCATAGTCACATTGACTCCAGGCGTGTGACCCTTTTATGTTGTGATCCATTTTTAAAACAATTTTTATCCGTTAGTAAATACTAGCGATGGGAAAAGCTTCACAGATTTGTGAATGCTTCACGAATTGCTAGTTCTTCAAAATGAACCCTTCACGGTGAACAGTTCAATCGAAGTAACAGATCAATCGCAGAATTCCTCGTCGGGGGGATTCTAGCGATAAATGTACCAAATAATAGTCACGTTTTTTTCTTAATAGTTTTATTCGGGACAGCTCTCCCAACCACATAACCCACTCCTCCACCATTATACAGCAAAAATTATACCGTGTAGAAAACTACTTCTTTCTTTCTTCTATGTGTGTGTGGATGAATTGTCTATTACTAGTTTCTTGTCTATTGTTTCTGATGACAGCCGCCCATATGTTCAAGTTGTTGGCGGTATCATGCCTTAAAAGGAATGATGTACAATAAGTTAGCCTTACAGAGAACTTACAAAAAGCAAATGTAGTAATTGCGAAATTTCCAGTTTCTGTAAGAGCGATGTGAACGTTTTTCAGGGCTTGAGGTACAATTTGAATATTTCTTACCGTACACAGTTTGACAGTTTGGTTGGCAATAGGGTGAATATTAAGTAAAGAAGTAAAAGAACAATTGAATTTTAGATGATGCGATACTTCAATCTTTCGAACGAATGAAAGGCTAATATTGAAATTCGAAATAGATGCCATACATCGGGCAAGGGGAATTACCAACTTAACCAACTTCAATTGAAGCATTTGTTCAATGAAAAATGAATGAAGTTGGGACTGCCGCAAAAAGAAGTCGTTCTTTGAAGGAGTTCCTGCGAAGTGGTCACAACGCTAGTAGATACTAGCGTTGGGAAAAACTTCAATGTTTTGTGACGAATTGTTAGTTCTTTAAAATGAACCCTTCAGTTGAAGTCGAACTCGCAAAAAGAGATTTGAATTTATCCGGTTATTTGTTCAGTTCTTTTGAGTTAAGAAAGTGAAAAGAACTGGAACCGGTTTCTTGCCAAAAAAAAAAGTACTAGTCGGTAGAGATTTGAAAACGAAAATAACTGGAACTGGTTGCTCGCCAAAACGCCAAAAAGCACACGTACTACTCGGTAGTGGTTTCAAAGTGAAAACAACTGGAACCGGTTCCTCTAGTATTTGTTCAATGAAGTAGGAACTGTTGCCAAAAGAAGTAGTTCTTTCAAAGCGGTTACATCGCTAGTAAATACCTAAGCCAAAGCAATTCATTCATGAAAGCTTAAAACAAAAAGTACTTGCGCAACTCAAGAAAAGTGATTCCATTCAGTTAACACCCCCCCCCCCTGTTTATTTGTTAAATATTTCCAAATTGCGTCACTGCTTGACCTTTTACAAACATTGCGTGATTGAGAAAATATAAGAAAAAAAATTGAGCATTATCTCCTTGCCAAACAGAAAAAAACAAAATGTTTTTCAAATAAATTGTTTCACAAACTTGACGTTTCATTTTTTCAAGTTGCCTCTATTGTTTATACATTGGTGTAAAGCAGAAAATTTGTTTGCACAATACTTAAAGCACCTAAATTTTCCAAACGTTCGCTTAGTTGTTTTTTTTAAAAGGCCAATAGAAACATTTTCTACGCGTATCGTATATTACATAACAATAGAACATTAATATTTATCAGCGAGTGCCGGCGTAATTAATATACCCAACATTTTTTTTTGAAATTCCTGTTCAACTTCATTTCCATCATGAGGCAATTAACTGAGTTGATATGTTTACATAAAATAATTCACGGTCATCTCGACGCTGCAATATGTCTTAGCGCTATTGAAATTAATGTACCCAATGCTCATTGTTTAAGACGCCATAGTACATTCCACCTGAATACATTCAGAAACAATATTGCCTACTTTAGCCCTCTATCGCAAATGTGCCGACTATATAATCTAATAGAGTGTGCTGATGTAGACATTTTTGTTGATGGTCTGTACGGTTTCAGACGGAATGTCATGTTATTGCTTAAAAGAGTGTTAGAGTAATTCCCTAAGTATATTTTGTATGTATCTAGTAGTAATAAGTACAAAAACAACAATTTTTAAAAAATTTAATGTATCTTGTCTATTTGTATTGTATTTAACAATGATTGTACACTAACTAGTTTTTTTATAACTGGATTTTTTCACGTAAGTGATAACATCTGTTAAAACCCAGTATAAATAAATAAATAAATAAAATGAGCTATGATTTTTTAAAAATATATGGTAAATTTTAAAAGCACTGGTGCTCATATTCTTCTCACAAAAATTATCGTGGAAACAGATAAAATAATTTATAAGCTAGCTAGAAATAAAGAAACCCATTAAAATTAAAAGTAGTTTTCTTAATAATCAGGTAAATTTGTCCAGTAGTCTAATATTAGGTATATTTCCTGTAAAATCATAAATTTATCATGATTCTTTTATCACCTTCTGAGTTGACGTTTGACTTTTTCAATTCATATTATCTGTCTCTGTTTCTTTGTTATAATTTAAACGTTATTCTATTGTTATCTCATTGTTCTGTTATTTTGTTTTATATTTTGTTCTCCCTCTGTATGAATATATAACCACACACTTTGTATTTTTTGTTTAGTTTAATTTTGTACCACGATGATGCTTAGGCTAAGCGAAACCGGTCAATAAAAAAATAATTCTCATACAAAGTATTTTTTTCATTTCTATAAATTTAACTGTTAAAATATAAGACATTGCACCATGTTGTTTTTTGTTTTTCAAAATGATTTGTCAACTGTAAGAACCGCGGAAAAACCGTGTAGCTAAATTAAAAAAAAAATGCATATAGAAATGCAATTGTCAAAGTCAAACGCTCAAATTATCGAAGGAAATTAACATTGTACTGAAAAATGTTGTAGGTTCAATTATAATTTAATTTTTGAATTTGACTACGAACAAAATATTAAACGCAATGTTGGATAATATTTAAAGATTCATATTTCAAAAGAAGATGATATTCAACGCCAATGCATTTTACTAATTATCAATTTCAATGTTTCCCACGGTAAGCGCTCTAAAAACAATGCTGCGGTTATCTCATTTTAATATTCTCGGGTTTTATCGGGAAATAAAAACATTTATTTCGATTTTTTCTTCCTTTAAAACCATTTAAAAATGGAATCGTATATTATCAAGTCTCGTATTTATACAAAGCATGACAGTCTATGGTGGAAATGACGTTGCGATCTGATTTTGTGAAGTTTACACCAGAGCCCTTTAAAGCTATTTTTATTTTACAACAAAATTCAGAAGCCTTCAGTACCTGGCTGGATTTAAAAAAAAAGTTAACTCAGAAAACTCAACGCTCTCACTGAGTTACCTGAAGCGACAAAAGATTAAAAAGTCCTAAACTTGTGTCGCTTAATTCAAGCCTTCTCTCAAACTGTAAACATGTTTTAAGTTTCTTAAGGGTCACAAAAGTCTTCAGAATCAAACGAGAGTTAGAACATGAGATGCAAAAAAAAACGGCATATTAAACTCATTTTTGACCAAAGTATCGTTTAAGCCCTTTTGCTTTTCCAGCGACGATATGCCCAAACACCGGAGTAGATTATTCTATGTTCACTAGACTACACAAAGTATGTATGTGATGAGCTGTGTGCGCATTCTAGTGGCTCGTTTGTGTTAGTATCTTTGTTAGTGTATAGGCAGTGCTTTTACAGAACAATTGCAATAACAATCAGTGACATCTGTTGGTAACAATCTTAATTATCAATTAATCCGTTTTTTTTCCTACTGCCTTCCCTGATCAAAAGCTCTGTGCACGCCGCTGCCGGATTGCATATGATGGCAAATACATTACGTGCTGAAAATAATTACGTTGACCTAGAAATTTCAGATAAAAAAATCTGTTCAAATTTCGTGATGCCAACCATCACCGTTCTGGAGTTATTTCTGTTTAAGCACATTGATTTAAGCTCATTTAAAATGGCCGTTTCCGTTATTGAGATAAATACTGCTTTAAGAAAATTTCATCACCCAAGAGTTTGAATTTCATCGCCCAATGGCCGACGTGGTCGAGTGGTAAGACGCTCGACAACGAATCCAAAGGTGGCGGGTTCAAGCCCGGCGTACGCAAATACATTTAATTTAATTAATATGTATCATAACACATTTGAATTCATGAAAAAATAATGTATGGTTTATTTGCGGCACGTTCCATAGTGGTAGATATACTATGTATCATCCTGGTAAACCACCATAATTCAGAATCGAAACGTTGCTTGAAATGGTTTCAGCCGTGTTTGTTGACCAGATCTGAATAACCAAGTCCTCCCAACCTTCGTCTTCCCACTACCTTCAGCTTCACAACATACCCCAATTGGCGATGCCATAGTCTCACTGTCTCTAGACAGTTGGGTTCAGTTTGGGACTCTCGTGTCGTATATATTCACTACAAAAAAAAAATTACCCAAAAGAGTTTATGCTGCTTTAGAAAACAGATTTCGACCTTAAAATTAGGATGTAAGTGAAAATCACGTATTAATAATGTTATTCTTTCTATCGGTATTTTTAAAAGAGAACAAAATATTAAAGTAGTAAAATCGTTGTGGAATAACATGTCTTAGCGACCAAGGGGCCCATTTCACATGGACTGGGGGCCAATTTTATATGGGAGGGGCACAAATTGTTTGGGAGGCCGATGATTGGCGAATGGCGTGATCTCTCCGTCACGTCATCCGGCCATTTCTTTATTATTCGTTAGCTGCCTGCGAGAATGCCGAATATTTTCCGTAGAAATCGAGAGGAATTTATTCCGAGGGGAAAACGCAACTTAACTTAAAAGACTGTCAATTATTTTTAGTTTACCGGTTATTATTTTTTTAAATTCTGGTTTTTGTAATTATTATTGCTATTATTAACGTTGATGAGGATACGGTTGGCGTAGTTTTTGTGAGAAATTAACGTTTTTTCTTAAGTTTGATCTTCTTTGATCAGACCCTTCTCAACTTTAATAGATAAAAGCCTGACAAAGATTTTTCTTTCAATGACTATCGCTTTATTAATATTTGTTGTTATTATTGATAAAAATACGGTCTACTAAGTATCTATAATTAACATCGTTTTAGTTGGAAGATATTCTTTGACTCTTTTTGGTAAATATCATAATTCACGGTGCTTGAAATGGCTTTAGAAATGTTTACGTTGTTTGTTTAATTACCAGATCTGAATAACCAAATACTTCAAAACCTTCCTTTACTCCTCTCTTTCTCCGGCAAATAAATCACCTTAAAAATATACCCCAAATACAAAATAACATTTTAAGTTTATAAAAGTGGTAGTAGGAGGTTTTTTTTTAAATACATTGTAAGGTTAATTGTAATATTTGTAATTCTTTAAGAATATATACTTAAATACACCGGTAAGTAGCTAACTCTACACAGGAGGTTTTGCGTGAAATATTTTCCCTCAGGGCCTAGGTCATATGTACATTTACAAGTAAAAAGCATCGAGATCCCACCCAGGTGTAGTGGGTTCAATTCCTCTGCTAGTTAAGTGCACACATTTCCGCTTATTATAAAGGTAGTTTAAAGTTTTTTTTTAAATATCTTCAGGTTATTTGCAGCCCGGATATATACATATTTTAATAAATATAATAATAATGTGTTCACTTGAGTAAAAAAAAATTAAATTTTCTATCTATACTTTCAAATTGAAATATGTAAATATGTAAAAAAAAAATCTTGTTAATATCAATATTTTCGTAGAGTACGTTTACATTGTTAACGTTCAAATAATCCTTTTGACAAACTACAATGAATTATAAAGTTTATCGGAAGGCTTTGATTATAAAAACGATTAAATTGAAAATGAGACGTTTTGAAAGTTAAAAGAAAAAAAATCTGATTTAAAAAAAATTTATTTATTAAATAAACGTTTACGTTAATATTTATTTAAATTTATAGTGCATAAAGCTCTAAATTACTGTTTAATTTGAGAGTTTAATAGATTTCACAACAACAAATAATAAATAGTATATTATCTTTGTATGTTTGGGATGTCATATTTTGACTACGCATTCTTTTAAAAGTATTTTACCAAACGTCATGGTACCACTCAGTTAAAAATTCTTAATTTGAACATAACTATATAACAGTCTAGTTGCTGGAATACGAATCAACAAAGTATATCATCGGAGTGTTAATTAATTCAAATTGTTATGTAACATATTTCTCTCTCGCACTCGTAATAATAGCCATTCATGAACTCGTTTATTAAAGTAAAACATTTTAACGTTGGATATAATCTCCCTTCTGAAAACTTCCCGTTTCGTCGCTGTAGGGGATGAAGCTGGGGTTTTATTAATATCGTGGTGTTGTACGACACAGAGGTGGACTGTTTGTATTTCGGATGCACGAGGTAGGGGCGCACCGCGATTATTTATTTCACAGTTGATGTTGACAGTATGAAAACTTGTCATTTCTTTCCGATATGTAGTTTATTTATAAACTAACGGACTATTGTCCAATTACAAAAAAATACACAACACGAAATGGGAAAAGAAAGCAACAGAGAAAGAACAGTACACGCATAATGTTATAGTGAAACAATGGACGATGTATGCATAAGAAAGAACATTGAAATCAAAGCAAAGTTTTATTAGAGTCGTAAAAATTACCAAAATAATTTAGACTGGTACCAAAAATTCTAAGACACACATGAGGCGTATGTGCGATAAAACCATGTATCACCGTGTTAAAAATGTGGATATTTGGAAAGAATGCAAGGCTGATGTAAGCGTAATAAATAGAATCAAGAAACGGAGGCTTATATAGTTTGGGCATGTATAGCGAATGAACGAATTAAAAAGTGTGAAATTTTTTTTATATTTTTTTATATGAATACCGCACAAGAGTCTCAACTGCTCCCAACCGTCTAGAGCCAGTGAGACTATGGCATCCCTAAAATAGGGTATGTTGTGAGGCTGAAGGAAGTGGGGAGGGGAAGAAGATTGGATTTCAAGCAACTTTTCGATTCTGAATGGTGGTTTTTCACCAGGGCGATACTTAGAGTATCTACCACTCTGGAACGTGCCGCAAATATACTTTTATTATTTTCATATTAATTAAATGCGTTATGACACATATTAATTAAATAAAGGTATAATATATGATATAATAATATATGATGAGAAATTGAATGGAAGAAAAAGTCGGGGACGCCCGATAAAGACATGGCACGATCAAGCGTATCAAATAATTGAATCGGGCCATGTAAAAAGTCAAATTTATAGAAGAGTATGTATGAATGTGAATGAAGAAGAGAGTGTGTTGTATGGCGGTCCGTCTTCTCTGCCTACCCCTGCGGAGAAACGGCGTGACGGTTAGTTAGTTTAACAAAACAATTATTTAAAAAAACACTCATTTACGCTCGATTGTGAAACGATTTGGTCCAAAGCATGATTCACAATGTACAGCTAACGTAAAATAACATTATCAGTCCAGGCTGTATATTTTTAATCTGCAATGCGGCTCCACTGCCCTTCCGAATATAATGTAATATTTAGATTAACTACCGCCGCACACTGGGCCAAACAGAAGATTAACTGGCAGTTTAAATAATTATTATATTCATGTTTTTTTGACACTGTGTGTGACGTTCCACTTTCGTGTGTTTGTTTTTGATGGAATTAGAGCGAGGAAAATGTTGCTAGTACAAATATTGTGACAGTGTTTAGTCAATTTGGGGGAAGTTTGCTTCTTAATTTACTAGTTGTTTGAACGCAATACAACAAATACACACATAAAATGTCGTTTGTGCTTACATATATTTTTAAAATACTTTGGTTTATAGAATTTTAAAATATATAACCATGGTTTATCATAAAAATGGTGTTCAGAGGCTTTATTTAGTATTGTTTTCTCTTAATTATTCTGGTTTCCTCTCCTATTGAACGTTGTCTAAAATCAGGATAACTTTTATCAATTAAACTGTAACCCCAAACAACTGCTCTCATAACTGCTTTTTTATAATTCAATCGAATTAAATTTAATATTATTATTAAACTGTTTCAGAGTTTGAAAATGGCCTTGGAACAGTTGTCGCTTAAAATAAAACTAGTAGAACTAAATTATAATAATATTAAATTTAATTCAATTGAATAATAAAATAGAGTATATTCGTAAAAAGCATTAACTTTGTGGCTTGCCATATTTATAAATAGAACATATATACTTTGTTTTTAACCACTTTTTTATTTAATATTTTGTCTACCGGTTTCGGAAGTACCCTTCCATCATCAGGACAATATTAAATTAATCTTTAGATAATAACTTCATCTCTTCTGGAAGAAACATATGTGGAGATAAATTCTGTACACGATCAAAATGTATATTAGTATTCATTTTTTGTAAAATGAATACTAATATACATTCTCCAGATACTTCAAAACATACATTTTTTGATCGTGTACAGAATTTATCTCCACATATGTTTCTTCCAGAAGAGATGAAGTTATTATCTAAAGATTAATTTAATATTGTCCTGATGATGGAAGGGTACTTCCGAAACCGGTAGACAAAATATTAAATAAAAAAGTGGTTAAAAACAAAGTATATATGTTCTATTTATAAATAAAATAGAGTTCTACAAAATAAATACAAAAACTGTAAATAAATGCTCACATAACCATTGGGTACGAAGACAAAGCTATATAGTTGTGTAATAATTCATGGATTTAATGGTAATCCTTAAATTAAAATAAATCTATTTACGACATTTTTTTCCTACTGATTTTTTATGTTGTATGTTTTGTAATGTTTAAATGTTTTATTTCTACGTTTTATATTTCTTAATAAAGTAATGTATGTTTTATTACTGTATTATAAATGCGTATTTAAGGGATAATTTAATTTAATTTTTAAAATTTTACTAACTCCACACAAGAGACCCTGTAGAAAAAAAAATCCCTCAAGGCCTGTCATTTTTGGGAATGCTGTTTAAAGGGTGTTTTTTAGAAGAAAAAAAGCAGTAAAACTGTGTCCTATACAATCTTAAGTATGTTCAATAGTTGATTTTGGGAGACAAGTAAAAAAAGTTTGAGTAAAAGCAATGGAGCCTTTTTGAAAGGAGCTACCAGAATTGAGCCTCTGTGCTTTTTTAAATATTTTTATAATAACTTCATACAAGAGACCGTGAAGGAAATAATTTCCCTTGGTGTCTATTTCATATTTGGGGATGTTGGGAGAGGTTTGTTTTGAGGAAAGGAAGGAGTGAACCTGGGTATAGATGAAGTCCATGTTGGAAGAGGAAGGAAACACAGAGGCCGGAAAACAGCCGATCCGTTGAATACAAAAACGAATCGTAGAAGCAACCCTTTCTCATGTACGAAATGTCAATCATGTAAAAATGTTGGGCGCGCGTATGGAAAGTTTTTTGGCCATGCACCGGTGTCGAAGGGATCAATGACGCAAGTTTATCGGAGAATTTTCCATTAAAATACCCGTAGAGTGAGGAATGCATTCCCACCTGACGTCTGTGTTTCAAAGATTGCTACCCATTTGTTAAGAAAAGAAAATCTATCAAACGGACAGCCCGTTTCTGTACAATACAAATGTTTAAAACCCAAATAAGGGTGTAAATAAATACATGAATAATACTCACGCAGTTTCCAAAGTCATGGGACACGGTGTCTTCATTTACTACTCGTACATCATTCATCAATTTTCCTGATTTTCGATTCGTTAATCTTATATTTTCCACCCCTCATGATGTGGCGAGTACATCAGTGTTTTTCTTATTTATTATACATCCAGAAAAGTTTTGTTTTATCTTTTGTGTCAATGTTCCAGTTCTCATGTCACCCCGAAGAGAAAAGAAAACGACAAGAAACAATCACATCCCTTAAGTTAGGTTTAGTTATGTCACACTTAGATGATTTTAATCTTGGCAAAATAACTCTTTGCCATCTTAATGCGAAGCTTTACTTTTTAAGGTTAATCTAAACTGTTTTTAAAGTCGGCTTTCGAATCAAAAAACATTTTAGACGTACACATATTTAACGACTATAATAACGGTTAAAACGAAAAATAAATGAGATGAAGTAGGTACACAGTTGTTTGAATCTATTCAAATTACCGATGATAGTAGACTGAATGCTGTAGAAATGAGATGCATAAGGCGTATGAGCGACAAAATCATCTATGGTATGACCGTGTTAAAAATGTGGATATCCGGAAAGAATGCAAGGCTGATGTAAGAGTAATGAAAAGAATCAAGAAAGAGACGCTTAGATGGCGGTTTGGGCATGTAGAGCGAATGAACGAAGAAAGAGGTGCAAAAAAAAATATGACGCGAAAGTGAATTTCTTGCATTTTTTTGCTTTTGTCGTCTAATTTACATTTTACGAATATGAAAGGAGAGTAAAAATATATATATGACGCGAAAATATAAGTCGGGAACGCCCGAGGAAGACATGGCACGATCAAGTGAATCTAATACTTCAGTCAGGCCATGTGAAGAGTCAGAATAACAGAAGAGTATGTAAAATACGATGTATGAATGTGAATGAAGCAAGGAGTGTAGGCCAATACAGAGTTGTAGGGCGGTCCATCCTCTCTTCCTACCCCTGCGGAGAAACGGCCTGATGGTTAATTAGTTAAGATTCCTATTCGTGCGTCGTATCTCTCATATAAGTACCTCTCCCAGCTAAGTCCTCCATCATTGCACAATAAACATATCATCTTTCGCTTTTTATTATTATAATTATCTTAGATGAATTAAATAATGTAGATACGTTACTGAGACCACGCGCCTGGTGGCATTAAACCAAGTCAGCGAGACATGTAGCTATCTCTTCCGCACACACATATTTAGTGATATCTATCTGATAGGACTTACCAGGTTAGTATGTTCCTGTATATTTTTCTTATTTAAACCTAGGAATTAATATGTAATAATAGAAAATAAGATCTGTACAGCGCCCTTGAGGTAATTTTTCACAAAAACCGCGCTATACAAATCATCCAAATATTATTGTAATTATTATATTCTTTAAATGGCTATCCTTTTCATACGCGGGTGTAACATTTAGTGGTGCAACATTAGTGTTGCTACATTTGTCGTGAGATTTGTATGAATATGACGTGTCTTGTATTTTATGTCTATGGATTGTATGCCTATACTTGCGGGGAAACGGCGTGTTGGTTAGTTAGTTATAAGTCGGGCCACTTTTGTATTATTGTTCCAATCCTATCCGCTAAGTCTTACCCAACGCTTAAAATTATTGTGACACCGGCCGCTTCCTTCACTTGGTACAACATCACAGGTTAGTGCTAGACGGCCGCCGTCTGGGCCGGATCGAAGCAACATTCCGCTGCCGTGACAAACATCGGGATTAATTTTCAGTTCGATACAAACCGAATCAGTTGTAGTGTGTCGTTACCGCGATAAGCAAGATCGAGTGAGAAGACCAAACGTCATCAGGCACGCTGCAAGGTAGGCGAACTAATATCAAGCCTTCCCTTACATTTACTTTCCCCATCCCTTCTGTGGTGGTACTTTAAACCAATTTTGTACATCACCATTATGATCAAGTATAGTAGGTACAGGTTCTAACAAGTATCTGACGTTTTTTAAAATTATTATCAATTTGTTTGGGCGCGGCGGTGGCAATTCGCACCAACACTGGTATTATTGGTACCTTTTTAGTAGTTTTTCAACGTTCATAATATAATAGTAATAACAGTGAACTTATACAGCGCAATTTTGTGATAATTCACCTCAAGTGCGCTTTATGGTTAATTAATTAAGCTAATAAGACTAACTAACAAGGAGAAAATAATATATAATATGTGTACAAATTAAAACTATCTAAAATCATGATCGTCATCATAAATCATGAGAAAAAAAGGTTCGGAAATGGGTATAACAGTGCATGTGTACATTAACAGATGGTCGAGTGGTAAGACGCTCGACTACGAACCAAAAGGTCGCGGGTTCAAACCCAGCGTGCGCCAATAACTTTTATTTAATTAATATGTGTCATAGCACATTTAAATAAAAATAAAAATAGTATAAAGTATATTTGCGGCACGTTCCAGAGTGGAAGTATTGCCCTGGTGAAAGACCACCATTCAGAATCGAAACGTTGCTTGAAATGGCTTTAGCCATGTTTGGTAGCCAGATCTGAATAGTCAGGTACTTCCTAACCTTCCTATTCCCAATGTTCTTCCCCTCCCCACTACCTTCAGCCTCACAACATACCCTCTTTGGGGATGCCATAGTCTCACTGGCTCTAGACGGTTGGGAGCAGTTGAGACTCTTGTGCGGTATTCATATAAAAAAAGGCTAAAGCTATAAAAATCCAGATGAAACCATAGACATAAAATACAAGACACGTCATATTCATACAAATCTTACGAAAAATGTAGCATTACTAGTAATGTTTTGTATTACGTTGTACTCGCTTATGAAAAGGATAGCCATTCGAAGAATATGTGTACGGATGAAATAGCTATATGAACGTCCCACGCAATTGTTATAATCGGGTATCGCGCTACTAGCCGTGGTTGCCTTTCACACACTTTCACGTATTTCTGTTATTGAAATACAAATCAAATTTAAAATATAGAAATACAACAACAAAAAATTAAAAGTGTAAAATTGAAATTTTCATAACCCTATTTTTAAAAGGGTTTAGGAAAGGAAGGACATGAGGGGGGTTGATCTGGATCATGGATTCTCAACCTTCTTTTGCCCATCGTTCACTTTGAGAATATTTTTTTTCTAGAGCCCCTCCCCCATTTTTTTTACTTAGCATCTTCCGCGAATCTGAAACACTATTGCCACGATTATATTTAAAGTTTAAATTTTAAACATTTGATTACGCTGTGATATTATAAAGGCGTAAGATAGGATATAACTCCCATCCTATTTCTGAGCTTAAAGAAGAATGTTTCAATGAGAACAATTAAAATGCTTACTTAATTATATTGAGAAGTAATTTTTCCAACGCCCCCTAATTTTCTTCGGGTCTTCTACTGCCCCATGAAAATCTCAAACGCCCACATAGGGGCGTTATCGCCCACGTTGAGAACCTATGACCTAGATGAAATAAATATGTTTAATAATTTGTGTGATTTCATATTAGTGCAATTAAAGGAAGAAAGTAAAAGTTAAAATATTGTTGGTACCATGGAATGAGTGGGTATCTGACGTTATAGAGGGTCGAGAGATCGTCAGTGTGACTTTAGAGAGTAAGGAGCAGAGTGAAAAATGACAAATTGTGAGTAGTGTGATAGAAGAAGGAGTTTTGCTTAGAATTAGTGTTGCATCGAGGGAGGCTAAGAATTCGGTCAGATCTGGTTAGTTTATTGAGAATTCGTAGTCGGATCCGTTGAAGGAGTTCCGGGCAATCTACGGTGGATCTAGCAATTGTCTAAAAAAAATAATAAAAAATAGTAAAGAACCACAGCCAGAAAAGACTTGAATAAATTAGATATATTATTTTTAGTTAGTTAATGTATGAGAGTGTGATTCCACGACGTAAATCTCACTTTTTCCGCGTCAATTTATACATAACTGAAAGCTTGGAACATTTCCCCCTAATGAAATATGCAAGCAGATCGTGGCTGCGAACTTCGCCTAGTGGAGTGTTAGCCTCCCAAACGACCACTGGCAAGCAACTTCACACATTAACTTAAAGCTGGTAATGAAATAAAATATTCTTCCCAGAGCACTTGTTAAATTTTCTGTATAACTACTTCTAATAACGACCCCCAAAACGCTTTTATTTCTAACTCCGCCTCAAAATATCAATTTGGCTAACGATGTAAGTCATGCCAACAATTGTAATAAACTGTAATATTGTATAGCTAGGTGCGTTAGTAAATCGTGAAGGTACTTTCAAATCGCAATGGCCCGGTTTTCTAGGGGTAGGCAGATATGACGTAACCTCACAATCGTTCCCCTGGCTGTACTGTCTGAAGTCAGGGGAACTGTATAGGTTACCGCCCGGTTGGGCGGTGTTAGGCGGGTTAAGAGAGGGGTTGTAGGAAGAATTACGATAACGTGTGCCTTAGAGAGGCTTTGTTATATATTTTTTTAATATTGAAAAACGACTTGTTTTCTAACGAACTAACCATCACGCCGTTTCATCGCAGAGGTAGGCAGGAGAACGGACCGCCATACAAGTCTGTCTTGGCACACACTCCTTGCTTCGTTCACATTCATGCATCGTCTCATGCATACTCTTCTGTTATTCTGACTCTTGAGATGGCCTGACTCAAGTAGTTGATTCGCTCGATCGTGCTATGTCATCCTCAGGCGTCCCCAACTTTTTTTTTCATTTACTTCCACGTTTTATATCCTATGGAAATACATATAATTTACGAAGTGGTTTAACATCACAAAGGCTGATGTGAGCGTAATGCATAGGATCAAGAAAGGAACGCTTAGGTGGTTTGGACATGTAGAGCGAATGAACGATGGAAGGAGTGTGAAAAGAATATATATGATGCGAAGGTGAATGGAAGAAGAAGTCGGAGACACCCGAGGAAAATATGTCACGATAAAGTGAATCGAATACTTGAATCGGGTCATGTAAAAAGTTAGAATAACAGAAGCGTGAGAATCTTCATTCACATGAGACGATGTATCAATGTGAATGAAGCAAAAAGTGTGTGCTATGAGAGAGTTGTATGGAGGTTCATCGTCTCTGCATAACCGCGATGGTTAATTTAGTTTAGTTTTTACAATTTTTTTGATTTTCAATTAAACAGGGATTTTTTAACATATTTTTATCGTAAATTTTAGGCACATATTTTGAAATTGTTAGTGCATATCTTGGCATTTTTTTAGAATACTTGTGATTTTAATGTTAACCTTAACAAAAACCATAGCATTAAGCAATTGTATTTGATGTAGTATAGCATTTAACATTGTTATCTTGATTGTATTACGGTATACAGCGCAGTGCCGATGTAATCAATTTAATCGCAGATTAATTAGGCTAATCTTAAATGATTGATAGAATACTAATTCCATAGACAACATTTCCCAATTAAGTTAGTATAACAGCGTAAATAAGATCTACAAATGAATTATTCGTATGTTTTTACGAGTTTCATTTTAGCCATTAAATGCTAAAAAAAATCGAAACCAAACACATTAAAAGAATTGATTTAAAAACAAATTGACTTAAAATAGGAAAAAAATAACTTTGATTTGATCGTTGTTACCCAAATAATTAAGTATTTTACCCCATTTTGAAATTAAGGATGGTAGTTTGGACATATTCTTATAGATTACTAATTTAAGTTGTAAAACTTGAGGGGTTTTAGTGTGGTAGTAGTAAAATTATTAAAATATGCATTTTATCAATAAACTTGAAATTCTTATTTATAAATTGTTATTATTATGTTCTGCTAGTTTATGTTCTAATTTATTGTGACATTACTCTAGACCGGTCGGTTACATGAGTGGACAAACGCGTTGGATTCCCACCCGGGCGTCGTGCGTTCAATTCCTTCAATTCCTCTGCTGGCTAAGTCCTCCATCATTGCACAAGCAACATCTTCCGCTTTTTATGATTGCAGTATGAATTTTCCAAATATTACCAGGTTATTCGTAACCCGGAAATGTCTGTCTTTCTTTTTAAAAAAAAAAATGTTTATTTAATTTAAATATCAAATAATATGACACAGAAAATGTAAAGATTAGGTTGTGACCAAGACTCGAACTCAGGACCTCTACTTTATCCAGGAGTACCATTTTATTACTTCAATAAATTCATTTATTTTCATTTTGATCAATCTCATACTGTATGGAGAATTAATAATACTATATTTTTAATTTTCATTTTAATTATCGCAAGCAAAGTTTGATCCAAACACAATTGCAAAACTAGGATGGAATTATTCATTTTTGTTTTCAATAATTATTTGCACAATGAAACGTAAGCCTTAGTAAGTTACTTTAAACTCAAAAATAATAAATTTATCAAATTTGATTGTGTTTAAATTATAAAAATACACACATCAACATGGAACACTAAAAACTAACCAAAAAAACTATCAAATAAGCTTTACAACATAATATTATATTTAATTATTTCAATAAACTTTACTCAAAGGTACAGATAAATGCGACACATGTAATGTCTTGTTAGCTATGCATCATTGGCATGCATATGATGGTACGACAAATTCATTAACTGCACTGAACAACACTTGCGCCCAATTCCAGGTAGAGCGAACAACAGAAGTCATTGGAAAGAAAAAAAAATCATCAGGATTTTGTTTCCAAAAATATGTGGAGAAAATTTATTTGTTGGCTGCAAACAACATTATGTACGACATATCTTTACCTGTCTTTTCCGAATCTAGTTTACCGACTCAAATTCCAGGAAATAAGGATTACCCTAATTGATGATATTATGGAAAATGAAAATTTGCATACGGCGGAGAAATGAATACATTATTCCAGCTCAGTTCGCAAATATCGATTTTAGTTTACCGTTGTGTTCAGACGAGGGAATTTTGCAGAATCAGAACAGAATCTTCATAACATTATTGAATCTATTCGAAGATTTCGGAAAGATTGCTAACAATAGACGTATATTGAATTACATAGGAAATTTGGAAGGCATATTCTAAAGCAAAATAGACAAATTTGCATAATCGAAATTTAATGCTTTTTTTACCTGACATGAATTTTACCTTTTTGAAAATAGATATAAAAATCATGTTCATATCAAATTTGAACGAATAAAGTATGTGTCTAGATTTACAGTAATTAGAATCAAAATTTAAAAAATGAGCACTGAAAATGACGACAAAGTAAGTGACGCAAAAAGTAAGATTTAATCTTAGATAAAGACTACAAATCATCTAAATATCTGTAATATGACGCTGCCACCATGAATATATTTTCTATCGAATTCTATGTTCTTATTTAAATTTGCTAAATAAAGGATTCACCTTATTTAGTCAGCTAAGATGTTCATATTTTTTGGCGATTTATAATTTAAATCTTCAGCTACAGCATTTATTGCGAAAAACAATTACGTGAATTTGGCCGAGAGTAGAAAAGGCTGTTATGCAAAGGAAAACAACGTTTTTCAGATTATCTTTGTGAATGTTTTATTATGTTTTATGTGTGTATCTATTACAATGAGTTCTGTCGTGGAAATGAATTGTACTCATTAGTAAGGAACGAATTAACCCTTACCTTGGAAGTGTAACATATTTATTTATTTATTTTTGGATGATTTTTATAGCGCCGTTTTTGTGAAAAATCACCTCAAGGGCGCTGTACAAATCTTAATTTCTACTTAATATTAATTCTTAGTTTAATGGTCAGTAGTCAGAGTCAGGAGCCGAGTCCAGCGGTGACCAAAGGTAGCCGAATTCGTCGCCGGTGTCGGAAGGCGGCTTGGTGGTGGGCGGCGTCGGCTTGGGCGGCACGGGCGTCGTCGTAATCGTGGTCGTCGGCGCTACGGCGCTGGTCGTGGTGGTCCTTCTCTTCTTCTTGCTGAAAGACTTGCGCAGCTGCCCGGGCATGTTTGTTGCTGAAAAACTGTCATCGGAGTCCTCCAGAGTCAGAGTATGCTGCGCTGGTGCGGAGTTCACCAATCCGCCATTTTTCTTCTCGACTGCTTCAAACCCTGTCCCACGCTCTTCTTCCTCGTACCCATTGCCCCTGTCGCCCTGGGCTTGGAGCCGGGGAGGCGACGAGGACACGCAGACCAGGAGATCCTTGAGGCTGCAGAGGCCGATGAAGGAGCCGCCGGAGGACAGCCAGGTGAGGGCGGAGACGCACACTCCACTGGGGGGCTGGCCTCGAACCCCGCAAGTGGTGTTCGTAGAAACTTCATTGCTGAGCTGATATACGAGTATGTTACACCAAATGTGCTATCTATAAAACTAAAAAGTTAATATTTTTTTAATAATGACAACACTTTAGAAAATCTCTTCTTTATCATCCTGTCAATTGCTGATACCCATGGTCTGTTTTTAAAAAAATATTGTAACTTATTATCTTATCTTTATCCTTAAGTTATATTTTTTACCTAGCTAGGATAAGGTTTAAGGTGCGTTTATGCTCCAATGTGTGTAAAAACAAACTTAAAAAAGACGTTAATCCAGGAAAAAAAAACAAGATATTCCTTTTTGTTACAAGTTTATAAATGTCACTGTCTAAATAGAAGATGTACAGAGGGTAATAATCAGTTTTTGACTATTTTCAAGCAACAATCTCTGGATTTTGTATGATTGTAGTAATTTGAATACCTAAAACAACCACTGCGCATCAAATGATGTGACTGAACAGTATTGGAACTTGTGAACTTTTGTTATTTTAAGAAAGAAACGATTTCTTTGAAAAAATTGATTTGTTGGGTTTGATGTAATCATTTTTTACGACGTTATCAAAATTTTGATTAGTTTTAGTCAAGATGCATAAATCCATTATTCAGTTTGATATATTTTGAGTCTAGTTGTGGTAGTGCAATTTTGCAATAGGTGCTCAATGTTAAGTCCGTACAACATCGCTTAGTTAAGGAGAGAAAGAGACGATTATTCTTATGATGAAATTGAACAAACATAAAAAAATCTTCATTGACAAAACTCTGATTCAATTCACATTTCCATAATTACTAATTGTATTATTGACTCACCTTCTTTGTTGCAACTAATCTAGTTCAACACTCCTTGCCGTAGACTTAGAAACAATAAATTACTGTTTCTCAATCATCACTCTACTAATTATGGGTATCATTCTCCACTGTCCAGAATGTTGAGACTTGTTAACTCAAGCTATGGTTTTGACATTTTTGGTCCCAGTCTAAATGATTTTTGTCATTATTTACGACTCTACCAAAACCTTGTTCAGGCTTTGACCTGAATGTTCTTTGTAATGTTTATTTTTGTCATTGCTTCATTAAAATATTATGAACGTGCTGGATTTTTTCTGGTGCTTTTTTTTTCATTTTGTGTTATGTATTTTTTTAATAATTCGACAAAGGCCCGTTAATATATAAATAAATGTTTTAAAACGTAATTTTAACATGAACAAAAAAAAAAGCAAAAAAAAACAGTTCACTTCAGAGAATGATTTGTAAATAATTTAAAACACAATCGACCTAAAATGCGAGTACTGTTTTAATGTAACGTGCTCGTTGACTGCCGATGTGGGTTACATTACGAAGCAAAAATTGACGAGTGTTGAAAAAAAGCATTAGCAGTTTGCAGTATTTATGAACGATTGTGCTTCAACAGCGGTTCATTTGCGAACTAATCCCAGTTATCGCTGAGAAATCTAGAATATTTTATGACTTTCTCAGAATTCCGACTTATTTATTGAACGGTGAATGTTTTTTTAATGACTTGTTTTTTTCTTTTCAGATGGAGTTCGGTTTTAAGCTCTGGACTCAAACATAGCTCAAAAACTAACCCCCGCAAGATGAAAGAACATTTGGAAAATCACAAAAATTTTAGTTAGTCTTTGAAATAATAATAATCAATTGTGAAAAGTGTTAATTAGAGTTTAAAAATTACCAAGATGAAGATGAAATCGAGCTACAGGATTGCAGTGCTTTTGCTGGTAAGTTTGAAACTTTGTGTTGTTTTTCTTTAAATTAGTTCTTATTTGCTTATAGTATTAATAATTGAAAAGTTAGGTCATTATAAGTTTGAAAGATCGACGGCAAATATTAAGGGTGGAGGTAGTCAACGTTTCAAGGAAATTTGTCTAAGGCAGATGGTTATAATATTAAATTTGCCACATGGCTCTTACTGAGATGAAATAACTAAAGGAAACTCGTCTCGTTCGTAACCATGGAAACTTTTTAGTGAATTATAAATTGGATGTGTTGATGCCTTTATAAAAGACAGCGGAAGGAAGAAGCACAGAAAACGAAACTGCATTAAATTGCCATATTTAGATTTTTTTCGGGATATTTTGCGAAAATAACAATTTCGTGAATTACAAAATTAAATTAATTAATTAATTAAATTAATCATTCACATTTCTAGTTTACTTGCTTACTTTTCATAATTTTAATGCAATACAAACAGAGAAAACCAACCATGAATACTTTCTCGTCTAGCAAATATTAACTTAAATTATTTAGCTGGTTTTACAGTCATTCTAGTCAGGAATCAGAAATCTTAAGTTGACTCACGTATTTCAGTTATTCTACTCTCAAAAAATATTAAATTTAATTTAATAATAAGGTAACATATTTTAAACTGCCTTCCACATCCCTAAGTCAATTTAAAACAAATAAAAAAAAAATTCGTCTTAACTTTCTCCCCATTTTAAATCGATGATTGAGAACTTAATGCGATTGAAGCGTTTTAACAGTTCAATGAAAAAAAACCATTAACGTATAACTGCAACAACACAGGTTTTCGTAACTACGAGTATAACGGAAAACGCTCTTGAGTTGACGTTTCACAATAAAGGCGCTACCAAAATTAACCATTTAGTAATTAATGTCAACGAAGATAGAAAATATTTATTTATTTATAACTGCAATAACATGTAAATTTCCATTATTTACACACAATATCGTAAGCAGATTGAATAAAAATATGCAAAAATCACTTTGAGTCATTTTGTACAGGTACGACAAAAACATCAACGAAACGGAAAAATAAAATAACGTGTTTTAAATAATTGTTAACTGCATCATTTTGTATGTCATTATGAACGATAAACAATTTAAGCATTCAACAAAATATGTTCATACGGTATTACCATTAAATTCACTTTTAAAACCATAATTTAATCACAATATTGCGAACGGAATAGAGTAAGAAATATATTTGAAAAAACGTTTTTTTCCCTTTGAAATGTAGTAATGTGAACCAAACAGGTAAATAAATTTCAATCTTTCGAATAGCAGCTGCACCAACGCTGTGTTTTATTGTTATTAACGACACAATATCATCGTAAGTAAGAAAGAAAATAGCAACTTTAACATTAAATACTGCATTCATCCAGGAAATCGACATTATTAACTGCTAACAATATCAACGAATCACGACGGCTTCCAAAGTCGAGTGGTTGAGACGCTCGACTACGAATCCAGAAGCCGCGGGTTCAATCCCAACGTGCGCAAATAAATTTTATTTCAAATTTAATTAAAAAAAATAATAAATAGAATATTTCAAACACGTTCCAGTTCATTTCTGTTCAACAAAGACAACTTTGCAGACTCTCATTCCTTAAATTCATTAGAAAATTTTCTCCATTATCTGTTCCTCACTACGAAAAATTAAAAAAAATACCTCCGAAATACCATATTTTAAATTTTCTCTCATGCCCTAAAAATGAAAAAAAAAAATGATAAAAAAAATATATATATATGTAAGAATTAGCTAAACTATAAATTATTATGATATGGTGATTGTGTCCTGCCAGAAGTGACCTGCCAGGTGACTATGTTGCTTTATTTTTATATAAACTATGAATTAATATTAAGTAGAAATTAAAATTTGTACAGCGCCCTTGAGGTGATTTTTCACAAAAACGGCGGTATACAAATTATCTAAATATTATTAATATTATTACCATTCAGAATCGAAATGTTGCTTGAAAGGGCTTCAGCCGTGATTTGTGACCAGCCTTGAATAGCCAGATACGTCTCAACCTTACTCTTCCACATCTCCTTCCCCTTCTCACTACCTTCAGCCTCACGATATACCATAATCGGGGATGCTTTAGTCCCACTGGCTCCAAACGGTTAGAAGCAGAAGGGACTCCCTCGCGATATTCACATAAAACAGGGAAATAAAATACAACCTCTCGAATAACTCTTTCAAGCATCGAAGCGTTGTTTGGTTTGATGTTTATTAAAGGAAACAATATGAACAGAACGAGTAAAGAAAATACTAACTTCCACATGACTGCACCAATTACAAATTTCATCGATAAACAGCAGACAATGTCAACGGAACGAATAAAGAAAATACAATCTGAAAATGCATCGTTGCAGTGTTTTGTCATTTTGACGGAATACGATGTCAAAAGCACCAAGAAAAAATAAATTAAAAAATCACACACTGCAGCAATTCTCCATTTTCATTATTTGCGCCCAGCGCCATCAACGAATCGACGAGAGAAAATAATACCTTTTGGATAGTTAAAAATTTCTTGTTGCTGTTTTTAACGGCCAAACTTAAATAATATTAAGTAAGGACCTAACCACCTAAGAGATATTTTAAAAAAAAGGACCTCTGTGCTGATATAAATGTTATCATCTTTAAGGCTCACCAAAGCGTTTAAAAACATGACGGTCGTGACCGAGACTCGAACTCGGAACCTCAATTCCTTAACCCTCATTGTGCGGCTGGCTACATATGTAGCCAGGAAATTTCGAGCCTAGCTGACGGCTGGCTACATTCGTAGCCAAGGAGCGTGGATCACTTTAATCTTTATTTCTAACGTTTATTTGCCGAGTAAAGGCCAAAGTAAAAATGTTATTTCATGAGCCTGATGCTTTGTCTACCATATTAAAATTATAAATCATCACTTTTACTCGAGGATTTTTAAATTATGAGCGATGTTTTCAACACGCATCTCACAGAAATCTGTCGTCGGAAGAAACGCCACACACACAGTTGCGTTTGAACTTGAGTGTGTATCTGTGACGCCGCGCTCGCCTGTCGGTACACGTATTTGGTGTGTGTTTGTTTCCTTTTTCGGGTACCCATTGTTTGGTTATCGTTTCGGGGCGCCAGTAACTGGAGATTGTTTACAACTTGACTTTATTTTATGTTTATTAACATTTATAATTTATTGGATTAGTCGTGTTTATTTTTGTGAACTTTATTACTTATATCATTGTTTATGTTAACAACATTATCGTTTAAAAAATGGATCGTTTAAAAGATTTTTCTATGTGTGACGATGATGAGTATAGAGTGAACAATATAGAGGATACAGATGATCCTTCAGAAATAAATGATGCCGAAATTGAGGATTCCCATGTATTCGAAGTTAATACCACGGCAGAAATAAATGCACAGATTTTTTCACCTGAATGGATTGATGGTATCCGCTTTTGTCCTGTTGTGCACGAATTCAACCAACAATCTGGATAACGAAATTGCGAACTGAATGAAGAAAGCCGGGAAATTAACTTCTTTGAACTATTTCTCAGTCGTGATATCGTAAGCGGAGTTGTGGATGAAACCAATTGGTATTATGAGCAAGTCAAGACCAATAAACCATTCCCTCCCCAGTCTCGCATGTATAAATGGAAGGATGTTATTGTAGATGAATTATACGTATTTATTCCATTGACTATGCTGATGGTTCGGAGTAAAAAGGCCAAATCAGTCAATACTAGACAACTGATAAATTAATCGCATCGACAATTTTTGAAGAGATTAATGTCTCGGGATCGCCACAGGTCTATACTAAGTATGCTCCATTTCTCAGACACCAAAAAAAAAGTAAGCAAAAAACGATACTACATTTAAAATAAGAAACTTTGTAGATTTAGTGTGTAAAAACTTTAAAAAGTATTTTTATTAACTTAAAAATTCGTGTATGGAAGAGTCGTTAGTTTTATTCAAAGGAAGGCTTCGGATAAAGCAGTATCTTTTTAAAATATATCACACGATTCTAAATTTTTAATAAATATTATACGCCTGGCCCCATTCAACTAATGTGTGGTCACCCAGTTCAATGCCGACGCAGCGTAATGTGAATGTGTGTGTAAAAGGGACGACTTATTTTAGTGTCCTACAAAAATATTTTTTAAAGTAAATAAAATGCAATAAAATAAAGTTTTTATGATTTAATAATATGTGAAAAAGTACATTTATGATAATAGACTCGTTAAGTTTTACAATAAACCCTACCTTTACCATTCTGTGAGTGATTATTTACGGGAAAGCTGTATTTTTGAGGTAAATTCAAGTTTATTTATTTATTTTTTAATTAACCACTGATAATTTTGTCATTATTATTTTTATAACGTATACGTTAAATAAATGGTCGTATTGCGCATTTTAATTTTTTACTTAAAATGATCAGATTACAGTGTAATTAAATTGTGCGTAAATAAGATGCATCTCTGAAAAATCACGCCGTTTCTGGGGAACAATTAGCACATATCTGGCCCGCATTTACGGATAAACTTTGACTTCTTACAAAGTCGAGAATTTGTATTAAAGTAGAATTTAATGTTAAGGCTTTTATGCTTATTATTTTTATTTTGATAATTGAAATAATATTAGTAATCTTCAACGTTAATATAATAAATTGTTAAATAAAAAAACAGTAAGATCATTGATATTATAATGTAATAATGAGCGTAAAAGTTTAAATGTTAATTCTAAATTAGTAGAAATTTTTATCTGAAAATTAATTTGATATTCATTGATTGGTTTCAGCTCTATTCACAGAGTAACAATCTTACACCTTCTTAGATTATGATAAGTCAATGTGTCCTTTGTTTTGTTTGCAAAGCAACGAACTCGCCCTTTAGAATTTTGTTGAGTCTATGGGTACTTTGTTTTCAAGGTAAAACTTTCGCACCTATTTTTTCTTTTATTCGGTCTAAGTATTGTTTCAAGAGTAATATTTTCATACCTTCTTTATTAATTGATTTGCTCTTTGTTTCATCTTTAAAAAAACATAGGTAACAAACTCATACCTTCTTTTATCGGTGATTTGGTCAAAAGTTGTCTTCGGAGGAACAAACTTCTCAGAGAAACCAAGTCGTAAATTTTTTGGTCAGCTACTTAACATCGATTTTTTCTCGAATTAAAAACTCGCTAGTCCACAAGAAATTTGAAAGAAGGTCGTTCTCATAAGTCGGTTACATACTTTCATCGTTCTCCCCAATCCCTCCACTCCAGCATCTCTGAGCCCAGCCTCTGAGGCTTCCATCTGAAGACTACAGCTTTTTATAAGTAATCTAATTGTCGATGATAGGCCCCCGGAGTATGCCGCTACAACTCGTAGACTAACTGCATTAGGCTGGGATTAATAAATGGCAAATCAGATTATAGCTGCAAATTGAAAGTTTAAAATACCGAGGGAGTTGGGCCTTGCGAAGTAGGGACCGGCAGATTAAGGGATTGGGAATTAAGGGTAATATTTAGCTAATTTAGTGAGTTTCGTGATAATATTAAGGCGACAACAAAACAACTGCTAAAAGGCTGAGGAGAAGTATTCAGTTTTCGTGAAAATTATATCTTTATCATTTGGTTTTATTTTCTATAAAACTTATGGCTTGGATACCTAAGTTACTTGTACTAGGGTGTTTCTGATATTTTTTTGGCTTATGTCTTTAATATGAATATCGAATTGATGATAACGATGCACTGAGAGGAAAGAATAGCGATTTTTCTTCATCTTTTTCTTTGGCAACTTTGTAGTGTGTGATAATATCAATATTGAAATTAAAATCAACTTTAAAGCATTAATGTTTTTTTTTTAAATATTAAAATAATATCTTTAATCAACAAAACAATAAAAAAGTTGAAACATATGAAACAGAAAAAGGCAGAAAATAAAAAGACAATGGTCGCAACCGAGACTCAAACTCGGATCCTCTACTCTATCCAGGAGTAACGCTTCAACCAATTCAGCCATTGGAGACATATAAACCGACATTTTTCATCGATCTTATACTTTTCATTGAAAATTATTGATATATTTATTTTAAATATCAATGTTTAGAACGACATCTGTCGTCTTATAAATATTGTTTGATTAACATTTAAATAACTTTGTGTAAGACCACAGATTTATTTTATGACCGACCGGTTTCGCTTAGCCTAAGCATAATCAGGGCATAAAATTAAACTAAACAAAAAATTCAAAGTGTGCCGTTATATATTCACACAGAGGGAGAACACAATACAAAATATAATAAGAGAACAGTGAGAAAAAAAGTACAAAAATTAAATTATAACAACGAAACAGAGAGAAAGAGACAGATAATATGAATTAAAAGAGGCAAAACGTCAACTGAGAAGTTGATAGTGAGAAATTTTATGAGTTTATAGGAAATATACCTAATATTGGACTACTGGATAAATTAAACTGATTATGAAAAATATGACAGTGAATTTTAATGGTTTTCTTTACTTCTAGTGCTTCTAGAAGCAGCATGAAAAGTTGTTTTTTTATTGCACACTTTCTGTACAAAATATATGAAGGTACAATTATTGTACCTATGTCTCCTTAACCTAAACATATCGAGATGTAATGGAATTTCAGATCTCTTCTATTAAAGTTATCGCAATTTAAAAACGCAAAAAGAACGATTGTACGAGAAGCGAGTATACTGCTGGGCAAAGATTTAATACATATTTATGTTAAAATAAAACCGAATAAACTTTGTTTATAACCACTTTTATTTTTCAATATTATGTTGACTGGTTTCAAAAGCACCCTTCCATCATCAGGACAATATTAAAACTAACCCGAAATACAAAATACTAAGATATACGAGGCCTGTTCAAAAGAAAAGGTGAATTTTGAATTTTCGCTGGCTGTGTACATTTCATTATTGATTTTTTTTTGTTAAGTTGGTACACATTTATTTATCATATGTAAGCATTATCAGCCATTTTGGATTAGTGGTTTGTTTTTGATAACTGGAAAGGTTAGTCACTTTTTTGTGTTCTTCGATTTTTTACTTTTTGAAAAATGGATCAAAGAATAAAATCCACGATTTGTTTTTCCACAACTCTAGGACGCTCATCGTCATTAACATATTCTCGGCCTTCTGTAAAGCGCTTGTACTACTTATAAACACTTTTTTGAGACAACGTAGACTCGCCGAATGCCACAGTCAACATTTTAAATGCGTTGGAGCACTTGATTCCATATTTAACGCAAAATTTAATGCATATTCTTTGATCTATTTTTTTCAAAAGTAAAAAATCGAAGAACACAAAAACGTGACTAACCTTTCCAGTTATCAAAAATAAACCGCTAATTCAAAATGGCTGATAATGCTAACATATGATAAACATATATGTACCAACATAACAAAAAAAAAAAATCGATAATCGAATGTACACAGCCCGCGAATATTCAAAATTCACCTTTTTTTTATGTACAAATTTAGGAATTGGAATGGGAAGAAGAAGGGGTAATTGAGGGGATTATAGGAATAACAGAGCGGCTTACTAGAAATACTCGTATATCTAGGATAGAACCATAAGATAAATTAATTTGATTATTCAAAATACTATTTTTACTGTTTGATGATTTTCTAATTTATGATGCTTCTAAGTTATCTAATTTTTTCCCTTTATTACAACAATGAAGAATTTTAACCCCTGTATCCCTATCAAAAGTATGATCAGTAGCAATGAGGTGATTGGCGAACTCTGACTTTTTTTTTGTTTTTAAGCATCTTAGGTGTCCACTAATTCTAATATTAAAATTTATTTATCTGTTTTATTTATAAATATGGTAAGCCACAGAGTAAATGCTTTTTACGAATACTTATATTTATGTATTTGGATTTCTCACGAAAAAACAAGATGCCTAAAGCAACTAAACAATCTACGAAGCCTGTAGAGCTGCGGCGAGCTTTGACCTCTTTGAGAATTCAATTAATATACGTGTGTGGGTACTCTATGCATTGTACAATCTATTTGCACACATTGAAAAAGACATCAGGCAATGGATCACTTCTTGAAGTCGTATTTTATGGCAAATAAAAAGAGTTAAGTCAAATCGCTCCCTCAAAATTAATATATGTTCTCAAACGCAACAAATATATTTTATATTTTCGTAAAAAGCAACTACTTTATGGGTTAACATATTTAAAGAAATGAAAAAATAACTTTGTACAAGACCACGGATATTATTTTTAATTTTATGACCAAACGGTTTCGCTTAGCCTAAGCATCACCAGAATACAAAATTGTGTTGTCAATATTAAAATCAAAGAACATCTTAAATGTTTAAATAACCACGTTTTTTTTTTAATTCGCTAATCATCTTATTGATAAAAATCAAACCCTCAATAAAAACACCGGTGCGCATATTCTTCACAAACATGGTCATGGTAACAGATTAAAAAATTTAAAAGCACTAGAAATAAAAAAAAGCCATTAAAATGAATAGTCATATTCTCAATAATCAGGTAAATTGGTCCATTAGTTCAATATTAGGCATACAAAATATCATTACTTTAATCACCCTCTCAGTTGACGTTTTGTCTTTTTCAATTCATATTATTTGTCTTTTTCTCTCTGTTCCTTTGTTATAATTCAAATATTATTCTATTGGTATGTTATTTTTTAAATATTTTTTTCTCCCTCTGTATGTATATACTCGTATAACCGCACACTTTGTATGTTATGTTTAGTTTAATTTTGAATCTTGATGATGCTTAGGCTAAACTAAACCGGTCAGTCATAAAAAAAAATATTCGTGTCCATAAAAAGTTTCTATTTGACTACAAGATCGAGCAGGAAATAAATTTTCAAGTTGCTGTTAATGACTTCGTAACTTTCCGACGATGTCTTATATCAATCAGAAGATGCCTTCCTTCTGATGCGGCTAAATCACTTATAAATTCCTTTGTCGTCTCACGTATGGACTATTGTAATAGTGTATATGCTGGCCTCCCTCAGAAACAGCTCAACAGGATACAGTCCGTCTTCAATGCAGCGGCGAGAATGATATATAGTGAGTCCAAATATTGTCACATTACTCCACTTCTGAATCGCCTTTATTGGCTTCAATGCCCTGAAACAATAGAGTTTAAGATTTGCCTTACGATCTTTAAAGCACTGCAGGGAATAGCACCAGCCTATATATCGGAACTGTGTGTCCGACAAGCCTTAAATAGTAGACAACTTACTTTGAGGTCAGCAGACGTAGATACTGCTGTTCTTTCAATTGAATTAACCTGTTTACCATGATCGCGCTTTTGGTGTATCTGGTACAGTTATCTGGAATAAGCTTCCAACAAAACTAGCCAACATACAGAACCTAGCAGAGTTCAAACGAGTCTTAAAAAATTTAATTTCTTTGAAAACGTTCCTAATTTGCTTTGTTTCGGTTTTCTCTTTTCTTCTTTCATTATAACTCAATGTCCTCACTATCTACTGAAAACCATAAACTCATTGTCATAAAATATTTATTTTCTTTTGTTACTTGCTATATTTACACTGTTTGCATTTTTAGAATCGTTTACTAATAATACTTGAATATTAATGTTTTAAGTGCCAACATATTAACCGTCCTCAATCATATTTCCTTTTTTTTATTTGACAAATGTGTTTATATGAATTCATATGTTTCATCTGAATTTTTATACCCTTAGCTCCTGGTAAATTGTTTTTTAATCTGTTGATGTACACATACACTGTTATACCCATATCTGAACCTTTTCTCTCGTGATTTATGATATCGATCATTATTTTAGATAGTTTTAATTTGTATACATATTATGTATTATTTTCTCCATGTTAGTTAATCTTATTAGCATATTTAATTTAGCATGAAGCGCACTTTAGGTAAAATATCACAAAACTGCGCTATATAAGTTCACTATTATTATTATTATTAAAACCAAAACTAATCCTGCGAAAATCATTATCAAAGCTTAAAAATAAATTTATAATGAAGATATAACAATATAATTAGCCAACTAATTTAATTTCTCTGTTTGCCTACTAAAAAATGCTGGTGCTTAAGCAAATTAAAATCTCTCTCTAATCTCGGGGGTGGTCTAACCCCTTCGGCCCAGAAGCCTTCTATAGGGTAGACAGACTACTACAGGGTGGCCGTCGGGGAAGGAGGTATCGCCTACCCCCGGTTGCAACTAATTTCACAGGTCGTAAGATCTTTGCGGTTCACCCATTACTGCTATCGTGATTACACTGCTTTTTCAATTACTACTTTCGAAATTTATTTTTAAATTTGTTTTGCCTTCGTTTTCACCTTTTTTAAATAGCTCTTTGCTTCGCAGAGCGGGTAGCAAAAAAATACATTTAAGTGGAAAAAATATCGTTTTTGGAGAGGAAAAATTCTTTCCATACTAAAAAAATACAGCGAACTCAATTGGTTTTGAGAGAATGAATTTGGAATACCTCTTCAAAAAGTAAGTAAAAAACATTGTGTGTTTTAAAAATCAAAAATATTTATATTTCGTGGTAGGACACAAAGCGAATGTTGAGTCAAACACAGTACTCCCCCAGATGCATTACTTGCAAACAGCATTTTTCAAACTTACTCTATTATTACTATTGGTTTTTATAAATAGGTCAATTTTACGAAAGTAAAAAAAACTTTCGATTTTTTCAGTTTTTTTTAATAAAAATAGTACATTCTAAAAACTTTTCATAAAGAAATATTCAAATAATACACTATGCAAATATTCGTTTATAACAATAAGTAGGCGATAGAAAGAAAAAGGCTATTTTTCAGTGACTTTTCTTAAGAAGATCGTTGTCGGAGGTATATACATCAAACTAAACTCAAACTTACCATCATGCCGTTTCCTCGCAGGGGTAGGCAGAGAAGACGGACCGCCATACAACTCTGTCTTGGCACACACTCCTAGCTTCATTTACATTCATACATCGTCTCATACATACTGACTTCTTATACTTCTGACTCTTCGCATGGCCCGACTGGAGTATTTGATTCACCTATTCGTGCCATGTCTTCCTCGGGCGTCCCCGACTTCTTCTTCCATTCACTTTCACATCATATATTCTTTTTACCCTCCTTTCTTCGTTAATTCGCTCTACATGCCAAAACCATCTAAGCGTCCCTTTCTTGACCCTATTCATTACGCTTACATCAGCCTTGCAATATTTCCGGATATCTACATTTTTAACACGGTCACACTTGGTTTTACCGTACATTCGCCACAGGGATCTCATTTCCACAGTATTCAGTCTACTTTCATCCTTCGTCTGCCAGTTCCATGCCTCGCTATGACTTCCACGACTGCTAGCTTCGCTTCTTTGAACATTTTTTTATTTGCGCCAACAGGTATATACATGTAATCTTAAGTATATGTTGTAAACATCAAACATCAGTTTCAAAAATGCTTTGTTTATTGGACAAGTTCTTATAAAATATATACCACGAGGACATTAATTATTGTAACAAGATTAATTACCATATTTCACGTTTTTGAAAAACACACGAGATATAAGGGTGTTGCTACGCTATAGGCCTCTGGCAGACACAACTTGAAAACATGTTATTAATTAAAACTAGATGTTTTGTCGGACGTTAGCGCTCCGCACGATGGTAAAACGAATCATGTAAAACAGACCTTTCAGGAGATTAATACTGTCAGAATTATTTTGGCAATTTATGGTGTCTTTAGGTTGTCTTTGACAGTTAAGAAGCTTAATTCAATCTTTGGTAAGCGTTAGTCTCGTGATTAAATCCCGCTAGCTGCAATAAGTTTTTTCTCGTGTGCTTTTTTAATAAGTTAGCATAATCGCTTAGCTTATAATAGTGATAACTTATTATAAATTACTTCTCTTCACTCAAATCACGTGAAAGCTTTGTATTAATTTTCTTTTAGACTTAAAACACTAAAATGTTCTACGGTTTTCGATTGTTTTGTTGAAGATCTTGACATAGGTGTAGAAAAGTCACCAATGGGTCCAATTTTACGATAATTTTCATGAATTAAAAAGTTCTTTTCGCCTTGGAAGATAAAAATCATTTTTGTATCTAACTTTGACTATAACATTGACATACGTTAATATTTTCGTCCAGACGGCACGCGGCTGGCATTCGAGGCATTGTTGCAACTAGCTGATTTAGCAGTCAAAAGGATAACTATTGTTACTAGAATAATTTATTAAGTCCTTTCCATTAATGTTCAATTATTGCTTGATTCTTGTTCCCATTTTTATAAATACATTCGACACATCTCATATTCATCTGGATAAAGCTTTTCATACATTTTTTTTATGTGAATACCGCACAAGAGCCTCAACGGCTCTAAACTGTTGGGAGCTAGTGAAATCACCGTTTGGGGTATCCCTGGTGAAAGATCACCATTCAGAATTGAAACGTTGCCGTGTTTGGTGACCAGGTCTGAATAGCCGGGTACTTTCCGATCTTTCTTTTTCCCATATCTTTCTCATTCTCTCTATCTCCAACCTCACAACATACTCCGATTGGGGATGCCATAGTCTCACTGGCTCTATACGATGGGAGCGGTTAGGACTGTAAAAAAAGAAACAAAACTCACTGTTTCAAAAGTTTTACATGATTAGATTTTGGGTTCATAGTAAAGCTTATGGTTGAGCTAAGATATAAAAGAAATGTATGTATATTTTTATTTAAACAAATTATTTTAATTAAAATTAAATTATAACTTTGTATAAGACCACAGATTTTATATAAATTTGTATGATCGAACTGTTTCGCTTAGCCTAAGCATCATCAGGGTGTGAAAATAAACTAAACAAAAATACAAAATGTGCGGTTACATAAACATACAGAGGGAGAACGAGATATAAAAATAAAATAAAAACAGTTATAAAACAATGGAATAACATTTGAATTATAACAAAGGAACAAAGAAAAAGAGACAGATAATATCAAATAAACGAAACTAAACATCAACTGAGAAGGTGATTAAAGAATAATGAGAAATTTTATTAGTTTACGAGAAATTTCATTAACTTGGACTACTCGAAAAAATTATGATTTGATTATTAATTTCTGTGGCTATCTTTATTTTTAATGCTTCTAAATTATTTAATTTGTTGCCATGTCCATTTTAATGGAAAATGCACCGGTGATTATATTGAAGGGATGATCTTTTTCAATGACGAATTCTGAAAAACCTTGGTTACTTTAACATCTAAATTGTTTTTTTTTATTCTAAAATTGGCGTTACGGGTTTTTTATCGATATAAAATGCAGAATAATCACTAAAGTCCAATAATTTGGAAAACTTTGAAAGAATACGGAATTTTTTTTAGAAATGCTGTACAAAAATGTTACCTTGAAAATTAACGGTGAATACTGGTGTAATTAGTCTAAAAATAAAGACAATAAAAAATCATAAGCAATAGTAAAATATATCAGTATTTTAGATCAGTCAAAACAATCTGGTAAGAAAATATTCAAGACGCAGGAATGTTATTTTTTTACGATTGTACAAGAACCGAGGTCAAAAGTTTAATGTTAAAAAAAACTGTTTATTTTCTTAGAAAGCAATCACTTTGTGGTTTGACATATTTAATGATAAAAAAAAAATAAAAAAAATAAGACAATATATTTTATTTTAATACATACTGTTGCCTCTTTCATTTCAAATCATCTGTCTCTTTCTCTCTGTTCCTTTGGTATCATTTAAATATAATTGTATTTTTTTCTCACTGTTCTCTTATTTTATTTTGTGTTTTCCCTCTGTATGTATATAAAACCGCACACTTTGTATTTTTGGTCAAGTTTAGTTTTGTACATAAATCTGTGGTCTAATAAAAAGTTATTATTTCATTTTCATTTATTATGTATAAATATAGAAATCATAAAATCACAAAACTAGGCATTTTATAATGCTCGGGTGGTAACAGTACATCCTCTAAATTCCTGCGTCACAAAGTCCGCCGCGTTCCACCGAATAAAGAGGAAACACAACATAATTCTGGTAATACAGAAGAGAAATAATAAAAATTGTATAAAATGGCGAAGTTAATGCCAGCAACCGCACGGTAAAGCAAAAAGATGTATGACTACTCTGTTTATCGCCAGGGGTCGACTATCGCGAATGCAATATACTCACATAAAGTATAACTTAGTGCGCTCCACTGTTAAATTTGGCAGCCACCTCTGGTCTGGAGCCCCTTAATACCTGAAAAAACCCTTGACTCTGTGTAGAAACGGGCGGTCCGTTTGATAGATTCTCCCATCTTGACAAACGGATTACAATCTTTGGAGCACAGACGTCAGGTGGAAATGCTGTCCTTGTTCTACCGGTATTTCAATGGAAGATGCTGCGAGAAACTTGCGTCATTGATCTCTCCGGCATCGGAGCAAGTTCAAAAAACTACCACTAGTGCTCGCCAAACGCGCGTTCAACATTACTGCACCGTCGTCATTAAATACATGAGGGTCGCTTTTACGACTCATGTTCAACAGCTCGGCTGTGAAACAATTTGCCGACCTATGTGCTTCCTCCTTCCTTCAACATGGACTTCTTCAAAACTTAAGTTCACTCTTTTCTTACCTCAAAAAGATCCTCCGTACAGCATTTCCAAAGGTGACATAGGCCCTGAGGGAAATTATTTCCCTTAAGGCCTCCTGCGTGGAGTTAATGTAAAAAATAAAAAAAATGTACTGAGAAATAGACTAAAAACATATTTCGTATCGTGGCATGTGGCACTGCGTTAATTTAGCCAGTTTCAGTACAACAAAATATGTCTTTTCCATAGTCAAGACGACTTTCGATCTTTTGCCGCTGATATTGTGTCATTTTTATCTATGGAAGCTTTAACTAGGCTTCTACCATTATCCTTTTCTTTTTTATCAATCTTCTAGCGCCTGTTTTGGACCTTTTTAAGCCTTTCTTAAACGTATCCAGTCAGTCAGTCTATTCGTTGTTACCTGCAATGTATTGAAAACTTGGCATTTCACAGTACAAACAAGCTCTTCAACCATATCAATTTGGATTTTTGTGAAGATAGATTTGTGATAAATATCAAAAATAGATTAGGTTATAAGTTCGATAAATAGCCTTCGTGGTAGAGTGATAAAACGCTCGAATACAAATTCAGAAGTCACGGGTTCAAATCCTACGTGCGCAAAAAAAACATGGAAATAACATGTGTCATAGCACATTTAATTAATATAATATAATATATGGTATTAGCGTTGTGAACGCTTTGAAAGAACTGCTTCAAAGAACTACTTCTTTTGGCAACAGTTTGTACTTCATTCATTGTTCATTGAACAAATACTTCAATCGAAGTCGGTAGTTCATTATAGCCTTCATTCATTTTAATAACTTCATTTCATTGAACAAATATTTCAATTGAAGATGGCAGTTCATCTTAGCCTTCATTAATTTCATTAACTTCATTTCAAAAACTTCATTTCACTGAACGAACACTTCAATTGAAGTTGGTAGTTCATTTTAGCCTTCATTCATTTGATTAACTTCTTTCCATTCAAAAAGCAAAAAGTACTTCAATATGAAGCAGTACCGTTGTGAAGGCATTGACAAATCAAAATGAAGGAACCAGTTCCAACAAAAAGAACTGAACAAACAAGCGGATAAATCCAAATCTCTTTTTTCGCGAGTTCGACTTCAATTGAAGGGTTCACTTCGAAGGGTTCATTTTAAAGAACTAACAATTCGTGAAGCATTCACAAAACATTGAAGTTTTTCCCAACGCTATATGGTATATTTACGGTACGTTCCAGAGTGGTAGATACTCTAAGTATCGCTCTGGTGAAAGACTACCATTCAGAATTGAAACGTTGCTTAAAATGGCTTTGCTTTACCCGTTTTTGGTGACCAGATCTGAATAGCCAGGTACTTCCTAACCTTCCTCTTCCCCATCTTCTTTCTTTCTCCACCACCATCCACCTCACAAAATATCTCGATTCGGGGGCTCTGTGAGCTGTATTTTTTTCACTCAAATATATAACCTCTGAAAGAGCGAATCATTTTTTTAACAATTTTATCATATATCTCTAAACTGCGTTTTTGTAGATTCGCCCTTATGTTCCTAACCCCCAAATTGGGGATGCCAAAGTCTCACTGGCTAAAGACGGTTGGGAGCACTTGGAACTCTTGTGCGGTATTAACTGTAAAAAAAGCTCAGGATCGTTGTGTCGCATCAGAGCAATGAAAGTGGATGTCAAGATCGTCTCAAATAATAAATCAATTTTTTAATGATTTAATAAAACAAATTTGTAACTTTATTCCACTTTTATTATTTTGACTGGACCGGTTTCAGCCTATGACGGCCATCTTCAGACTAGTACAAATGTTTGTTAACCTACGGCTTATATACTATTTTTGGGGATGTTAGGGGTGGTAAACAATGATTTTACTTTAATTATATTCATCAGTATTGTTGCATGATTTTAATAGTTACAGGGTAAAAATTACTTTTAATTTATTGGTATTACTATTTTATATATCTATCTGGAATATTTATTTATTTTATTTGATATTTAAGATGGGTTACAGTTGCATTTCTATAAATATGAATTGACAATGTATTTATATAATGAAAGGTTGGTGAATACTGATTGTTAATGAGTTTACTTTAGGTTTTCCCATCTCAATTGTGATGTCCAGATGTACAACATAATTTTCTAATTATTAGGTTACTCCCAGCATTATGGTATATTAGTTTTATGATTCTATTCATTATGCACTGTTAGAGTAGATTACTTCTATTATTATAATTTCTCGGTATCAAGGAATTTTTGAGTGCTATGCACTTTGGTAATGACTTACATTTATTGTTATTACCCATTATAATTTTATCATCCGATCCAATGTAATAATGTATATTCCTAACTAAAAACATATCATAATGTAAATGCACTTAAAAAATCCCAAACAATCAATAGGTAATAACAATAAATGTAAGTCATTACCAAAGTGCATAGCACTCAAAAATTCCTTGATACCGAGAAATTATAATAATAGAAGTAATCTACTCTAACAGTGCATAATGAATAGAATCATAAAACTAATATACCATAATGCTGGGAGTAACCCAATAATTAGAAAATTATGTTGTACATCTGGACATCACAATTGAGATGGGAAAACCTAAAGTAAACTCATTAACAATCAGTATTCACCAACCTTTCATTATATAAATACATTGTCAATTCATATTTATAGAAATGCAACTGTAACCCATCTTAAATATCAAATAAAATAAATAAATATTCCAGATAGATATATAAAATAGTAATACCAATAAATTAAAAAGTAATTTTTACCCTGTAACTATTAAAATCATGCAACAATACTGATGAATATAATTAAAGTAAAATCATTGTTTACCACCCCTAACATCCCCAAAAAATAGTATATAAGCCGTAGGTTAACAAACATTTGTACTAGTCTGAAGATGGCCGTCATAGGCTGAAACCGGTCCAGTCAAAATAATAAAAGTGGAATAAAGTTACAAATTTGTTTTATTAAATCATTAAAATGGAATTCCACCACGAATTAACAGTTTCAAAATTAGAAATAATAAAAAGTGCAAACACAGCGACACTGAAGAGATTATACAAAAAGTTGAATTTAAAACGTCGAATGGCTTCACAACATCTATGGTTCAACCGGGAATGTAAGAAACGGGACCTAGTACCTAACTACATCAACATCAAGACGAAGACGGATACCAGAGCAGCCACCCTAGCAGTAGCAGCAGCCCGTAGAACTTGGACGACACAGGAGATGAAAAATGGTACAGCATTCGAGATAACGTTAGTAATTATTTATTTTATGTACACACTGCACTCACATCACAACTACACCCTATTGAATTCGATTGTCTTTATAATGAAACTACCCTAATGGTAAATAATAAAATATTCACAACTTACCAAAAAACAGCTTAAAAATTAACATACTGGGAACAAAAACAAGGAAAATCAATCTCTAAAGTCAATAGTGTAAAATCATCCACACCGATTTTTTATGATAAGGTAATAAACACCTCTAATGTAGAATTTACTGACACAGAAATAAATATGCTTAATAAAGGTTTAAAATACTGCCCAAATTTACCAGTTAACTTAAAAGATTATGAAAACCTTGCGATAGATACCGACATGGCAATTCCATCAGATTATAGTAAGAAATACTTGTGTGCTAAAATCATTAAAAACGCAACTACTGAGGGTAAATATTCAAGCGAAGCACACATTGTAAAATCAATTAAAAAAATAAAATCAAAGAAAACAATCTGATAATCTCCAAAGCAGATAAAGGAAATAGCACGGTAATTTTAAACAAATCTGAATATATAGACAAAAGTCGAAAATGTGCTGAACTCCAGTAACGTTACCTTATTAAAAAAGATCCCACACCTAAATTCACAGCAGACGTAAACGCAATCCTAAATTCTTGTCATACACTTATTAAAGATAAATACCACCAAAACACAACCTTTCAGTAATGAACCCACAATGTCCACGCCTATACGGACAACCCAAAGTACACAAAACAGATATACCCGTAAGACCAGTAGTATCATATAATACAGCACCTGCATACAAATTAGCGAAATATGGAAATAGATTAATAAAAAATACTCTTAATTTTAAACCAAAATATGGCATCATAAATTCACTACAACTTATCGACCTCATTAAAGACCTAAAAATACCAAAGAATGCCACTCTAGTTTCATTTGATGTTGTAAGCCTGTTTACTAATATCCCAACAAATGAACTTAAAATAATTATTAACAATTATATGGAAAAAATTAACATCAATATTATAAAAAGGAGAGAAATAAATAGCTTAATAAACACTTGCATAGAACAAAAATTTTTCAGATTTAATAATAATTTTTACACTCAATCAAGTGGCTTAGCCATGGGCAGCCCAATCTCGCCGGTTCTAGCTGAATTCTTCATGGATTACATGGAAGAATCAATTGAAAAACTAAAATCTTTTAAAAATGTGTTCTTCTATCGGAGATATGTAGATGACATTTTAATTATCTGGACAGGAACCCATAGACAATTAGATATTTTTCTAAAAGAAATTAATAAAATCAATCGGTCAATCCAGTTTACTATGGAAATGGGGAAACAAAATTAACTTTTTAGACATAGGTATCGAAATCAACAATAATAAATTAGAATTTGCCATTTATAGAAAACCAACATATAGTGATAATATCATACACAATACATCCAGACATCACATCTCACACAAATTATCGGTATTCCATTCACTCATTCACAGACTTTTTTACACGTACCCTTAAATTGTATTAATTTTAATAATGAACTTAATGTTATTAAAAATATTGCCAACAATAATGGATATAGTAGCGGAACAATTAATAATTTAATAAAAAGAAAAAGAAAAAACCCTAACATTAAAACTAATTTCACAAGGCCTTACACAGAAAATGACGAAGTTCTCACCAAACAATGGGCAAAAATCCCATATATTGGCGAATTATCCACTAAAATCTCGAGAATTACAAATAATGATAAATGTAGAACAGCCTTTTACAATGTAAATTCCTTAGGAAAAATTTTGATCAACAATAAAGACAAGAGAGAAAAACTAGATAACTCAGGGGTTTATCAAGTTAATTGCTCTAATTGCCCGTCACAGTACATAGGCCAAACGGGTAGAGCGTTCAAAACACGCATTAAAGAACATTTCACCAATTGGGTTAACGATAAAGGTGAACTTTCGAACGTTGCATTGCACCTACTAGATAACAAACACTCGTTTGACAAAGACAGAGATGTGAAAGTCCTACACACGTGCGTGAAAGGACAAAAATTAGACAGACTAGAATCAATGGAAATAACCCGTCTAACTAATAAAGTTGACCCACAATTTGTCATGAATAAACAACTAGAATCATTTGTAAAGTCACCGCTATTATACCCATTATAATTTTATCATCCGATCCAATGTAATAATGTATATTCCTAAAAACATATCATAATGTAAATGCACTTAAAAAATCCCAAACAATCAATAGGTAATAACAATAAATGTAAGTCATTACCAAAGTGCATAGCACTCAAAAATTCCTTGATACCGAGAAATTATAATAATAGAAGTAATCTACTCTAACAGTGCATAATGAATAGAATCATAAAACTAATATACCATAATGCTGGGAGTAACCCAATAATTAGAAAAATTATGTTGTACATCTGGACATCACAATTGAGATGGGAAAACCTAAAGTAAACTCATTAACAATCAGTATTCACCAACCTTTCATTATATAAATACATTGTCAATTCATATTTATAGAAATGCAACTGTAACCCATCTTAAATATCAAATAAAATAAATAAATATTCCAGATAGATATATAAAATAGTAATACCAATAAATTAAAAGTAATTTTTACCCTGTAACTATTAAAATCATGCAACAATACTGATGAATATAATTAAAGTAAAATCATTGTTTACCACCCCTAACATCCCCAAAAATAGTATATAAGCCGTAGGTTAACAAACATTTGTACTAGTCTGAAGATGGCCGTCATAGGCTGAAACCGGTCCAGTCAAAATAATAAAAGTGGAATAAAGTTACAAATTTGTTTTATTAAATCATTAAAATGGAATTCCACCACGAATTAACAGTTTCAAAATTAGAAATAATCAATTTTTTGTTAAAACTACTTTATTATTACTGTACATCTGCGCATTCAGAACCTTTTCGAAAAGAATTTTACCATACAAAACATTTTTCGTTTATTTTTTTACTATCGCCAAAAACGTTAAACAAAAAATGAAGAAACCCGGAAGTAAAATGTTAAGCACCCCTTTCAATTGGCGCAAACTTCGCCAAGGCGCCGCTCTGTCGCCGAATTCTCGTATAGCTAAGATTCTTCAAACTCGTAGCCAAAGCGCTACGCAACTGTTTATGTATAGGTGGTATACACGTAGCCCGTAGCTCGTAGCCTGGAGGTTATAGTGTGGGTCCATAGATCTGTGAAACCCGTAGATTCAAATTTACAATCATTTTGGTAGAATACGGTCCACGAGTGTCATTTGATTTGGCTGTTTAATTTTTGAATGCGAAGTATCAATAATTGTAGAATCTTTATTAGGATAACCATTTTTTTTAATGATGAACTATTATTTATTAATAATATGAATTAATGATTAAAAACCTTTGTAACTTATTTTCACTTATTTTTTTTATCGGACCGGTTTCACATTGCAACAGGCATCTTCCGATTGGTGATATTTAACATTAATCTGTAGTTAGTATATATAATCTAACCAAAGGCATAATAAAATGTAATTTAAAGTTGTTACAATTAACAGTAAACCAAAATACTAAGCCACAAATGTTCTATATTATTTAGAACCAATTACGTTCATTTCGGACATAGATATTTTATTTATATACTAATGCTGTACTTAAAATTTTACCTGTCTGAAGATGCCTGTTGCAAAGGTAAAATCGTTTTGGTCGAAAACAAAGAAGTGAAAATATGTTATAAAGGTTTTTCAATCATAAATTTATATTTGATGGGATTCCATTACACAGTTTTAAAATTAGAAATAGTACAAAGATTTAGAATTGTCAATGTATTTATGTTTCTCTATAATAATTGAATACCTATATAATAAAATATCATGATTGTGACCGAAACCATTGACAGTGGCAAATATTATGTGTCCATGCATGTTTCAACTTTTTTGTTTCATTGTTTTGTCGCGAATTTCTTTTCAAAATTATAAACAACCACGTAGAATCTTCCCTCTTAGCCCCATGAAAATAAATACAAATCACCGTCAGCTGAGAAATCCGCATTCCTTTCCAAAGACCCAACTTAACCTTCTTCCAACCTCTTGTGAGAATGTGTCCACTATACAACATCCACTGCAGTCTGTAGTGGCAAGATTCCAGATATATTTAATGATAGCCCATATAAATTTACTAAATGTACTGAATCTCTGGTTTTTACTTGTCGCAAAACTTATAAAACTTATTTTCAGTTTTTTTTTGTTATTTTTATTTTTTATTGAATTCATCACTGATTTATTAAACGCATTATATGAATATTTTGCAATGGATTGATAATCTTAATCTTTATCATTTTATATTAAATAAAACAATACACTTTGTAAAACACTACTTTATTTGAGTTAACCGCCAACCAGGTTTTGCTTTTCTCAAGCTTCTTCAGGGCTTTTACATCAACTTATTATTTTTATTATTATTAGTTGATGTAAAAGCCCTGAAGAAGCTTGAGAAAAGTGAAACCTGGTTGTGAGTTAATTCAAATAAAGTGGTGTTTTACAAAGTTTATTGTAAAACACCACTTTATTTAATATACAATGTCACACTCCCAAGTTTTTGCTACCTTCGAAAATTTAAACTTTATTATTTTGTTTATATAAATTTATGTTACTGACTATCGAACTGTTAAATGTTCCAAAATAAAACTGTTAAAATATGACACTATATTGAACCTACTCCTTTTCATAAATATTGTGTAGAAAATTGACATTTATAGCTAAAAAAAGCCTTAATAAAGCTTTTTTTGCTTTTTTGTTTTTGTTTAGTGTAAATGTCCCTCTGCCAGAAGCGAATGAAAATAGAGAACCGATTGATTAGGCAATGTTGTGAGACCGAGAAAAAATAAGGAGCGGTAAGAAAGAGAAAGGGTAGAATAACAGTCGGAAAGAACTTGCCAAAGAATATGAAAAATAAAAAGACGCATAAAATACAAATAAAATTAGGTTGCGGCTTAGACTCGAACTCGGGACCTTTAATCTATGCGGCAGCAATGCATTTATCAACTGTGCTACTAAAACCTGCGCAAATACGAGTACTGTCATTTTAACCTATCATAATAATGCTAATTACAACACATCTGTATACTAAGTATCGCCATGGTGTAAGACCATCATTCAGAATCTAAACGTTGCTTGAAATGACGTTAACCGTGTTTGTTGACCAGCTCTGAATATCCAATTGCTTCTTAACCTTACTCTTCCCCATTTACTTACCCTCCCCACTACCTTCATCTGTACAACATACCCCTATTAAGGGTAGCATAGTCTTACTGGCTTCAGACGGTTGGGAGCAGTTGAAACTTTTGTGCGGTATTCACTATAAAAAATAGGTTTTGACCGCGACTCGAACTCAGGAACTCTATTCTATCTGGTAGTAACGCCTCTATCAACTGTGCTATCGAAACCCATTCAAATGCTGTAATGTTTATTTATTTCATATCTCTAGTTGAATTTGATATTTCGTTCATTCTATGAGATTCGCCGTTCTGTGAACGCAGCCTTGCAGAGTTGTGTACAACGTCATTATGGAAAGAATTTATTTGGAATTCCGTGAGAATTTTTATTTTTGCTTCGAGGTTTATAACTCATGAATATCGGTGTCAATGTTTATTCGAATAAATTCCTAGATTTGGAGGGTATTTGAAGGGAATTTTACGCTTTCGAAACTATTCAAATTGTTTTGAAAGCTTAAATGGTTGTATTTATAATTCATGAAATATTTGTTTGGGTAAGTGTGTGTTTGACGTTTTCAAGACGGAGATTTAGGATGTCGTTAGGAAATGACTGTAAAGCAATACGAACAATTATTATACGAATCATTAAGTCGATGCTCGGATAGGCGACCGTTATAGTATATTACTGTTCAGTTTTGCCCGAGTTTCAAATTGAACGATACCTTAAATTATATAATTTAACAAATGAATGGACAATTTTTTTTTGCACTTAAATAGATATTTCAAAGCCTAACACTTAATACTAGACGTTACGTTGCGAGCTATTAACAATTGTTATTTTCGTAGAAAGTATTCACTTTGTGGTTTGACATATTTAAAGTTTAAAAACTAGCTTTGAATCAGACCACGGATATTATTTCAATTCATATTATTCGTCTCTTTTTTCCGTTATAATTTAAACGAAATTCAATTGTTTTCTCATTGTTCTGTTTTTTATTTTATTTATTATTATTTTATATTTTATTCTCCCTCTGTATGTATTTTATACACAGATGACGCTAAGGCTATGTGAAATCGGTCGGTCATCAAAAAAAATATTCATAGAAATTAACGATCTGAGGAAACATGAAAGTAGACTGAATGCTGTAGAAATGAGATCCCTGAGGCGTATGTGCGTAAAACCATGTATGGCCGAATTCAAAATGTGAATATCCAGAGAGAATGCAAGGCTGATGTAAACGTAATGAATAAGACCAAGAAGGGAAGCTAAGATGGTTAGGGGTAGAGCGAATGAACGAGGAAATGAGTGAAAAAAAGTCAGAATAACAAAAGAATTTGTATGAGACGATGTATTTACGCCTGTTAAAAGCTTTTTACATAAATATTAACCTAGAAAAAAATCATGAGCTGTGCAAAAAAAAAATGACAAAAAATAATTAAATAGAATAACAGTCACATCCAGAGTTGAACAGTCAAACTAACTAACTAACTAACCATCACACTGTTTCTCCGCAGGGGTAGGCAGAGAGGACGGACTGCCATATAACTCTGTCTTGGCACATACTCCTTGCTTTATTTACATTCATACATCGTCTCATACATACTCTTCTGTTATTATGACTCTTCACCTGACCCGATTCAAGTATTTGATTTACTTGATCGTGCCATGTCTTTCTCGGGCGTCCTCGACTTTTTCAAACAGTTAAACAGTTTCAAGAATTAGTTTAGATCTACTAGATGAAAAAAACTTTACTCGGTACTAAGGTATACTTATATTGTGATATTGACGTACTAAATATATCAACGAAATCTGTTAGTATGAATGGATATGTTTATTGTTTATTTTTATTTTATTGTTTATTTTAATTGTTTATTTTTATGAATGATATGTTTATTAGTATGAATGTGAATGAAGTAAGGAGTGTGTACCAAGACAGAGCTGTATGGCGATCCGTCCTCTCTGCCTACCCTTACGGGGAAACAGCGTGATGGTGAGTTAGTTTAAACTCATAGTTAAAACTAACATAGGTGTGTTTCTTAGACATTTTTATTAGCATATTATCATAGAAAAAGGTTTTTTAAGCCATCTCGTATTTTTTTTTTTTAACAAAATTTTATCCAAAGAGCAAAAAGAAGAGGGGGTGTAAATCGGCAGCCCCAATCAAGGAATAAATCTTCATACATCACAGTGTTAGAACTTCTCTTCTTCGGGGGATTTATCCCCCCCCCTTACTCTCACAGAGGCGGAATGGAAACCTTTAGATTTTTATGCAGAACTAATTGTTCCCCGGGAAAAATTACGCGATGTAATTTGATTGGCCAAAAAAAAGAAGTTGCTTTAATCTACCCATTTAAAATGTAGAATAATGTTTGCTAAAATAAATTATTGGTAGGTTCTTTATTAGGTAGATAGGGATTTGAAAAGATTCTTTTTTTAACTTTATTATATCTGAACACATCCGTATGTTTAAAATTTGAAAACTTCACACTCGTACAAATGTACGTACTCACAGAGGAAAATATTATTCATATACGAGTCATCCAGAAGTAAGGTTACAAAGGCTCCTGAGGCCAGCTGATTTTTTTCGTTTCAAAGTTGAGTTTCGTTTGTTCTGTTCCCCTGGCGTATAGAAGGGATCCTAACGGTCAGTTTGTTTGGTCCCGCGTGTTTGTCAGCCATTTTGTTCAGTCACAGTTAATTCTTCCGATGGAGAGGTCGTCATGAGCTCCCGCCACCTCTCATCCGTGCGAGATTCGCGCGGAAATTTTTGATGGTTTTGCCCAAGAGGGAAAATTTATTGTATAATAGGACTTTATCACGACGGGTAATGAAACGTGGATGTATCACTACACCCCAGAACCCAAAAGACAATCACTTCAGTGGTGTCAGTCATCTTCTCCAGCCACCTAAAAGTTCAAGACAACCTATTCACCTGGAAAAATCATGGCGTTGGTTTTTTGGGAGCTTAAGGGGGTCCTTTTGGTGGGTTTTATGCATAAAAAGACTACCATTAATGCAGAGGCCTACTGCAATACCATAAATAAACTCAGAAGAGCCATTCAGAACTACAGAAGGAGAATGCTGACCCGGGAAGTTAGCCTCCTGCATGATAACGCCAAGCCCCACACCACGCGAGTATCAAAGGAGCTACTAACATCGTTCGGATGGGATATAAAAGGTCCCTAGTTCATCTCTGCTCGATTGAAGTGGTTGGTTCTCCGCTAAGAATAAATGATTAATTGACAAAATTTCGTAAACTTGAAACTGTCAGATATGGATTTCAGGCATTCTGGATTATGGAATACAGAAGTGGGTATTAGTTTTATGTTTTTATTCCGAATTGATGCTTTCTCGTTCCACTGCTCGTACGTCATGCGCGTCATTCCTGTATTAGCTCCCCTTTCAACTGAATGATGGATGAATAATAGTTCGTTTATCATGTGCTCCATTTTGTTGTCTTTGGAAAAAACTTTTACCATTCGAATAATAAATATTTTGCATATTATTACCGATGAGGCCGAATATCTGTTTGTACGTTTACCTCACTAAAAATGCAGAGCTCTGGCATCATGAATGTTGAATGAAAGTTTAATTTGGTGTTCCATCTTTGCATCTTTGAAGGTGTGTTTTTTTTAAAGAGATGTTTTGGCTTTTTATGACCCACATTTTATAAAAGCGTTCAACGCAAACAAGTGAAAATCACAAAAATTGAACTTTGTACAAAAAAAATAATTAAAGGCTTTAAAAAAATTACACATTTCTGTTCTATTATATAAGATAAAGTAAATATCTTGAAGTAGGATAGGGATGGAGGAGGTAAAAGAAGGAGTTGAAGTGGGCGAATTGAACGATTATTGGCCTGGTAGAGTGAAACAAATACTTTTACTTTGATGGACTCCGTACGTCAGAGGGCATTTTGTTCCAGAATAGTAATGAGAAAGGAGAACAAATAGTATATATTAAATAAAAGAATACTTTGTTTTAAAACCACAGAACTTATGATGAAGGCCAACCGGTTTCGCTTGGATCAAGCTTCGTCAGGGCACATATAATAACTTTAAAATAACGTTTAATAACGTTTTAAAACAAAGTATTCTTTTATTTAATATAATGTCCAACCACCATGTGATTGCTTCTTACGAAAAAAAATAAAAATATATATAATATAGTACACATCAACAAATAAGCCATGATGTCGTATTGTTGGCAACGTCTTTTTTTGTATTCTGCCTTAAGAGAACATATTGTGAAACTTGACTGAAGTTATGTGGGTACCAAACTCCCTCTTTAGGCGTTACTGAAGTTTTTTTATGCTCGAACGAATCAAATGTTGTATTTTTTATTTTTTATTTAAACTAGAATTAACTTGTTAAAGTTTAATGCTATATTTTGACATTAATTAGTGAAATCCTCTGTTTCATATAAAAATAAATAAATATGAAACAGAGGACACAGAAATTTAAAATAGATTAGGTTGCAACAGAGACATAAGCTCGGAACCTTCACTCTATTTGGGAGAAACGTCTCTGCCAATTGAGATACCTAATCCTTTTGAAGAAGTTGAGAAAAAATAATATAATTTTCAAAAAGAATTAATTGAAAACATAGAACTGTTAAAAATGGCAATCTAAATAGTTTTCTGTAGGTAGCACGATTCGGAGACTTCGGGACATAAGGGCGAATTAAAAAAAACACAGTTTAGAGATATACGATAGAATTGTATTAAAAAAATGTTTCTGTCTTTTAAAGATTATATATTTGAATGAAAAAATACAGTTTACAGAGTTTTATCGAATGAGTTTTAAAATTTCTGTCACTAATAGAATATGTTTTTATAATGACGGATTAGTACTTAACTCAAAATAGCAATTTTAGTCCCCGAATTGGCAAAAAAGCTAATCTCAAATTTGAAAAAAAAGTCCCTAGTTCAATTCTCGATCACAACCTTATCATTTTATTTTTGTGTTTTCGTGTGTTTCATATTTTGTTGAACATAATTGAAATTTTATTATGAATATCGCACAAAAAATTTAACTGTCCGGATCCAGGGACTATGCATACCCAAGTGGGCTGTTTTATGAGGCTGACATTAATAGGGGGAAATTTTAAATGAGGAAGATGAAGGTTGGAAAGAACCTGGTCACTTAAGGCTCAGCACCTGAAATGGCGCTTAACGACACTTTGTAGCATTCTAATACAAGCAATACTGCACATGATTTATCTGTAAATTCTACATGGGAAGTTAGAAATATGTCTAAGGTTTCTAGTGAATAAAAAAATTAAGCTGTAATCTTTTAAATTCTACGAAAAACATACTAAAATGTCAGTAAAAGGTGCAGTTTGAAAACCAGCAAAGGTTTTTTTTAAGTTTTACCTAAAATTTTAGTATGCATTTTATAAAGAATTTAAAAGATTACTGTTTAAGGATTGTATTCACTGGAAACTTTGTACATAACCCTGTATAGAATAAACAGATGAATCATTTGTAGTATTGCTTGTACTAGAAAGCCAAAAAGTGTGTATTTATGAGTACTGACCCTTAATACGACTTTTGCCATTTTAAGTATCTTTTCGTATCTAAATAAAGGTTTTTCATTAGAAAAAGATTTAGATTATCTACGACCATAATAAACTGTTTAATCGTTTCGATATCTAACGAAATCTTTGTTAAATAATTTTTTCGTTATTAACGATATTTTTATTTATAAATAAAATACTAACAAAACTTAATTTTATCAAGAAAATATTTAACAGTACTAAGTATCACCCTTGTGAAAGACCACCATTCAGAATCGAAACGTCGCTTAAACTGGCTGTAACCCTGTTTGGTGACTAGATCGGAATAGGCAGGTAGTTCTCAACCTTCCTCTTTCACATCTGCTTCTTTCGATTCTGAATGGTGGTCTTTCACCAGGGCGATACTTTGAGTATCTACCACTCTGGAACGTGCCGCAAATATACTTTTTATTATTTTTGTTTGAATTAAATGTGTTGTGACACATAATAATTACATAAAAGGTATTGGCGCACGCCGGGTTTGAACCCGCAACCTTTGGATTCGTGGTAGAGCGTTTTACCACTCGACTATGGAGGCCGTCTTTCTCTCTCCATACTGTCTAGGGCTAGTGAGACTATGGCATCCCTGATTGGGGTATGTTGTGAGGTTGAAGGTACTAGGGAAGGGGAGGAGATGGGAAAGAGGAAGGTTGGGAAGTACCTGATTATTCAGATCTGGTCACCAAACACGGTTGAAGTCATTTCAAGCAATGTTTCGATTCTGAATGGTGGTCTTTCACCAGGGCGATTCTTTGAGTATCTACCACTCTGGAACGTGCCGCAAATATACTTTTTATTATTTTTGTATGAATTAAATGTGTTATGACACATATTAATTAAATAAAAGGTAATGGCGCACGCCGGGTTTCAACCCGCAACCTTTGGATTCGTAGTAGAGCGTCTTACCACTCGACTATGGAGGCCGCCTCTCTCCACTACTTCCAACCTCACAACATATCCCAGTTGGTGATGCTATATTCTCACGGGTTCCAGACGGTCGAGAGCAGTTGGGACTCTAGTGCCGTATTCACAAGAAAAATAATTTTGATATGTGGAAATACATTACCACGGTACTCCATTGTTTCACTATGCACGAAGTGTTAGGAGGGGTGGGTGAAACGAGTGCCTTGAGAGGGCAGGTCCCACGTTGCGTGTCGCCTAACAAATCTGTACAAAAGTGAGTTGAATAATCTGCGAGTCGGCAACAAATTACTGCGTAACTAACTTGCCAACTAACTTTGAGGCATGTGATATGGTGCACGTGGAAGATGCAGATTGATAGAAGAAATTCATTGAAGTAATCTTCTGTGCACTACCATTTACGTTGAAAATATTTAAAACAGAGTTTTTTCACTGAAGAATAGAAAATAATGACTATCTAAGACAGCGTCTTCATAGATTATTCTATCTTCCTGCCTGTAGGACCAACCTGCCAATGGTTCTGCCGGTGGGGAGAAGTGTTTTGCTTCTGAACAAAATCTCTTCCGATATCGACTTATTTCATGTCAGTGAGGAGAGATTCAGAAGTGAAATCCTATTGATTCTTGAAAGAGTTTCTCCTCATTGACCCGATCATCACCACTGCCTGAAATTTTATTTTTCTTATGGATCAATATGGTATTATAATTTGTAATTATTTTGTAACAATTTAAATTTATTTCTTATATGCATTAAATTTAAAAAGTTTGTCATGTATAAGAAATTTAATAAAAATATAATAATAATTATTATTATTATAGTGAAAACACATGAGATATCGTCATGGGTTCAATTCCTCTGCTAACTAAGTTTTCCATTATTGCACAAGCAACATCTTCTGCTTATTATGATGGCAGTAGGAATTTTTCAAATGTTTTCAGGTTATTCGTTACCCAGGAATGTTAGTCTTTCCTTAAAAATAAATAAATAAACAACACAGAAAAAAAGTTGGGAAATTCATAATAATAAAGTAAGTGAAAGTAAGGGGTGATTAAAATTTTCCTTGCATTTTAAATCATCACTATTCAAAGATTAGCGCCATTTTGTATTTTTTATCATGTTCATGCTCCCCTTTAAACGCCGATGGTAGGTCCATTTCCGCTTTTGAACACATTGTGATCGTCTGAAAAGTATCATGGTCATGTTGGTATGCTTACCAGTTTTTATTGTGTTGATTACAATTTGATTTAAATTTGAAACGGACCGAGACATGGCATTCAACGGGGAACATTTAAATGTTTTAAAAACAAAATGGCGTTAGTCGTTGAAATGTTACAAAAACTTCTAAAATTACAATCCATGTTTAAGGTCGACACAAATGTAGGGTTGTGTGTATTGGTGCATAGGTATACACTTTTATGTCCTTGTGAAACGTCACTCAGAACTCCAACCCTTTGTCTTGTTTACACTTACCTATTAATATTAACAAGAAAGAGACAATAAGCGTATAGGTTGTTTATATGAGAATATTTTTAAAGATTTTACAGCTATCTGAAATTTTTTCTTTTTACTGTATCAAAAAGGTCTGCTTTTCAATTTTATTTTTTTGAAGTCAAAAATAAAACTTAGTTTTTTGAGTAAAAACTGTGTTTTTTCTCACCAACCGTTTAGCAGTTTTGTACACCTAATTTCAGAACGAGACGCACATATGATTAACTATAAGCAATTATCTTTGTAAGTACGTACGTTCGTACGAGTGCTATCTTTAAAAACTGATAACTGATTTTAATTGAAATTTTACAATTTCCTAAAAAATCGTTTAAAATTCCTTCCTACCTGATAAAATACCTACCTTTAATGGATTTCAGCAGACATTATTCTATTTTTGAAGTGGGTTGATTAGAGCAACTTAAAAAAAAATCTATTTAAATTACGTGGTTTTTTACGGGTAACAACTAGTTAATATAATTGTTAGTACCGTGAGAAAAAATGAGATCCCTTAGACGCATGTGCGGTAATACTATGTATGACCGTGTAAAAAATGTGGATATCCGGAAATATTGCAAAGCTGATGTAAGGGTAATGAATAGGATCAACAAAATGACGCTTAGATGGCTTGGGCATGTAGAGCGAATTAACGAAGAAAAACGTGTGAAAAGAATATATTATTCGAAAGTGAATGGAAGAAAAAGTCAAGGACGCCCGAGGAAGACATGGCACGAACAAGTGAATCAAATACTTGAGTCGGGCCATGTGAAGAGTCAGAATAAAAGAAGAGTATGTATGAGACGATGTATGAATGTGAATGAAACTAGGAGTGTGTGCCAAGATAGAGTTGTATGGCGGACTGTTTTCTCTGTCTACCCCTGAGAGGAAAAGGCATGATGGAAAGTTTGAGTTTAGTTTGATGTTTATACCTCTGACAGCGATCTCCCTTAGAAAAGTCACTGAGAAACAGCCTTTATCTTGCTTACGCCTACTTATTGTTACAAATAATTATTGTTACGACAATTTAGTTTAATAATTTGAATTTTTCCAAACGGAAAGTTTTTATTCGAAAAAAACTGAAAAAAAACCGCCTTTATGGCGGTTCGTCCTCTCTGCTTACCCCTTCGAGGGAGAGTGGTTAGTTAGTTATCAGCAGTTAAAGCAAACACCTGTGACATGTTCTCTTTACTCAGGCGTGTCACCCAATACACAAGTCCTTGAACAAAGTTCTTAAAGACTCCTACTTCATCTAAATATATTTTCTCCTCAAACTTGATAATCTTTCTCCGCTCGTTTAGGGGTGGTTTAACTATTCCCTTAATTCCGACTGTTTCTCAAGGGTTGATTCCTCCCCCGTGCGGCATAAAACTATTATTGTGTCCTGAGCACAACACACCCGAGTGAATGAAATTCGAGATATTGTTATTCCTATAAACTATAAACAACGCCGCCACTTGTATGTAAATTGCTGCGGGAGTGTGCTTGTTGGGCGACGGACATTATTCCAGGAGTTTCGTGAGTTAGGGGTTGCCCAAGTTTGAATTACTGTATCTCCCGTCTTTCTGGGGAGGATTGTGTTAAGGTGGAGCATTAGGTGGGGGAGGGAAGACAGCGGAAGTCATTGGTATCATTGTGAAGATACACCATGATTTATGTACGATTGCATATCTTGGAATCATATGTAACTCAATAAATTTTCTCGGATAAGTGAAGTACATTATATTTTTCGAAGGAAGAACAAACTTAAGCGTGTGACATTGTATATTAAATAAAACAATAAACTTTCAAAACACCACTATTTTTGAGTTAACCGCCAGCCAGGTTTCACTTTTCTCAAGATTCTTTGTTTATGTAAAAGCCCTAAAGAAGCTTGAAAAAAGTGAAAACTGTGTTAAGAAACGGATTAACGGGCCTGTTTTTCACAGGCGCAAAATATAAAATGACGGAACGCGAGTCGACGAGTCTCAAGGATTCACTTACCTTTTAAATGCCTTCCCAGTTAGCTCTAGCGGATAGAACGGGTTTTTTGTGTTTGAAATTCGTTTATTTTTATTTAGAGAAGACCTTCTTCTTCTTTGTTAAAGATGAGGGTTACAAAAGGGACCCATACTATGCAGGGTCAAGGATTTTTTAACAATAATACACTTGCAAATACTCTATTGTATTATATTTTATATACGTATGTATTATTATTATATGTAAACGGCGTAACGTATTTAGAGAATACAGTATTCTCTAAATACGTTAACTGTTCTATTCGGCGTCTACTGTAAAACTGTCCGATTGACCGTCCCATGTAGAACTCCCTCTTCCAGCCGTTTTAGTCGGGCTCGTTGGTTGTTCTGCCCCCACTTTTTGGCTTTTCAGGGGAGCAAATAGACAAAAAATTAGACCATACTAAATATATTTTAACTAGCGCGAAAATTCAAAATCGCATTTGATTGAATTTATCGTGCTTCAAAACACCTGATTGGGGGTTAACTCAAATAAAAGGGTGTTTTACAAAGTGTATTGTTTTGTTTTTTTAAGTAAATTAAATTAAAGTTGAATATAACAACGAGAAACGACCGATTAGTAGCTGAGTGGACAAATGCTACGGATTCACACCCGGGCTTCGTGGGTTCTATTCTTACGCTAGCTAAGTCAATATCAAGCAACATCTTCTGCTTATTGTGATGCCAGTAGGAGTTTTTCAAACATTGTCAGGTAATTTTTCATTCGGGAATGTTTGACTATCTTTTTTTTAAAATAAATAAATTACATATGCAAGACATGTTGCAAAATAAAACTATTTAAATTCATGATCGTTATCATTAATAAAGAAACAATGTTCAGATAAGGGTATAACAGTGCAAGTGTACATTAGGAGATTAAAAAAACAATTTGATAGAAACTAAGGGTGTAAAAACTTCAGATGAATATATATACTTTTAATTTTCATATTATTAGAGATTTAAATAGCTGAACAATTCCTAACTTTAAGTAAGGCCTCTTGAGGGGTGTTCCGATATTTTTTGTTTTGAGTTATTTAAAAAAAGATAACGTATAAAGGAAGTCGACCGGTTAGTAGCCGAGTTGATAAATGCGTCAGATTCAAACCCACGATAACACTGTCGTGGGTTCAATTCCTCTGCTAGTTAAGTCTTCCATCATTTCACAAGTAAACATTTCCGCTTATTACGATGCAAAGACTATAAGCCCAACGGTTATGATGTGAAATGTAATCAGAAACTTTTCACGACGTTTATACACCCAGCATGACGGTTTATAATGGCTCAAGAACCTAAGAATAAAACTTCCTTCGCAAAGTTTAGTTAGGAAACTCTAGATGATAACCTTATTTATGAAATAATGAATAACTGTGGCAGACAAATAAGCAGTTTGGCCCCGTACCTAAAGGTCATGCGTTTAAATATTGGACAAATGCTTTTAAAACTCAATATATTTTTACATACGTAGAAATAAAATCGAACTGAACAGAACCTTACGTTTGTAATTTTTTTAAGCTCTAAGTTCACAATTTTAGAATTGCTAAAACCAGGTCAACTTAAATATGTTTTTAAATATGTTTGTTTAGCATATCAAACACATTTAATTCATATAAAGATAATAAAAACTATATTTGCGGCACGTCCCAGAGTGGTAGATACTCTAAGTATCGCCCTAGTGAAAGACCACCATTCAGAATCGAAATGTTGCTTGAAATGGCTTTAGCCGTGTTTGGTGACCAGATCTGAATAGCCAGGTACTTTCCGACCGTCCTTTTCCCTATCTCCTTCCCTTCCCCACTAAATTCAGCCTCACAACATACCCTATTTGGGGATGCCATAGTCTTACTGGCTCTAGACGGTTGGGAGCAGCTATTATGCAGTATTCATATAAATAAAATATTTAAAAAAATAATAAGATACTACGCAACCTTTTTTTTATTCCCGAAAATATTTGAAAAACTCCTTCTACCTTACTCATTTGACTATGTGTACAAAATGCTATATTTGATACTCGTAGTATTGCTTTAGTAACAGACTGCCATTTGGAATAGAAACATTGCTTGTAATGGCTTTATCAATGTTTAGTGACCAAATCTAAACAGCCAGGTAGTTTCCAACTTTCATATTCCCATTTACTTCCGTTCCTCACTTTCCTCAGCCTCACAATATACCCCGATTGGGGATGACATATTCCCACTGGCTCCATGTAAATGGGACTCTTGTGTGGTATTCACATTTAACAAAAAAACTGTTGTTCAATTTTACGCTTTAGAGATTCATTGAAACAATTCAATACGCAGTGCAAGTATACTGTCAGTATCAACCAGGTGAAAACCGCAGCTAGAATTTAAAGATGCAGATGAATCTTCCTCATTTTCACATCCTTCCCCTTCCTACTTTATCCGGTATTAAGAAAATCATCTTATTTGGGATGCTTTAATCTCAAGTTTCGGACAGATTAGGCTCTTATGCATTCATTGTAAAATACCTTAAAAAAAGAGGTGTTCACCAAACAATTTAAGAGATGAATGAAGTGGTGCATTAGAATTAACGTAAATAAACATTAAAATAATCTTGTAAAGCTAAATAGAATGGAAGATAATAAAACAGATATGTATTCGTAAATCTTATACACAAAATAAAGAAATAATCAAATGAGCTGAAATTAAGCGAAATCACATTTAAACACTGGTAAATTTCTTGAATATGTTAATTTAACTTTTCAATGGTTTATTATTACATGTTCTCTAGATAAGAGATGCATATGTGAGGGTTGGCCTGATGGTAGAAGTGTACAGAAGAAGTTTATTTTTTGTTGATAGTTTA